>VFFE01008898.1:1128161-1150202 GCA_008921705.1 Burhinus oedicnemus
CCCCTCCAGCAGTTCCCTGTCCTTCTGGAACCGGGGAGCCCAGAACTGGACACAGTACTCCAGACGTGGCCTCACCAGGGCAGAGTAAAGGGGAGGATGACCTCCTGTGACGTGCTGGCCACGCTCTTCTTGATGCACCCCAGGATGCCATTGGCCTTCTTGGCCACAGGGGCCCATTGCTGGCTCATGGTCATCCTGTTGTCCATGGGGACTCCCAGGTCCCTTTCCACCACGCTGCTTTCCAGTAGGTCAGCCCCTAACCTGTACTGGTGCGTGGGGTTATTCCTCCCCAGGTGCAGGACCCTACACTTGCCCTTGCTGAGCTTTCTCTCTGCCCAACTCTCCAGGCTGTCCAGGTCTCACTGAATGGCAGCACAGCCTTCCGGTGTGTCAGCCACCCCTCCCAGTTTTGTGTCATCAGCAAACTTGCCGATGGTACAGTCTGTCCCTTCATCCAGGTCATTGGTGAATATGTTGAACAGGACTGGACCCAGGACTGACCCTGGGGAACACCACGTGTCACAGACCTCCAACTAGACTCTGTGCCGCTGAGCACAACCCTCTGAGCTCTATCCACCAGCCAGGTTTCAATCCAACCCACCATCCATTCATCTAACCCACACTTCCTAAGCTTGCCTACGGGGATGATGTGGGAGACAGTGCTGAAAGCCTTGCTGAAGTCAAGGTAGACAACATCCAGCGCCCTCCCCTCATCTATTACTAACAAAGTGACTAACGCTGGAGCAGTGGGACAGACCTGACCTCTGCTCCCAGTTGACTCCTGCCATGAATAAGGCATTAAAGAACCATCTTCAGCACAACCTTAGCTGGTGGCTCTGGTTTTATCACTCATCATTAATTTTTAGAGACACCTGACCACCAATAATAACCCCTCCCCAGCTGTTATGGCTTCAGCTGGTTTTAATTTAATTAATTTAGAATAGGTCTCCGGAAGAAATTTTTGACTGTGAGGGTGGTGAGACGCTGACCCAGGCTGCCCAGAGAAGCTCTGGCTGCCCCATCCCTGGAGGTGTTCAAGGCCAGGTCAGACGGGGCTTTGAGCAACCAGGTCTAGTGGAAGGTGTCCCTGCCCGTGGCAGGGGGGCTGGAACTAGATGATCTTTAAGGTCCCTTCCAACCCAAACCATTTGATGATTCTAAGTGGAATAATGGGCGTAGAGCAGAGGTAGAAATTAGTTCCTGTCCTGTGCCCTCATGGTTTGCTCCTGTTGTTCTACTGCCCCAAGTAATGTGGGTTTTGCAGCCCCGTAAGTGGCTCCAATGGAGAGATGGAGGTGGAGGATGATGGGATTGTCCCCGTTCCCATAATTTTTGGTGCCTTGACCAGCTGTTTCTCAAAGCAAGGGGAAGCCGAGCTCTCATGCTCTTATTTTGCTCTTGGCCAAGCATTTGAGCTTGGAAACAGTCACCTTGAGTTGGGCGGAAGGGAAGCAAAACACTTGAGAAATGTCAAAACACGGGCTGTTCAAAAGTAATTTGCTAAACTAACAATTTGGGCTGTGAGAAGAGCCGTGATTGCCCTCTTCAGATATCTTGGATGGGTTTGTTTTTCCTCCTGGCTCCACACCCTCCAAGCAGGGCTTCTGTTTCCAACTCCTATTCCTCTGAAAACGTGGGGGGGGGAGGGAAGGGACCCTGATTTCTTCCCTTTTTAGCCAATAAATAAGGATACTAAAGCTTCCGTGAACATCTCGGATGTTTTGTCATGCTTTCCTGTTGTCCCCAGGCCTCACACAGCTGGGGGATGCCTCTTGCAACGTCATTGGGATTGAGCAACGATTAAATTACCTTGGTGGCACATGTAGGAGTGATTGCAACCCCAAAGGGGGTCATCCAGCCCCAGGGGCTTAAACTATCCTAAAAAAGAGGTTTTCCTGCTCCCGTGCTTGCTCGTAACACCCCAGTTTGCTGAGCTAGGTGCTGAGCACTTGTAGCTGGCTGTATTTCACTACAAGGGCAACGTCACTATGGCCACTATATAATGTAAAGTTGCTATCGGCACCCTGGCAGGCTCTGAATTTGGGTTGGCGGCTTAATTTTCAGGCAACCCTCGCTCCTGACTTGACCAGGGCTAACGGGGCTCGCCGCCGAGGATGCCGTTTAATAACCCCGCATATTTTTGAATGCCCAGCTTGCTAATATCAGGTGCCATTAAATGGCACTTAAATGCTTTTAACATTTCACCCTGGCAAGACTCAGCTGCTTGTTTGCCCGTTCATGCTGACAAACACGACTAGTCTGCATCCAGCCAATTTCATGGTCTGATTCCTGCGCACAAGCACAATGCAATAGTGTCCCCGGCTAAAAATAATGCAACATACGCTATATTAAAGGCTGATTCATGATGTCTCTATGAAGCAGTTGCTTCGGTACCTTCCATGCAAGGAGGGGGCTGGAGGATGGTGCAATAGCCGAAGAGTACGCAACTCGTGTCATCTCGTCCTGGGCTGGGTTTTTTTTAGCAGCGATACGGGGATGCCGAGCAGAGCCCAAGGGTTGTCCTGCTCCTGGCTCCTCTTTTGGAGGATGCACTTGCCGTGCAAACACCTTTCTGCTGCCACCCACCGTGCTGGTGGGCATGCGAGGAAGGGAAAGTTGGACCTGAGATGCTTCACATCTTGTTTCAACAGGAGCTGGAGCTGCTGGGAAGAGTTTCCACTTCCCAGGGTAGGATATTAAACAGCTGCCTTAATCAGGCATCATTGTTTGCGAGAGCTGGACCTCCGCACGCGTTGCTATTCCTGGTGGTAGGGCTCTGCCAGCAAAGGTTGCCAAGAGGAGAAGTTGGGTGAGCTGAGAAGTAGCTGCTGCCTTTGGGGAGTGTCATGGTTTCAGCTGGGATGGAGTTAATGTTTTTACTTTTTTTTTTGCTAGCAGCTGGTGTGATGCTATGGTTTGGATTTGGGATGGGAACAGCACGACAGCGCACTGGTGGTTTTGATTGTCACTAAGCGCTCAAGGCCTTTTCTGCTCCTCACACCACCCTGCCAGCGAGCAGACTGGGGGGACACAAGAAGCTGGGAGGAGACACAGCCAGGACAGCTGACCCCAACTGGCCAAAGAGCTATTCCATGCCATATGATGTCACGCTCACTATATAAAGCTGGGGGAAGAAGAAGGAAGAGGGGAGACATTCAGAGTGATGGCCTTTGTCTTCCCAAGTCACCGTTCCGCGTGACGGACCCCTGCTTCCTGGGCATGGCTGAACACCTGCCTGCCCATGGGAAGCAGGGAATGAATTCTTTGTTGCTTGCATGCAAAGTTTGCTTTACTTACTAAACTGTCGTTATCTCAACCCATGAGTATTTTCTCACTTTTACTCTTCCAATTCTCTCCCCCATCGGAACCAGCGGGGGAGTGAGTGAGTGGCTGCGTGGTTCTGGCTGCCACCTGGGGTTAAAGCAGGACAGGGAGCTTTGCTACAGGCAGTAGTTTGGGCAAGGAAGCAACGGGAGGGTGAAGCCAACCCTTGCCTTCAGAAAGGGTCTTGCTGAGCTCCACTATTGCTGGGAGCGAGGATGTGACCCAGGCTCCTCGCAATCTCTCCCAAAGAAGTGGGAAGATGTTTGGTGATGTGTGGCAGGGCTGGTCGCACCCTATGCAGGACCAGCTCCTGTGCTTTAACCCCAACGTGGGTCATTGCACTCAGGGATGGTCGCAACTAGGATCAGTAGAGCTGGAGAACTGGGCTGGAGAGCCTCGCCATAACTCCGTGTTTGCTGAGATTGCAACCCCAAACTGCTGGATTTGAGATCTTAAATCCACCCAAGCCAAGTATCTCCCAGCTGGTAATGAGGGCTCGTGGCTTCCCCAGCTAATGAGGCTTGGTGAGCTTCTCGTACCCCTGGCGAGGAGGGAAAAAATAACTCAAGAATTTATTAGTCTAATTACATTTTCCTAATGCGGTTGACCCCAGCTGCACAGCGGAATGCTTATCAAAGCTGCAATCTCCCAGAGATTATTGGACTCTTTATAAGAGTCAATCAGTTGCTGTTCCTTGTCAGGTTGAACGTAGCCATCCCCCAGGAGCACGATGGCAGCGGCGGTGGCTTGGCTTTTGCATCGTGGTGTCGATGCAAAGGGCTGCAGAGCTTTGGGAGTTTGCAGGGAGAGGGGCTGGAGACTCTTCTGACCGGGGAGAATGGGATGGGTGGGGTGGGGACCACAATGCCTTGCAAAGGCAAAGGGGGTTGTAACCCCCTTGGGTGCGGATTTGGGGGTCCTGGGTGGCTCACTGTGGTCTCATCCCTGGCTCGGGGATGTAAACCATCCTAATAGGATTGCAGGCTGCGAGCGGCGAGGGAAAAAGTGCTCTCGTAGGAGCCTCTCGCAGAAACAAGGCTTAACCGCTCTTTGTGTCAGAGCTTTTTGAAGTCCTTGTCAAAAATGACAATTTTCAGGTTGTTAGCCAAAAACCCCTCCGCCAAACCCCAATCTGTCAAGTGGACACGTCCTTTCCCAACCGCCTTGACAAAGCCGTTTTGATCCGCTGCCGGCACCGAACCCTTTGCCGGAGCAAGATGCTGCCGGCAACGCTGGGTCATGTCGTGCGGTGGGAATTTTTTTTGGGGGGGAGGAAGAGGGTTTAAAAGGCTGGGGGTGGGGGCATAACAAAAAACCAATCCCCAGGAGAGCATGGAGAACTGAGGATGTGTCCAGGCTGAGTTGGGATGCAACAGGGCAGGTACCACCTTGGCAGGGGTTTGAAGCCTTGGGAAGATCAAATCCTGCTCGAGGCGGGGGGAGAAACCTAGTCTGAAAGCAGCCAGATCCTTTGCCCTTTGCTAATAGCCATGTTCTGCCCACGTTTCGGGGTGAGGCGTGCCTGGGTTGCACCCCTGATATTTCCTTCTGCTTCCTATTAACCCACCTTCAGGCCAGAGGTTAATGGGAATTTGAACCCAGGGCTGAGCATCGCGGCTTTGCCTCCTTCCAGCACTCTGCAATTAAAGCCAGAGGAGGAAACGAAGACGCTAATGCAATAGCAAAAACTCGTCAAGGCTGGCGTTGATTTCCCAGCATGGGGATGATAAAGGCAGCGTTGGGTTTGGGGCTACGTCCCCCCCTTCTCTGCAGCCAGGGGAGGGGGTGCTTTTTTTTTTGGTAGCTGGTTTTTTTTTAATCTGCTGACTCGTTTTCAGGGGTTTTAAGACTGCAAAGATCCTGCCTGGCTCGGTTTCAGGTTGCCTGACAGGCTATAATCTCCTCTTCTCCAAACAATCGACAATCTCTGAAACGGCACAAAATCGCCATCTGCAACTTTCGGGGGGCTTTTTTTCCCCTGCCAGCCACCTCCGGTGCTGAGAGGGGGAATTTTCTCCTTTTTTTCCCCCTAAAAAGGGTGTTTGCTGGGGGGGGGTCTTGCTGCGCACAGAAGCCTGGGGAGGGCAGACACACCCGCTGCCCCCCCGGCTATTTAACTGATTTATAATGGTTTTGGCACTGGTTTGCTGAGAAAAGCTCTCCTGCCCCAAAATACCTCTCTTGAAGGATGCTCTGGATGCCGTCCTGGCACAGCAGAATGCAGTCCTTTGGGTTGGAGGATGAGCACGGATACTCCCATCCCATGCCTGGCTGCTTGCTCAGGCTTTGCAGGGAATGCAACGACGTCGCGGTGGTGACGAGTGGCTGTGTTGGCCTTTTGGGGCTATTTTTGTCTCACTTCTTAAGCAAAAGGGCTGTGGAATAAGACGATATTGAATTTGCTTCCTCCGGGCTGCTTTCCTCCCGTCTTTATTTCCCTGTCGCTCTGATCTCCCTTGAAACCAGCTTTAAGGCTGGGGCCTGTCCGAGCTTAAACTCTCACAAAGGCTTATCCCTCCCGTACTCTCATTTTTGACAAGCCTTTCAAGCCACGCAACCGCTCCACGTCTCTCTCTTTCCTAGATAATGAGATTAATTACAGCCAGATTTGTGTTCTCTGCACTGGTTTTGGAGGAACTGGTTATATACGTTGACGGCTTTGCATTCCCCCTTCCTTCTCGCCCCGGCTTTGGGGTCCTTAATAGCTTTGCTTGGAGCTAATTAGTGACCAGGAGGATGGAAGATGATGGTGTAAGACTGCAAGGCTGGGAGCTGGGGGAGTTTGTGGGGTATTTTTGCAAACCATGCTGGCAGGGGGTATTGGACTGACGGCCTTGCGACTGGGCAAAGCCAGCCCATGATGATGTTAATCCCAAGGCAAGCCCATAACGACGCTGACCCCATGGCAAGCCTGTAACAATGTTGACCCAAACCATCCCATCACGATATGGGGCCATGTGCTGCAGCAACACCTCAGCCCAAGCCTCAGGGATGTTAGCTGGATGGCCATGCTGCTGGGCAAAGCCAACCCATAATGATGCTGACCCCATGGCAAGCCCATAACAGCGCTGACCCCAACCATCCCATCACGATACGGAGGCAGCAAAGCCTTACCCCAAGTCTCAGGGATGTTAGATGGATGGCCATGCTGCAAAGCCAACCCATAACGATGCTGACCCCATGGCAAACCCATAACGATGCAGACCCCACCCATTCCATCATAGTACAGGACCACATGCTGCAGCAGACCCTCAGGGATGCAAAACAGCCAGTTGGTGGGACAATGTTGTTCCCACCACACCCTTGACCTTCAGGATGTCTGGATCCACCTTCAGCCCCATCCTTGCACGCCCTTGGGCACTAATTATGATCGCCATGTTCTCATTAAGGCTCAAGCCCGGGCTATTTCTCAGCACCAGCATCCAAGCGGCATGCAGCTGGGAAGGAGGTTAGCCGGTCCATTCATAATTACAGGGCCAGAGCCTGCGTGAACATCAAACCATTAGTCTAATTTGACTATCTAACAAGGAGCTGTGATGTTTTATGCATGGCGCCTAATTTTACCCTCGCAATCTCCTGCTATATTTAACATCATTAATCATTGATTCCCATGGGGCTGGAACCCTGATTAGTGTCAGCTGTATTATGGGAGGAAAGGGATTTAAAATAAAACCCTTCGCCTTTCTCCTGGGGGAGATGAAGCCGGTTCCTCGGCGTTGAGCTGCCGGTCCTTGGCTTGGTTGAGTCTGTGAACGCAGCTGGAAGAGATCGGTCCTTTGCTGGGCTTTTTTGATGTTGTTTTTAGGGCAAAGATGGGGAAACACAGGAGCTGGGTGATGCAGGACCATTTGCCCCTCTCCACTCCCTACCCCAGTCTTATTAGCTATGTTTACATGGCAGGGATGTCAAGCGATTAATTTTTAATGGCTTGCTTTATTGCGGGTTTGAACGTTTATTGAGTAATTCCCGCATTTAAGTGATTAATTCCCCAGGGTTGGGAGCAACTGGTTAGTTTTACATTAATCAGGCCGTCTGGATGCCAAAGGAGGGACAATCAATCAATCCCCACCGCCAGCAACAGGGATGTTAAAATACCTCAAGGTGCAACGAGGTTAAGGGAAAAGAGTAATTAAGGCTCCGAGTCCCCTTTGCAAAGCTGGTCCCTGGCCAGCAGCTGCCTGCTCCCACTTTCCTCCTGTTCCCCAAGCAAAGCAACCCCCCTAATTAATTTACAGACCCACTCTTGTAACTTAGTATGGTTTTATAGGGTTGGTGGCAAGACAGGGGGTTTTACACGCACATGGGAGATGTTGCTGCTGTCAAATCCTCCAACGCTTGAGCTGAGATCGATGAAAAACCTCTTCAAGGTCGAGCGTTTTAAGTAAATGACACTAATTACAGCGAGACTACTTCTTCTTCGGGCGTTAATTGCCACTTGCCGGTGATGTGCCGGAGGGATGAGGGGATGACGGGATGCTTTAGGGGGGCAACTGGCTTCTGCAGGCGGCTGGTCCTCAGCCCGTTGATGTCTTCTCGAGGTGACCATCCATGCAGATCTGCTCTGCCAAAATTGTCCTTAATTAACAGTTTGCAATGTGGGATGGTGGATTGCTTTGGGAGATGCCGAAGACTGGTCCGGTCCATCAAATCTCATTTTTTCTCCCTGTGCATGCAGAGATGGGGGCTTGGGTGGTGTCTACCACCATCTTCCAGCTTGCAGAGACGCCAAGGTCCTGCTTTTCCACCACCCCACTTGGTTTGAGAGGTTTATTTCCCCTTGTTTACCTCCGTTCCCTGCTATTTTGCACCAAGGCAGCTCTCTCCTCTCCTGCACGCTCTTTTTTTTCTCTCCAAGCTGTGCAAAACCCACCTGCAAGGGAGGTGGGAAAGCAGCAAACAGGTGCTTTGCAGCAGCTCTCCCATTGCTCCGGGGCTGGCAAGTAAAACAAATGACGCGGGTTTTATTTATTTTATTTTATATATTTTTTATTTTTTTTTTTTTAACACCTCCGCATGGAAAAGGAGCCGTTTGCTGCCAGCCAGGCAGATGCGAGCTGCTAATGACGGCTGCCGAAGGCGCGGGGAGCCGCTGTCTCCTGCCTCATCAAAGCAGGCGGAGGTATTTTTAGCAAAGGCTTTGCGCCGGCACTGTGACTGGAGCATCCTCGGTAGAGCAAGAGACGTGCGTGTCTTCCCCCCCCAACTCCCCGAGGCTCTTTTTGCAAGGGATGTTCAGAAATCAAACCCTTAACAGGTAAAAAAAAAAAAGAAAAAAAAAAGAAAAACGAAAAACCCATAAGGTGCATCAAGCCGGTGTCAGGCATCACTTGCTCGCCCCAAATTTGCCGCTTCTGTCCCCGTTTTGGCCCCGCCGCTTGGGATCATGGTGGTCTTGCTTTTTGGGGTGCATCCCTAAGGGTTTGTGGGTCTGTCCTGCTGTGACATGGGGGAATCGTGACGCAGGGATGTGTGCGAGGAGGAGGGGGATGGTGCAACAGGGTCCCACACCCCATTGGGTGCTGCTTTGGTACCGGTTCTGCATTTCCCACTAAATTACCTCAAAATGGGAGTCTTGTGGCTGGTGGGTCTGAGTATCCAAGTTCTAGGCTGGGGGGGGATATTGGGACTTGGGGGGATATTGGGATCTGAGGGGTACAAGAATCCAAGTCCTGGGCTGGAGGGACAATGGGATCTAAGGAGTCTGAGCAGCCGAGTCCTGGGCTGGGGGGATATTGGGACCTGGGGGGTCTGAGCAGGCGAGTCCTGGGCTGGGGGGACATTGTGACTTGCAATTGTGGAGCTTTTCTCCAAGGCAGGGGAAAAAAAAAAAGAGAAAGAGGGGAAAAAAAGAGTAAAACAAGGGATGCAATCGCATCTTCCCAACGCACAGATGGTGCAATTAGAGGACAAATCCTTCGCCGAAGATGATACCACTCCAAGAAAGCAAACAGTTCCACGGGGGGTCCTTTCCCTGGTTTAAAAGGCTGCCAGCAGCATGTAATTCCTCAATGGAAATTGTATATTTAAGTACTTAAGATGGTTATGGGAACAGCAGAGGACACGGAAATGAATGTTTTCCACCCTGCCAAGTTCAACAGAACACCGTTCTTGGGGTGCAGGGAGCTGCTGGAAAAGAGGGCTGATGAACCCCACGCAGATACTTTTAGGAAGCCAAAAATCCCAGGAAAAAGGAGTATCCAGATGCATCGTCAGCCAACCCAACGGCTGCAGGTGGATTTGGGGTGCAGGGTGCGGTGGGCGCAGCCCTCCCTCCCTTCTCGCCTCCCTCCATCTTTTTGGGTCGCTGGCTCCGGAGACCAGAAACAATTTCCCAACGCTTTAAATTAAGTGCTTCCTATATGAGAGTTTAATTAGCACATTATAGGACAGTTACTGGGCATTAGGATTTTTTAAATAATTATTAATATCATATTAAACAATGAATTATCGCGAACAATTAAAATTAATTACATTTCTCCAAGTTAATTAAATTATTCCTATAACAGGGAGACAAGTGTGCTCCACCATAAAAATTAGTGTCCCTCATGGGAGACTCAAATGATGTGTCACCAGCAGGAGCCAGGAAGGGGGTTGGTGCTCCCAAATTTCATGTGCCTCTTAATTGCCCTTATTTCTCTGCTCATCCCTGTCCCATCTCTGCATCCTCCTGGCATCTTGCTCAGCGGGCTTGGATACGGTGGGTTTTTCAGATAGTCCTCCAAGGAAAGGTTAAAAACTGAGGTCGTTGCTGAGTTCTTCTAGGGAAAAAGGGATTTTATTTAAAATAAACGATGATTTTTATGGAAGCAGCTGGAGGCAGGTGTTGAGTGGAGGCTAAGGGACATGCCCAGGGTCACTCAAGGAGTGCTGTAGCAGACCATCGGCACACGGTAGCAGGTTTCCAGCACCGCAAGCCCTCAAATGTCCCTAATTCAGACAGTTTCCCCCCTTGCATGACCCATGCTTGGTTTTTCCTGCACCAACATGGGTTTAGAAAATTGCTCTTTGCCGAGGGGATATTTTCAGAGGCTCAGAGTCTCCCGTTCGCTGTGAAAAGAGCCGCACGGCACTAAGCACGGCAGCACAGCCGCGTTGCACCAGGATCGGGCCGTTTGACCTTCCCTGTTCTTGCCCGTAATAACTGTTATCCTCCATAATCGCTCGGAAATAACTTGGGGTCATTATGCACCTTCTTGCAATTTTCCCCCATTTATCCGACGGTGGCTTGTCCCAGCTGGGCAGGGATGAGATGTAATGGCTTTATTTGATTTTTTTTTATTATTTTTTTTCCTTCTCTCGCTGTCTTGGTAAGCAGAGATGGCTTAACCCTTTGTGGGTTAAAAAAATGGGATATTGAAGTTCTCCACTCCATTCACGAGTTGGCCGGTCCTCTGCCAAAAAATAAGCCTGAGACTCCTGACCTTGGTGATAATTCCTACTTGGGAACACCTTTTTTTTGTTTTTCTATTTTCTGGGTAAATTTCTAACTAGGACCTTAAGAGAGAAGAAGTGAAGCAGAAAAGCTGCAAGTAATGGGAAAAAGATGGGTTTTTTCTCTCTTGAGGTCAATAATGTCCCAAGATAGAGCAGCGCAAATCCCAGTGGGACAGGATGCTGCAATGGGATGAAATAAGCATATTTTTGGGGTGTATTCAGTAGCTGGGGGGTATCTCATCCCCCAAACAACCTGTTTTTAGCTCTCTTTCTTGCTCTGAGCTTCTCCTGCTGCTGGATTCATCCCCCAGCCCTGGATTTATTTACTTCAAGGATTTTTTTTCTGCTTAATAACTTGCTTTAAATTGTCCCTATATTTATCCCATCTGCAATGTTCCCATTACACAGAAAAGGAGAAAAAAAACCAAACCCCTCAGATTCCCAAAAGACACATAAAGGCAGAAAAATCCCACTCAAACCCAGGCAGCAAAGCACTTAAGCACCTCTGTGGCGATGCTAACGCCGCTGCTGCGATTAGCACGGAATAAATGCCTAAATTTTTGGTCAGATCCAGCCCATTTGCAGCCACTGGGAGGTAAAGCAAGGACTGTGGGAGCAAATCCTGGGTGACAGCCTGTCCTTGTTTTACAGCCTGACCTATTTGTTTCCGTCCATCGCACCACGCCAGCATGGCTCTCCTGTTTGCATCAGTGTCACCGAGGCAGTGACACGAGTTGGAGCCAGCCCGGGGAAACGGGGAAAAAAAAATAAAAATCTCTATTAATAAAGTAGCGGGTGTGTGGAGGATGGCCTGGGCTCTGCTAAAACCTTCTCTTTATTCCAGCAAAATATTGCAATACGGTATATTTCGCTTTGCAATCAGGTTGAAACGCAAAGAATCCATTTATTGCAAGAAAATTCTTAATTTTCCCTGCTCCCCTTTATAATACTGAGATTTTTATAATACCAAGATTGTCATGACACAGATTTGTCCCTTTTGGAGCTGCGATGGGCACCTTGAACACCTGCACCGTGTCGTGCTTCTGCTTCTCTAACCTTTTAAAGTTAATCTTTTTAAAATGCAATACGGGAGAAGAGTTTTGCAGCAGGGGAAGAACATGAATGGAGGAGGACGTGAGGAGCGAAGCTCAGCCTAAGCTGGATTTAGGTGCTGGGTTTGACCTCAGCAGAGCTGGAAATCCTTCCCCAAGGGGCATTTGCAAAAGCAGGGGATTGCTCCTGCTAAGGAGCAGCTGCTTTTTGCAGTTTTCCCTTAATTTTTGCAGTTTCTTCTTAATTTTTGCAGCCAAATGGAAGTGGGGAGGTGAGAGCTTATTTGCTCCAGGTGGGGCATCACCTGCAGCTCATCAGGAGTGAGTGGCACCTGGGATGGTTCCTGGGCTGGAGAGGCTGCTTGGGCCCTTGTTGTTGGTCCTTTCAGTCTTTTTTTTTCCCCAAAAAACTAGGGAAAAAATAGTTCCACCAAGCCTAATCCTCAGCAGTTTGCTTTGCTAGGTTGTGGACTTGTGCCTGGAGAAGAAAACTTGAGACTTGTCTTCCAGCTCTTCAGCTCCTGCACCAGAGGAAGCATGGTATGTTCCTAACGTGATTTAAATCCGGGCTTTTTTGGAGATGATGATTTTTAGGAAGGAGACTTTTTTTTTTATGAAGTCTTTTGGCACAGGGGGGTCTGAGCTGTGTAGAGTCTTTTGGAGAAGGTGGCCTTCAGAAAGAGGTTTTTTGGACCTTATCTCATGGGCTTTCCTTGCCATGATGGGTTTTGCGCTGGCTACATGTCCCACCAAGCAGGGATTCATGTTGTCTCCTTGAGCTGCTCCATATATCCCGGCCTGGTCTGGATCTTTTCTGAGCTACTGGGATAAACATGTCGGATGGGGGACACATCCCTGGGGGCATGTTTGACGTCCAGACCTGCTTTTTGGGGTCCCCCCTATGACACCAGTGTCCTGGTTTTTGGGCTCCGCTCTACATTGCCCTTCCTCTGGCCTAAGAAGTGGTTTAATTAGCCAGCCTTGTAATTAGGGCATTTATCTGGGAGGTAGGAAATGCTGCTCGGCATCCGCTCCCTGAGGATGCATCACATCCCTTGGATCGCATCCTGCGCGCAGCCTCCCATGAGCCCATTATGCTGTGTTGCACCAGCTTGTACTTGCGACGTGTGCAAGAAAACCCCAGATTTGAGAAAAAAAAATCAAACCCTAGAATCATCCCTTTTTGCCTCATTTCCACCACCTTGAACACGGGTGAAACACTGGTGCTGGGTGAGGTTCAGTGGAGCAAAGCTGAATTTTTTCCCTGAAGTTCATCCCAGGAGTTCATCAAGGAGACAAAGATTCTATGCAACCTCCAGTTATTTTTTTTCTTTAAATAAAAGCTTGAATTGGGCTGCAAAAATACTGCATTTTCTGAAAATTTAGGTTCCTCCTGAATGCAAAATGCCCTGGGGAATAGACGAACGGGAACCGGCCGTGCCATTTAGAGCCGGTGCTAAAAGCTTAATTCGTTTTGCTAATGGGCACGAAGGTAAATGGAAAGCGATGTAATGGTGTGGGTTTGCGGCAGAAAAGTCACAGGGCTTCTATAAATGGGGAGGAAAGAGTAATTAATGGGATAGTTTTGAGGGATTTGAGAGCTGGCTAATGGAGGTGTTATGGCGTGATGCGCTCATTTAGGACTTGAGTGAAATTGGGTTGGGTTTTCTCCTAAAATAGCTGCAAAGTTGGCATATTGAATGACAGGATGCTGTTGTGGAACTGGGTATACTGGGGACCTGCCACCAAACAGGTCTAAACTCCATAGCCTGGTTTAGGGGCAATATTTTGAGATAAAAACCTATTTTTCTGGAAGGATAACTATCCTTTTTTCGGATATTGTCTGTGTGTCCTTCCTTGACCTCCCCCAAGCCCCAACTTGGCTTTTTGGTGTAATTTTCCTTCATCCAAGCCCTGAGAGTGGATGAGATGGGGATGCCTTTCCAATGCTCGAGCTGCCCAGCTCTGGGGCTGGATATTTGTCCCCCCAGGGATGCCACGGGCCCCAAATTCAGGCTGTGCAGGGAAAATAGGTGCAAGTTAGCAGGGGTGGATGTGATCTTATTGCTCCGGGAGATCTTCTGCCTCTCTTGCCCAAAGCATCTCCCCATCTACTTTACCTGCTAAAGCTGCTTTTGCAAATCTGTGTTATATAGTTATTTTCCCACTCTTATTTCTGCTTCTCACACCAACCTGCAGGGCTAAGAGGTGTCGGGAAGAATATCAGAATTGCTGCAGGACCCGTTTCCATCCCATTTATCCCCCTCGCTGTCCATTTCTACCCTCTGCGCTTTTCTTTTCTTCCCTTCTCTTTCATTTCACCAGAACACCGTGTACTTTGCTCGCTGCCAGATCAGCACAGGTATATATAGACACAGGTGGAGTTAATTTATAGACAGCCTTTCTCGTCTCACCCTTGACCGTGAGCGTTTCTGTCGGCACTCCCTTGCTCGTACCATATAACTTTACAATCCTCTATCATTGTCAGGTTCCCCCCCCGCATAGTTTAAGTGTTTTATTCTAATGTCCTCGATTCCCAAGTTGAATTGCTCGCTTCAAGTGTTACCAGGCAATGGCAGGAAATAAATGCACAAACCAGGCTTTTAAGGGGAGAAAAGGAAACATCGTTTCATTAAATTAAAATCCACCAATGTAAATACATTTTCATTATCAGTAGGGAAAGTGCAGACAAGGCAAAGGAGACTTTTAAATACGAAAATGTCTTTATCTAGAGTTCTGCATGAGCCTGCGGCGGGGGAACGGGAATTGCAGTAGACGAAGTCTTTGCTGGTCCTGCTGGGGCTGTATACTTCAGGATTTGGGAAAAGATGGATATTTCCACACTGCTTCCCCTTGCCAGACCCCCGATGGGGTTTTCCTGGTGCTCAGCACAAAGGAATAAGGAATTAAAGATTTTGCAAGGGACTTTGGAGGGGTTGAACTGAGTGGTGGACACCATGGCTTGGTCTTCTGTCTACCTGGCTGGAGAAATTGGGGTCTGTGGGAGCTCAGGAAGGGGTTTTGTGTGCCCTAGTGAATATATCACAAAGCTCCTCTTGGATTCAATGCTCAGAGCTGGGGATGCATATTTTTTTTTAACCTTAAATATCCCATTCTGAAACAAGAGTGAGTCTTTGACCATGGGTTGCCGGCTCAGTACAGGAGGATGCCGTCCCTGGCAAACGCTGGCTGGGATTACCAGTGTGCCCAAGAGCTGCTTTGCCTAATCTGGTTAGAGGGGAAAGAGCTAAACAGTCCCTTCGGATGCACCGTTTCACGCAGTAAACGGTTTAGCAGCAGCTTGGTGGGAATTAGCTGGGCTCGGTGATAACGAGGAGAAATCATGGAGTGTGGAGGGTCTCCCCGTTTATCTTCCAGCTCGGGTACATTTTGGTTGAATTCCCAAGATTTTCTGTGCAATCACAAGGGGGAGAAATTCACATTTCTCTTCCCAAAGCCTGAGCTGCTTGTGCTATGATGAGATGCCGGGAGCCTTAAAACCACAGTAATCACGAGAGCTGTCAAACAGCACATTAAAGTAAGTAATTACAAGCGTGGAGGGTTCCCAATTCTGTGCAAATTTTAGCTTAACATAATTTTTCATACAAAAAAAAAAAGAGTAGATTGACTAGATTGTGACTAGCTCCACTTGCAGCCAGTTTTACACCTGCATGCCTGGACCAATGTCTTCCGTCCCCTTTCCTCCATCCGTCCCCAACCCACAAGCAGAGGGCTGAGATGCCGTGGCACATGGTCAAGAGGAAAAAACCCTAGGTTTGGGGGGGCTTCTTAAGCTGTACGTTTTTTCTCTAGTCTTTGTGGTCAACAAGGAGAAGTTTGGCTACAGAGCCAAATGATCCCATGATACATACAAAAAAAACCCCCTCAAATATAGAGGTTCAATAAGTGGTTCAGTTTTCATAAAAGATCTTTTGATTTGGGAGATGGGAGAGCAGCTTAAATTTTGTCAGTGGTTTTGGATGAACCTTTTTTTCTGCAGAGTGCCTTTGTGGAGGTAGAGAAGGGTGATTGACTGACAGCAGCACTGCTTTGAAGACGTTTCGGAGCGATTGCAATAGGTTTTTATGTTCTGAAATTGTCAAAATGGAGCAGCTTTGTAGTTGCAAATGATTTGCTTTGGAAAGTGAAGCCGGTGATGGGAGGAAATTGAAATCAGGAATGCGCAGAAACACGCCTGGGAGCTGGCATGCCTCTAACCGATGTAAATCCATCATCTATCGTGGTCCTTTAACGCGAGTCTGGGTTTACCTGTTGACTCAGGAGCAACCCCCTGCCCTCTGTTTGGGGATGCTTCAGGTGACAACGGAGTTGTCATGACCCCAAAAGCTGTGATGTGGCTTATCCGTGGCCTTTTGGTCTCTCTGGGTTGGCAGCATTGGTGGTGAACGTTCTGGTGAGGCTGCAGGGAGCTGCTGGCTCCTGGTTGCACACCCAATGCTGTTGTTTATGTCCCAATTTGGGGACATTTCTGCTCGCGGCAAGGAGGTAGCCATGCACTTACCCCTTTCACCAGGATTTTGCCCACAAAACTCTTCATCCTTTCATTTTTCCGGCAGAAAGAGGTTTGCTGGGCTCAGAGAGCGGAAACTGCCACCTTTATGATATTCCAGGCACAGAAAGAGATGCAGTTGGATAATGCAATGACCTACCAGCTTGTGCTTTGCCCAGAAGTCCCAACATCACAAAAAAACTTTGTGTAACCGAGCTCAAGAGCATTGATTTAGTGTTCAACCCTTGGAAAGGCTCCTGGGTAACCTTGCTCACCTCCATCTCCTGCTTGGCCTCTTATTTGGCATTTAGGAAGGAAAGAAGGGGAGAAATAATCCTCGGTAATTTGGGGATAAACTCACTGACAGAGTCAGAGGCTTCAGGAGGACCAAGTACCCCCTGGGATGCTTGTGGGATGTGATGCAGACCCCATCCCTGCCTGCATTGAGGTCATTAATGACACTTTATATTCATCCTCCCTGATTGCGTACGCTGAAGAAACAGGGAAAATAAATTAAAATGAAATTGGGAGGCTCTTGAGTACGAGTGGTGTGAGTGGTGAAACCCCATTTGAGGCTGTTTTCCTCCTGTCTCAAGTGCGTGGGATTTGCATGGCCGTTTGCTTTACCCACTCAACGTCGTGTGGATTTAAATGGTTTCGGGGAGAGGAAATATTTGGGGTGAAATGTTGTATTTTTGGAGAATAATTACTTGGTATGGGGCTTGTGCTGCCTGGGGTCCTGTCCCATCAAGTGCTGGGTCTCTCTCTCTGCAGCATACCTTCTTTGTGTTTTGCTGGGGTTTGTGGTTGTTTGTTTTTCTTTTTTGCAAACCATCCCATGCTGCACCTAATGCTCACCATCCTACAAAAATAAGAGTAATTTCCTTGTGGGAAGGGGAAAGCTTTGCTCATCCCAGAGCATCGTACCCAAGCACGAGGAGGCACCTCTGGGAACCAGTGCGAATGCTTCACCAAGCCAGAACGTACTTTATTATATATATTTATTTGTTTATCATTATTTAACCTTTTCTTTCCTTTTTTCTTTGGCAACTGATCTATTTGCCAAATGCTTTTCATCCTGCTCTGCTCCGACGCTGCTGCTGGACCTCATGGGATCCCCGCCGCACACGCCAGCGATGTCGCATCGCTCTCCGCATCTTGCGCATGAATTATTCACGCCGTTTGCAGGCTGCCTTGTGCATCCCAGAGTCGTCCCGCCGTTGATTTTAAAGCGTCATGACAGGTTGAGGACTGGATCGGTTGCATTAATACGCGGGCGTGGGGCACGGCAGTGCGGCAGAGCAGATGTCGCGTAAGTCACAGCATGTTAACGCTGTGATGAGGCATCACGGTGACGCTGCAAAGATGATACCACCCCAGAGAGTAAATGGGGCATAGTGGTAATTAAGGATGCTCTGCACCGCAAGCACCTCCAATGGCCACGCTCTATTAAATCCCCTTGAGGACCTGATCCCTGAAGCTTTGGGAGACGGGATGCTGTGGGAGGAGGATGTGCTTTGCCTAGGTTTGGGTACCTGCTGTGAAGATATCAGTACCAGAGCAGGTTGTGCACCTTCTCTTAAGGATCAGCAGAGAGAAATAAGTGCCTTTAGGGTGCTGTTATCATGGGCTAATGTCCTTTTTCTTTGCTTTCTTGCTTATACATCTCCTTTTTTTTCCCGGTTGACTATTAAGAGCGTGAAGGTCATGGTCAAAGATGTGAATAGCTAATGACATTCTTGGGTGGTGAAGGTGAAGCCCACCTTGGGTTTCTCCTTTGGTTGGATGCCAGGAAGGCCAAAAAAAGTCAGTGCATGAAAGATCCGCTCCCCTTACTGCTTGCGAACTGCCTGTATCCCACTGGCATCTTTGTTAGGAGCAAGTCAACTGGAAGGAAGCAAAATCTTGAACTTGGATTCAAAGCAGAAACCAAGCTTTGCTGGTGCCAGGCTTGGAAATGCTTGCTTCTGTCACAGCGTAGGGGTTTGTCTTTACAGCCTTCCCTGCCAAAAAAAAATCCCAGGGTTGCTAGAAACATCACAGAAGATGGCTCGTAGTATTTCCAGCTCCTTCACAGGAGGATGGGATCCCATCCAATGTCCTCATCAGCATCCAGGGTCCTGTTGAGCATCTCCGGTTGGGTTTGGAGGTCTCTTGGAGTCAGGTGAGCTCTGTACCTGGCAGAGAGGGATTTGAGGAGTAGACGGCATGCAGTTTTGCTCCAGCTCAGGCGGCATCCCAAAACCCTCATTAAAATTGCATGAGCTTGGCAGTATATAAATATGAAACTTGGAGAAAGATGTGGTTTTTCCCCCCAAAGTACAATCAATTCCTTCAGTCTAAGTAATAGCATCTATATATAGTGATGGGGAAGATGCTTAAGTATTGCAAAAGGCTCTGCTTGGGGGTGGGTGCATTCACCAGGCATGAAGAAAAGCTTCCAAGAGCTGGAAATTTGGGGCTAAAGACCCCTTTTTTTGCATGTTGGCTCTGCAAAGGCAGCTGTTCAACCTGTAGCACCCACGGTGATGCCTCTTTGCTTTGCTATAAGATGCTACAGAATCCCGGCAGCTCCCACTTTGGAGGAACTGAGGGATTGTTTTTTATTAAAAAGGCTTTTTATTTAAAATAGACGTCTGTGAGAAGCAGAAGTCCATAATGGGGTTAATGACTCAGTCGCTGGTTCCCCGGGAGCCGGCAATAACCTGATAAATTGCTGAGTACACTCAAGCTCGCTTCGCCCGAGTCCCGGCTCAGGTTATTTCCTGCACGGTAGAGACCTCCAAGTAGGTCATTACTGCCTAATTACTGCCTAAACGCTCTCATTTGTCCTCCGCTTGTCAGCCAAGGCGGGGGACCGTGCCGCCAGCGATGGTGGAGATCCCTCCTGGCCTCATCCTTCTACATTTCCCAGGCCAACAGAACACAGGGAAAGGAAAATAAAATCAAAGGGGTTTTGCTGCTTTAAACAAAATTAATTCCATCCCAGCACGTGCTAGAGCTTTTTCTTTTCGATGGAAGCCAGGAACAAGCGCGTCACATCTCGTGCGCTTGTGGCAAGGCTTATCCCATCTTCTTGCTTGCTTCTCCTCTTGCCTTTGCTCGCTTGGGTGAGAGCAGCCGCCATCAGCTCCTCCAGCCAAAAATGCTGCCGATCTTGGAATATCTTCCCAGCTTTCATGTTATTGGGATGGATCATCAAGGTTTGGGTGGGTTTAGATTTTTTTTTTATTTTTTTTTTCCCTCTTCTTACTGATGGTTTCGGGGTTTTTTTCATTGCTCTCACAGCCTGGCTTCTTGTCGCTGGGTGACAACTTGATGAAAGCTGCGTTGAAAAGAGGGCGAGGAGATGGATTTGTGCAGGGGGAAAAAAAAAAAGAGGGAAAAGGGGGGAGGGGAGGAGGTCGCGGAAGGAATAACAAGACATCGAGATGCCACTTCGCTGCCAGTGCTCGCCTTGATTATCCGATTGCAGCTCTTTGGAGCTAGAGTGTGCGCCGCCTCCCTCCTCCTCGCACGGTGTGATTAATCCCCTCCTTCGTTTCTGGTGGCTTTTCCTTTTTTATATATATATTTATATAATTTTTTTAATAGATATGTATATATAAGCAAGAGCCATCTGGGTGGCAGCTGCATCTAGGCAAGGTGGGGATGGGGAAGGACAGACGTGGTCTGGGGTCGTCCCTTCCCCACGTCAAACCTGCAGCACAAATATCTCCAGGAGGGTTGCTGATGGCAAAATATCAGGCAAAATAGATCTTTTGCTTAAAATAATGTAAGTTCTTTGGCTTCCCCACTTGCCCTGCCCCCCCATGGAGAGGGGGGTTAATAAAGTTTTTCATTAATAATACGGGATTTAGCAGAAGTTCAGCAGTGGAAAATGAGTTTTCAGGACTCAGGTTTCCATCCATGGGACAAAGTGCGCAGCTAATTGTGGTTGGATCCAGGGGGTTACTTTCCCTACCCTTCCCTTGAGAATCAGGCAGCGGTTGTGTCCTGAGTCTAATCCTCCGCAGGATCCTTCATCTGGGTTTTGGGCAGCTCTCAGCTCCCCAAAACCTGACCCAGAGGCATCAGTGCATCCCAATTTTACAGCAAGATGAAAAGTCCATAAAGTCCAACCTCCAATTTTGTGGCACAATGGTTTTGCAAAGGACAGGCTTTGTCTGTACACGGGTGAGAGAGATGATGCGGAGAAATGCAAAGATTGTTTTTATTACTTTTTTTTTCCCCCCTTCTCTTCTTACCTTGCACTTCCCCCAAGCTGTCGCTGGCAGCAGCCTCCTCCCCAAGGCAGCAGCACCTGTCTCCGGGATTATTTTTACCATCTCTTTTTGGCATCGCTCTCTCCTCCCGCACAAAACCACGTCCTATAAATAACTCCAGCCTGCGCTCGTGCTCGCTCCCCCTCCTCTCATATCGCTCCATCTTCCTTTCTCCTTGCCTCATCTGTCCCTTCGCCTGCAGAGAGGAGATGCTTTAAGAACCCGGAGCCGGGGCTTGTCTTATCCAACACCCTCATGAACCTTTAAATCAGCTGCATCTAAGGCACGTGGGGGACACCCTGTAATTGGATTATGTGCAGAATAACCCACCTTAATTTTCTCCCCAAACCCCCATAATGATCAATTCATGGACAGGATTGATTTTACTTTCTATCCTCCCTCATGTTCACAAATCCAGGCAGCTCCTCCCTTGAGATTTCCTGCCATCCATGTAATTGCCTGGGGTTTCACCCCTCAAAAAACCCTAAAGGTGAGCTTTTCCTGAAAGAAAATGCTTGTGATTATGTTTTTCAGCCTTTTCCATGCACGACAGAGCCTGATTCAAATAGATTAGGAGGGGGAATAGCTGCACCTGGATTATGAAATGGGGTCCTTTGGCCCATGGGAATATATAAGATTTCCAGAAACAATTGCTGGGTCTGGATGAACACATAAAGCTTCAAAAAGTAAAAATCACCCCGGTGAAAGTATGTTAATTTTTGGACCCATTGGAAAAGCTAAAATGAGTTTGAACTGGGGGAGCCTGAATAAATCACGGTCTGGGTAGTGGAAACTTTGCACCCCATGCAACTGCAGATCAGTTTGGGAAACAAGCCAAACCCCATGGGGATTGCATGGATTGCAAATTCGGCTTTTACTTTGGATTTTTCCAAAGGGAAATTTGCTGGGGCTGGTGGCGGGGGTTGCGGTAATGAAATGCTGCTCACGCGCCCTAATGAAGTGCCGAAAGACTCGGCGCCGGGCTCCTGGCAAATTAGATCTGGATTATTGAAGCAATGAGAATTGAACGATCCGAGATGTTATCGGAGGGGGTGGGAATGCCTTGCAGTACCAAGTGGCGTGTATTTAATTACCTGGAAGAAAATAAAAGGTATAAAACCCCTGCAAAAATCTGGACTCGAGGAGGATGAGAGGGGAGGGACCATCATCTGCGGCAGTGATGCTGGGTTGAGCAGGAATGCAGCAACCGAGATGTGTAAATGGGGCTCTCCAGAGCATCTCCAGCTCTTCATGGGTTGCATCTCTCCAAATTTTCTGGAAAAGGAGATTTTTCTCCAATTCCTGCCTGAATTTGGCTCTGTCCTCCTTTCTCAGAGGTGTTCGGGTACCTCCGCATCCTGACGGGCGGTCCAAAAGTGATGTTTTTGGGATACACGATACTTAAGCATGCATGATGCTTGAGTTTCCCAGCAAAAAAAAAAAAAAAAAAAAAAAA
>VFFE01008898.1:1150222-1179463 GCA_008921705.1 Burhinus oedicnemus
ACGACACACAATGGGACTGCTGCTCTTTCTCCCTCTCTGAGGCATTTTGCGGGGTGCTGGAGCATTTTTCCAGTTCTCCTTTGGTTTTCCAGGCTGAGGGTTTTTCCCTCCCCAGGAGACTTTAATTTAGGCTGCCAATTTGGAGGTGTTTATAGACAATTTTTTTTCCTTTCTTATCCAGGCTTGAGTTTGTTTTTCCCTGTGGAAGCGCGGTCCTTGGAGGCAATGGCACAGAGAAAACAAGATTTTTAGAGAGACATCCCCCACCCCTAGCTTTCCCCATGGTCTCCTGGGTGCATGCACCACCCTAACACAGAGAAGAGCATCCCAATGGGGGGGGAAAAAAAGGAGAAAAACATAATCTTTCAGACAAGAGAGATGAAATGATGGGTGAGGAGCTGCAAGCTGGAAAATGCCCTTTTTTTTGGCACACCCCCACACTCAGCATCCCTAAAACTACCCCATTTCCCCCTCAATTCGTAGGATGCTGGCTCATTCCTGAACTTGCCCTCCCTGTTTTTCTCTTGGTCCCTGTCTATTTTTTTTTATGTATATATATATAAAAAAATATATATATACACACGAAATATATAACAAAATATATATCTAAATATATATACACACATCTCGCCACGTGTGCCTGTGATTTCTCCAACCCTCTCATTTTTTATTATTTTTTTTTTAAAGCAAGTTGATTTTTTCACTTGATAATCCTTTGAATGTCGCCTCTCTTCCCCACACAAATCCCCGCAGCTGTTAGGACTTCAAATCCTTCATCCATCAAGAGAGGCAAGGAAAAAGGCGGGGGACTGGGGAGGGGGGGAATGAAAGAGCGACCCAACACGCATAAAAACACCAGAGCCTGGAAAAAGGCGCCAGCGATGCGGTTGATGCATAAACCGGGGAAAATTTCTGGCACTCGTCGTATCATTAATCTGTCTAAAGTGGCTTTGATCTCTTCTGCTTTAATTAACTTATAATTATAATGTGATTATATTATTTTATTTTTTTTTTGTGGGTGAAGTGATTTTGCAGCAGGGATGGGCTCTGTCCATCATCGTCCCCATGGGGATGGGGGATCCTTTCCAAGGGACATCCATGCCCGAGTCCCTTTGGACTGGGGGACCTGTTTTAAGATTCATTTTCATTGAGCATCCCTTGGGGACTCAAGCTCCAAAATACCTTCAAAAAGGCCATTCAGCAAGAAAACGCTGGCGGCAATCTGAGTTTTGGGGTCAACCGTCTCAGCACCTGGCACCAGCAGCGACTGTCCCAGCATCTCCCATACCCAGGAGCGGTTGAATTTGGGATTTTTGGCCAGTTTGCTGCAAAAATCTGATTTCTGCAGTGATGAAGTTGATTAGTGACTTGACCGAATTTCTAAAATAAGGGAGGGAAAAAGAAATTGGGGTGTGGTGCATGAGGCTGCCCCAAAAGCCATGCCCCATGCTCCTGGGGACCTGGACCACAAATAGCCCTTTACAGGAGCAACTGCCATGGGGATAGGGATCAGCTCACGCTCATCGGTAGCTTGGTGGAATTTTTAAACCTTATTTTGGGGTCTATTTGCCTCCTTTCACATCTCTGCATCTTCCGATTGCTTTTATAAGCCTGAGGGTGGATATTTGGCTTTTCCAAATGGGACACCTCTGCTGTGCAAATTAGTTTCCTTTAGGAAGAATTAAGGGGGGTTGTAGGGCTGGAGCTGCAAAAAGAAAACCCCAAATCATCCTTTTTGCAGGTGCTGATGAAGTGCGTTTGCCCTGGGAAGGGGAGAGGGACAGGATGATATCGGATGATATCCCTTTGGGTGACATACGTTCCTTCAAAATTGCTATTGAGCGGCTGCTTTGCGTCAGCACCTGGGGTTTGGTGCTGTGGGGAACACAGAAAATACAGCAAAAAGGGGATTTGCACATCATTTTTGCCTGCAATAATGCAATGCTTCTTTGTCCAGAGTTTTTCCTTCTTGGTTTTCCTCATCCTGCCAAACCGATGCAGAGCTGTGTCGCATTCCTACAAAATAAGGAGGCATTTAGCAGCCCTTGCTAAATCCAGTGCCTGAATTAAGGTTGGGTTTGGTTGGGGTCTTGCTCATCTTCCATGAGAGCCACGCGCATCTCTCCAGCCACCCTCAAAGCACCGGGGCTGCTCCTCACCTGCTTCTGCTCCTTTTTTTTGCCAATGTGTGAGTGGTTTCTGCATCCAAATTGCAAATTAATGCGGGCGGTTGAAGAAGCTGGTATCGATCCACTTTGTGCATCTGAAATTTCGTGTGCCGGTCCGTGGAGGCAGATGCAGGCAGGAAAATTAGGGGGTTTAGTCAGTAATATCTTCAGCAATGATGTTTGGGCATGCTGGTGGATGCCCTACAGGGGTTGTATCCTCTCATACAACATACAAGAAAAAATGGCATCCCTCCAAAAACCTCTTTGGCATAACCAAGGACTAAAGACAGGACTATTTCCTCGGAAACTTTTGGAGCCGAGAAACAGCCCCAACATCAGAAGGACATGGACCTGTTGGAACAGGGCCAGAGGAGGCCACCAAGATGATCCGAGGGCTGGAGCCCCTCTGCTGTGAGGACAGGCTGAGAGAGTTGGGGTTGTTCAGCCTGGAGAAGAGAAGGAGACCTTAGAATCCCTTCCAGTCCCTAAAGGGGCTCCAGCAAAGCTGGGGAGGGACTCTTGATCAGGGAGTGGAGCCATAGGATGAGGGGGAACGGTTTTAACCTGAAAGAGGTGAGATTGGGATGAGATATTAGGAAGCAATTCTTGACTGGGAGGGTGGTGAGACACTAGCCCAGGTTGCCCAGAGAAGCTGTGGCTGCCCCATCCCTGGAGGTGTTCAAGGCCAGGTTGGATGGGGTTTTGAGCAACTTGGTCTAGTGGGAGGTGTCCCTGCCCATGGCAAGGGGGTTGGAATGAGATCATCTTTAAGGTCCCTTCCAACCCAAACCATTCTGTGATGGTTATTTAAGGGATATATCACTGGCTGGAGCCTCCTGGGTCATCTGCATCCATTGCATTGTTTAATCCCGGTCCTTGTGTCTTAGCAAAATAAATTATAACTCATGGGTTGTCCCAGCTCTCCCTCCTCTTGCAATCAGCGCCTGGACCCTCTGGATGCTGGTGGCAATGGCAAGAGGGTGTGGTTTGGATGGGGCAGGAGAAGAAAGGTGAGATACTGGTGACAGTTTGGATGGGATAGGAGAAAAAAAAAAGTGAGATTCGTGTGATTCCAAGCTATTCTCATTGATGGCAGCATCTTGTGCTCAAGTCCATAGGCTTCTAGGCTCACCAGAGACTGGACTGACCCGAGACATTGGCTCATCTGACTGGGATGGGATGTCCATTTGTCTGTCTACACCGCAGCCCTTGTGCAAGAGGAGAGGCGGAAGCGGTTCCAGCTTTCCTGCTCGGCTCAGAAATTCAATTAAAATGAAACGCCTATTGATTTTGCAATCAACATTTCAGGAGGACTCTTCTGCTCACTCGCCCTGAGATAATCAGCCCCGTAGGAAAGCTGGTGCTGCATGGCCAGGAGGATGCAACAAAAAGCAGTTGCATGTCTCAGTTATGTGTGTGGAATTCTTCAGGATGAGGAGCATGGCCAAGACACACACCTTGGCATCTCCTGGGGATATTTGGTGGTAATACTGCCTTTGGACCATGAGGAATTTAGCTGTTCCCCTCCTGCAAAGGACCCTGTGGTGCGGTAGTGTCCTGTCCCCAAACTCCAGGTCATGGAGGAGCCCAGTTGGTCAAAGCTTGAGGAGTTTGGGGTTGTCCGCAAGTGTTTGGAGGACAACAATTTCAGCAATGGGGTGGCTGTGGGACCCAGTTGAGCTACTCCAGCTGTGAATACTGGCAGCTGGGGAGAACATGGGACTCTCCACCAGGAGAAATGCTGCCGTCACAGCAGTACGGTGCTCATTTCCAACGCCGTGACATCTCACCAGAAGAAGCTGATGGAGAAGGTTGCGATGAAGATCTCATTTGCACCTGACAGGCTGAGAAACAGGCACCTGCCAGCAGGAGAAATACCATATCTCACCCCAAAATTGTATTTATTGGTGGTGGGCAGCACTGGGACCTACCGCTGGGTGATATGGGTGAGACCAAAAATTAAGGAACAGACCTTGTCCCCATCATTGGAGCCACCCCTGCTTCACGCAGGCGCTGTGAGAAGGTCTCATTTATAAAAAGCATCACTTGGGTGCGTTAATATATGAGAATTATAATTTGCAAAATCAAAGAGCTGGTTCCTAAAGAGGCATTTGGGTCCCCAGGCAATTTGTGTCAAATCCAGCCTTGGAGACAGACTTGCATGAAAGTGGCAGAGCGTTGGTGCATCTAACAGGAGACATCTCGATTGAATTATGATCTATAAAAAAAAAAAAAATCCCAATACATTGCAAAAATACTGCTGGTTTTGCCAGGATCCTGTTTGGGGAAGAAACGTCTGGAGAGAGCAGAAATGCTTTGTTTCATCTTTTTTTCAAAACCTAAACACTTTATTTATTTATTTCCCCCACTTTGAAGCATTTGGGTTTCAATTTGGTTTTGAATACGTTTCAGAAAAGCCTAAACTGACGCTTTTGGAGGAGTTTTCCTCCAGAGAGATGGGGAAATCTGGATTTTTCTTTGAAAATTTTTTTTTTCTTTCTTTGAGGACATCAGTGAAATCCAATTTTCACATTCATGGGGCGAGAGTTTCTGAACTTGGTAGTTATCTGCTCAGGATAGGTGTTGCTCGTCGGGCAAAAAAAAAAACCCAAACCCCTGGATTTCTTTACGCTGCCTGCTGCACGCAGGAGATTACAGGTACCCCAAGGAATTTATAGCAATACAGGTCACCCTGCAAAGGGAAGGCAGAAAAATCCTCCCTAGAGAAAATATAACCAGCTCCTGAACTTTTTTTCCCCTCTATGCCCAGCCCTAATTTTTTTGTGTGTGTGTGAGATAAATTCACATTTTTTGTTTTATATTTTGTCTTTACACGAGGAGCTGTTCCTAGGTTGGTTTGCACCATCAAGAACAACTTTGGTCCATGGCATTGCCATCCAAAATTAAATAAAAACGAGTTTCTCTTCCTCTCTGTGGGACTAATACTTGCTTTGATTTATTATTAATTTGGGATTTATTGATATTTATTGATGGATTGTGATCCACCAAAGGCAGGCAGCAAATATAAAGGGGCTATTTCCTCAGTGGGTGCAAAATGGTGTTGCTCTTTGGCAGTCAATAGGACCTGGGGGGATTTATACCAGCTGCCACGGACGCTCATAGCAGACCAAAACTGACCAATTTTGTAAGATTTTACATGGATTATTGCACCTTGCTCCATAGCAGTGTGTGTAGGGATAGGGAGGGGAAATGGGCATTTTCTTGCATTGCCCAAAAATGTTGGTTTTTGCACAATTTGACCAAGGTGGATGGGTGATGAATTAAGCTGTGCTCCTCCTAAGGGTACCGGGGAGCAGAGGGACCACTGGATCCCAGTAAAAATCAGGTTACTGGGGTGGCTGAGCCTGAAATAAGAACCTGAATGATGCTATTTGGCATAAAAGGGCTCTGAAATGCCCCTTTGGTGCCCCTGGTGGGAGGTACGCAAAAAACCCCAAACCCATTGCATGGCCAGGAGAGATGGGAATTCCCAAACACAGCAGTAACTTTCATAAAAAATAATTTTAAAAGAGAAAAAAATAGATATATATAAACTAGCTGAGCTCTTGCAACCTCAGCGTAAATCCTGGGGTGAGCCGTTACGGGATCTCACAGCTTGGCGCTGAATTAAGCAGCGGATCAATGTTATTTATTTTTATTATTATTTTTTTTTCTCCCTGAGCAGAATTCATAACGTTTTATGGCAAAATCAATGCAAATCTCCATGAATAAAGCAGTGGCACAGCACAGAAAAATCAGGGGTGACCGAAGCCATTCAGGGGCACATTGAGCTTGGAGGAAGGGGATTTGGGGACCAACCTGGGGAGCAAACGCGATGCTCGACCCTGAAATCCCATCCCAGCCTCGGCTCATTGCTGGGGAACTGAGCCCGAACCCAACAGATGGGATTTTTTAGGTGAAACACATCCTGCAGCTTTCAGCCCCGATTTTCTGGGTTTTAGCCCCGAAAGACATAGCGTGCTGCTTCTTCTTCACTCTTGGGATGGAGCTGCGGGATGCTGAGCTCCTTTGCAAGGACGCTGGGAAAGTGTTGTGTTCTTTTTCCGGGAAATAGCCAAAATAACCTGAATATTCATAGATCTGGTTGCATTTGCAAGTGGGTGTGGGGTGCTGCCATGCATCGGAGGAGGCTGCCGCAAGCTTGCAGAAAGCCTTATTTTTAGGAAATCCACACTGAATCCATGTGAAAAATTGGTTCCATAAGGATAAGCTCCTGGGAAACAGTAGCACATTCCAGTTTTCCTGTAAAAACCACTCCAAAGCATCAAATTATCCCAGCAAGGGACAGGCACGTTGGGATTTTGGGGCGGATCAAGATGGAGCGTGTTGTGATGTCCTTGCTTGGCCAAATCTCCCAGGACTCGGTAAAAATAAATAAATTTAAGAAAAAAAAAATCAGATTTTTAATCTGCAAAGGCGCTCGCAGGCTTCAACTTGCGCCTGGTGAGATATCGCCTTCTTCGGGAGATAGTGATCGGGAGCGAAATGCCACAGCCCTGCTGAAACGTGGCAGATAAAAGGCAGCAGGCGCCAATGGAAATGTGGGAAATTAGGATGGAGAGGGGATGCTCCCGTCCCGCAGCCTCCTCCTGCACCCTGGCACCCGCTTAGCCCGCGTCTCCTTCTGATTCATCGTGATTAAGCCTCGAAATTGGCCAAAGACAGGGAAAAAGGTGCCAATTAGAAGCTTTATTTCGGCTATCCGTCTTCCTTTCAGGCCCTCCGCTCGCCGGAGAGGGACCGGCAGCAAATGAAGAAAGACTTAAACGCCCCCAAATGACTTCCAAAATGTTTAAATAAGATTTCCATCAGTCTTTCCCCTTTTTGAGCAGGCATTCCAGTGGGCTGGAAATGGGATGATTTACAGCTTGTGGCTCCCTAATGGGCTCAGCATCATTCCTGCAGCTGCCAGGGCGCGGAGGAAGAGGAGGAGCACGGGGGCGATGAAGGCTGAAGGTCAAGGGAGGGGGATTTCAAACTTCAGAAAAAAAAAAATCCATTTAAGGATTTATTTTATTTTTCTCCCCAGGCACCTGTGTTTAAAATTTGGAGGGCTTTTTCCTTGGAAAAATCAAAAAGAAAAGGAAGGGAGAGAGGGGAAGCATGAAATGCTTAAAGCCGCAGCGAAATGCATCGATTGAATCAATCATTTTTTAAAAGCTTTCAGTAGTCAGACTTTCTGGAGATCATAAATATATATATATACACATATATATGTATTTCCCCCCTGATTCAGGGCTGAAACATTTCTCAATATCCTGCAGAGAAACTGCTCCCCTGGTCCCATCCTTCTGGGGCACAGCTGGGCTTTAGGAAGCAGAAACCAGAGGCATTTCGTGATGCATTTATCCCCAAATTTAGATTAAACGTAAAATTTACACCACCCAACTAATTTCTCTCTATCACCTCTATGTTTTTCCCCCCTTTTTTTTTTATTCATTATCCCATTAAAGACAAGGTTGAATCCCTTTAACAGGATTTGCCAGGGCTGGCTGTGTTTGAACCCCCTCCTTGCCTTAAGGCTTTGCCTTTAAAATGGGAATTTTTACCCCAAATTACCACCCCTTACCAGCTTTTACTGCTTTTGTGTCACCAGAAATAATACGCAAGAGGAGATATTGGGGGAAAATTGTTGCACAGTGGATGACCACAACCACCTTTGAGATCTCGGTGACAGGGGAACACTGGGAACTTGGGGAAAGATGGGATTTTTTTTAAAGGCTGAAGGATTTTTTCACCTCTATCAGGCCCTTTTGCTCGTTGTGCTCGTGGAGCAATGAAATGAGAGCAAATCCTCCGGCGACCGATTCCCGAGCCAGGATCATCAGTAACAGGAGCAAAAGTAGCCGGAATAAATCTTGTTGGGAAATTAAAGCAGCTTAGGAGGAGACAGGAAGGGTCGGGGGGGAGAAAAGGGCCATTTACGGATTTCAACCTTAAATGAATGAATCCCGAAGAAATGCAAAGAAAGGGGTGAGAGAAATGCAATTTTGCTGGGCGGGATGAAGGCGCGAGCCATGGAGCGATATCCCAGTGCGGCCCTGGGGGCTTGGTTCATCTCAGCCCCCATTTGCGCAAAACTGAGCTTCGAAGCTTTCCCTGGCACCCTCCTCCACCTCCCCTTACCCTCCCCAAGGCCAAATCCATCTTTTTCTTCTCCCTAAATCTGTCTTTTTTTTTTTCTTCCTCAACTCCATCCTTTTTTTTCTCCCAAAATTTGTCTTTTTTTTCTCCCCAAATCTGTTCTTTTTTTTCCTGCCCAAATCCATCTTTTTTTTTTCTCCCCAAAGCCATCTTTTTTTCTTCCCAAATTTGTCTTTTTTTTTTCCTCTCCAAATTCACCCATTTTTTCTTGTGGCCTCTCCACCAACTTGCATGCCAACCCTGAGATGGTTTTGAGTTCAGAAAGGTGTTTTGGGTTTGGGGCAAGACTTTTTGGGGTTCAGAAAGAGGTTTTTGTGGTTTGGAGCGAGGCTTTTTGGCTTTGGAAAGAGGCTTTTTGGGTTTGGAACGAGGCTTTTTGGGTTCAGAAAGAGGTTTTTGGGGTTTGGAGCAAGGCTTTTTGGCTTCAGAAAGAGGCTTTTTGGTTTTGGAGCAAGATTTCTTGGGTTCAGAAAGAATTTTTTTGGATTTGGGCAAGGTTTTTTGGGTTTGGAGCGAGGTTTTTTTGGTCAGAAAGAGGCTTTTTGGATTCAGAGAGAGGTTTTTTGGGTCAGAAAGGTTTTTTGGGTTTGGAGAGATGCTTTTGGGTTTCAGAAAGGGGTGGTTTAGATTCAAAAAGCACCTTTTTGGCTCTGGAAGGAGGATTTGGGAGGGATGGGGAGGTTCTGGGTGGTTTTTTTTTCCTGTGCTTAGCATCAGGTTCAGCTCCTGAGCAGGGTGGGCAACACATCCTGACTTTGGGGAGCGGGAAGGTAGCCAACCCCCAGCTTGCAGAGTTTTGGGGGGCTGCTCCTTACCCGGCCCATGGCAGTGAAATCCTGCAGGGGTTTTTTTTAGGCACTGGGCTGAATCCAAGCCAAGCGTGGACCCCCTTTCTCTTCCCCCAGGGAGTTTTAGCTGCATGCGGGTGCAGTGGGTGGATCTATCCGTCACTAGGTTGCAATGGGATTATTTCCCCACCCTCTTTTCTTTATTTATAGACACCCTATGGGGGCTGGAAAAATCTTAATATCGTGGGGTTATATAATGCCTTGCGTGCCAAAGTGCTTGATGAGGTGGGAAAGGCTTCACCCACCAGCGAAAAGGAATGGCTGCAGGAGTGGGAAGCTCCTTGGCATGCAACGAGCAGCCGGGATGCTGCAAGCCAAGCGTTTTGGGGACATTTCTGCCGACTTAGTGTGCGCTGTGGAGTACAGTTGGCTATCCCTGGTGTGGGATGATTCGTCTGGATCTGTCCCCAGCAAACCAAGGGGAAAGGATAGGGTTAACGGTACCGATGGGGAAAAGCAGGAGGGGAGAAATTTTGTAGGAAATTTGGGGTTTTTTTAGGTTTTTGCAAGAGCAAAGCAACTACATTGCACTGGGGTGAGGACAGAACTTGCGTTACTGTAAATTTGAGACCATCGAAGATGGGATCTTCTCCCTCTTTTAATTAACCTAAGCAAAATTGAGAGCAAGCATTGCAGGGGAGAGGCATCCTGCTGATTCAGCATCCTCAGGAGCTGTAGTTTGGGCTCTCTGGGTTTCGAGGCTTCAATTTTTTCAGCGTCGAGCCCTTGGCAGTGATGACACTCTGCCAGGAGTAAAGGGCAGCGATGCCAGACCTGCAGGGGAGATGGGGCGCTGAGTCCCGATGCCTTCATCTCAGGGATGAGAGTGCAGAGAGCTGCCAGTAACGGGAAGATTTCCAAGCGTGGAGAAATTATATTAACCCACCGGGGGCTTGAATTAGTTATTCGGAGATGAGGGATCGATGGACCCTGATCCTAAATGGAGCATTAATGCATTAGCAGCAGTTCTGCGGAGCGGCAGCGGCCCTAATGTGATTTCCCCAGGCTGTGGCCAGCTGCCTGTCCTGCCCGCACCCCATCCCTGCCTGCTTTCACATACTCAAGACCAAATTCCCTCTAACTCCATGCTCTCATGCAGTTTAAGAGGCATTTCTTAGCTTTCAGAGGTCTCCCGCACCCAGTCAGGTCTTTTTCTTCCCCTTCATGTTGGGATGTGTGTAAAAAGGTATTTACCTAAAATATTTTCCCTCCTCATAAATCAGATTGGTGTGTCCTCACTCAAGCAACGTCAAGCTAATTAGAGAATTATTGGATGGTGAATTTTAAAAAAAATACTCAAAATCCAAAATGATGTCTAACAGAGGAATTAGTTTGGCAAACGTTTGACTCGGGCGCTGTCATCCTATCCTTCCCTTCTCAGTGTCCAAACCGGCGCGGGCTAAAAGGACTTTGAGTAATTTCCTATTAATCAATCTCTTTTTAAGAAGAGCTCAAAGGACATTCAAGGCCAAGGATGGAAATGAAGGCACGGGGCCAAATTAATCCCAGGTGCCGTGTTCCGGACTCCAGCACAGGAAGGCAGCAAGGCACTGAAGTCACAGAAAGCAGGGAGGGGCTAGGGTTCCCAAATTCCCCAGAGCACAGTTTGCATGGAAATATCCCTGGGGCAAGCAGAGGAGTTGAAACATGGAGCGATGCTCAGCTGCGGTGTTTTGCTGCTTCTCCCATCGGCTGCAGTCCAGCAGCAAACCTGTGAGCACCCAGGTTTTAGGGATGCTAGGACAAGCAGCATCCAATCTAAAGCTGGTTTTAATTAAGACCGTGGCATCTCTCTCGCAGGGAGGCATAGCCCGAGCTGAGAACAGGGCTGTGAAGGATGGAGACAATAAAACGAAGCTGAAATAGCAAAGAGGATGATGAATAGGGGAAATAGGAGGTCAAAGTCGGTGATACCTGTGCTGCCAGGGATCACCCTGCATGGGATGCTGGTGGAGCCTTGCAGTGATTTTGGGAGGAAGTGGAAGGGGATGGGGTGCACTCTTGCAAACCCCTCTTTTCCAGGGAAAAAAAAACCCACCACCCCAGCTTTCACACTGCTGCCTCAAACGGCTTTTGCTGCCAGCCTGGGGCTGTGGAGAGTTGAGTTTGTGAAGGGAGTGTCGAAACGTGGAAGGACCCTGAGTCATAGGGAAATGGGGCGAGCTCGCAGTGTGCCGGGGTACACGGTGAACGTGGGGGAGAGCAGCTAAATTGGGCTGCGTGATGAGTCACAGCACGAGGGATTTGCTCAGCTGCCTTGGAGAAGTTTGCTTTCTCTGGGTTACCAAAGCTCAAGCAGAGAAGAAAGGCGCCGGCGATCTCCAAATGAAGATGTGCAGAAGAATGGTTTTGCCCTGGCCATGCTTCCAGCCTGTGCAGCTGTGGGTTGGTTATTTATTTCTCCTTGGGTTTTTGGTTTTTTTTAAATTATTTTACTTTATTGTGTAGTTTCTCAGAGCTGGAAACAAGACCTGAAATAAAACGCCATCGGCTCTTTGCAGATGTGGCCAGGGATGCAGCCACGACCTTCAGCATCAGCCCAAATTACCCCCAAGCACTAAAAACCTGCTTTTAGGTGAGGTCCCTGCTCACGGCTCGATGCCATTTCTATTATTGCAATATGAAGCATCTTGGCTGGGCGAGATGGAGAAATGCAAAGTTGATGCGCCGCTTACAGAGAGAGCAGGATTAAAGGATGAAGAGGGGAGTTTCTGTTGGATATTTGATTTTTCTTGGCAATGCCCTCGCCCAGCCCTGCCCTCTCCCCGGGGAGGAAGGGAGCAGTTCTCCAACAACAAGGAAAACAGTCCGCTTTTGTGCCCAGCCCTTTCTTTTCCTTGGCTGCTGGAGGATTTACCAATTAAACGGTTGTTTAGGGCTCTAAAACCACTAATCAGATCTGCCAAAAGCCTTAATGAGAGCTTTTCACTTCCTTTCCTCTTTGTTTTATTTTTTTTTTTTGGCGTGTTTAAAGGTTCATTAAAGATCCACAAAGGACAGCAACGAGTTTCTCAAGCCACGCTCCTCTCCCCAAAATAATTGCACCAGCGGCTCTTGCTCAGCCCTTGCCGCTGCCACTCGCTAACCTGCCCACTGCCATGCTGGTGGGAACTGGGCATGGGATGCTTTTCCCTGGGAAGCGTTTTGCTCTTCTCTTCCCTTCCTCATTTTCCCTCTTCTTTTTTTTTTTTATTTTTGTTTTTAATTTTTTGGCATTTGGGGCCTTTTTCCTTCTTTCCTCTTTGTCTTTGCTATTGTGCAGGAAAAAGCTGCAGTGAGCCCTTAGGAAAAGGGTATTTGAAGCACGTTGGGTTGGCTCTATCCTTGACCTCCAAATTTCTCCCAGACTTTTTGCTGCTTTCATTCCATCTCCTCTTGCTGTTTCCAGCCTTGGAAACTAAACCTCTCCCCAAAGAGCACGAGCCCTTCAAGGGTAGCAGATGGCTGATGAGGAGAAAAATCGTGGGCAGAAGGATGCAAATGATCTTGGATGTCTTTGCAATATTCATCTCGTCAAGGCCGTGCTGCTGGGGAAATGCATCACCCAGCTTGGCTTCTTGCAGGTTCTTCCCCCTGACTACCCAGGTTTGGGGTATTTAATGTCTATTTTATGCTTTTGCAACACTTCAAGTGTCTCGGCCACTATTGCATCACACGCTAACAAAATATTAAAGCTCTGCCAAAAGTGTTTTGTAGCATCACTCAGACTCTTCTGGAGATGCTGCTCCAAAACAGAACCCCCCTGCGTCCGTGGGCAGTTTTGCAATGATATCTTCTCCATCAGCTGGAACAAACCTGCAAATTTCAGGATGTCAGAATTTCTCCTGGGATTGAAATTCCATGTTTTGACCAGCTGTAATTATTGGGTGTCACCGTGTGCTGCTTGTGCCATCCGAGCGTGTAGGCGTTTCAAAGATTTCAAGAAAATAACAATTTCCAGTGGGGGTTTAGCTTTCAAAAGTTGGGTTTATTTGCAGCAAAACGGGATCTGCGTGCATCTTGTTAAAAGAAACTCTTGCTTCTAGACCCACTGCCAACTCTAAGTGTGGTGCTGAGCAGATATATTTTAATATTGAAGGGAAAAACCATCATAACGTATGCAAAAATGATGGGGAGTTTCTCAAAGCTACTTATCAGCTGCAAAACTTCCCCAGCCCTCTTCGAAACTGCGAAACTCTGCTCTCAGATGAGCGTACTGCACATTTAATTCTCTCTGCACAGATCTCCTCTGCATTGCCAGGCAGCTTAAGATACTTTAATGTGTGCAGCAAAGGCTGGTGGTGACACATGTAATTAAGTCTTGCAGAACACCCTTCAACAGTAGAGATCAAAGCAATTTGTAAAATAAATGTGCGTCATTATCTTGACTTTACAGGGAAACTGAGGCTTAGAGAGGGAAAATCTCCCAGCAGACAAAGGCTTGGAGGCAGGGAGGGGAAAACAGGATTCCCAAATCCCTCTTCTGCTGACGAGGCGAAACTGCGGAGCGCTAAAATTGCCAGTGAATGTGTTTGGTAGCCTACGAACAACGAAAGCTCCAATGGGGGAATAATTTGGCTTGAAAGAAGAAACGGATTGAGATGCAAACAGATTCTCCCCCAAAAAATGACAGCTTGAAAGAGGGACTTGACTTGCTGCGTGGGAAGCTATTTCAAGGAGAAAAGTCAGTATTTTACTGTGTTGATCCAAGGAGCCTCACCCTGCATGAACAAACTCAGTCTGTCTCTGGTTTTCATGCTATGAATTGGGGTGACCCAAACTGTTTGCATTCTGTAGGCTCTACTTCACCCCAAAACTCCTGCTTGCTGCCTTGGTACAGCACCTCCACAGACCACGTCTCCAAGATGACATGGAAATATAGGATGCATCCACATGCTAGCTTGTTCATGGGTCTCTGTGGCCGCATTGGCCAAGTAAGAGTGGACCAAGCCAGGGGTGTCCCTCAGGTCTCCATTTCTTGTCCCTGTGTGGTGGTTATTGGCTCCAGACAATATTTCTTGTTGTTATTCCTCCTTGAGCAGAGCTGGATCCACCGCTTGCCCACTCAAGTCTCTTTTTTTCCAAGAGCCCTCAAGATAGTACCCCTGTGCTTTCTTTGCCATAATTACATTTTGCTTTGCAACCACCAAAAAAAAAAAAAAAAGCCTCCTGACAACCAGTGAAAAATAATTAGCAGCACATTGTGTCATTAAACACTAGACTTTAATTAAATTGCATCGAGATAACTGCCTCTAACGACTGGAAGTCTGGAGCCTCCAGACAGCCAAGCACTCAGCAGAATGGAGTAAAAGACCTCATAAAATAGACACGTGTCAAGTCCTTTCCTTTTGCTGATGAAGCACCTGTCAAAGTAGGGCATCATATTGCATCTTCCACCTGAAAATAACTTATTACCCCTTGTCCTCCCCTGCTTTTCATCTCTTTGGAGCTAATGGGCTTTTGTCAGGGTTGAGTTTCATCCTGAGAGGAGATGCTGCTCTTCTCAGGTTGACCTCCTCATGTTTGGCAACTTCTTTTTCATCTTCGTGCCTTCATAAAAGGTGTTTCCCCTGGGATGTGGGATGGCTGGACCTGGACCAACCATGAAAGCAACTCAGTGGAGGTCACCTACAAAATTGCAAGATCATGGCTTTGGTGGGTTGACTACAGGGAGAGCTTCTTGGAGCATCTAGGCCACTGTGGCCCATTGCTCACCTATGTCCTTGATGGACTCGAGCTTCTCTAGAGCAGTTGGAAATCTTAAATGGACCCATTTTCAAGGTGGTTTTGGGTCTACCCACATCTCCAAGCCCATTTCCAGGTGTGCAATGGCTTTACTACCCAGCTACAAGTCTCTCTGCTTGACGTATGTTGGGATCAGTTTGTACCACTCGTGAACTTCTTGGAGTTTCTGTGCATGTTTAGTGGGTAAAAAGGTGCTAGTTGGATTAACATGGGAGGGGGAAAGGTGCTCCCAGGCTTGCACTTGCTTTTTGAGCTGAAAGGTATTACATTTTCCTCGTATTATTGCCTTGCCCTAAATACAATTGCAGTCCCCCCGTCGCTGGCCCACCCCGATGTTTAATGCTGACTTCTCCCAAAGCGGGCGCGAAGCAGAAGCCTTCTTCCGCGTGAAAATTTAATTACTGCTTTCTCGCATCTCGCTGCCAGACCTATAAAAAGAGGCTTATCGAGAACGATAAGCCCAGCATCCTCGGGAATCGCACCGTAACTCATGCACGGAGCCGAAATGCAAAAGGGCAGCTCCTTTTGTGGCCTTTTTCCAACCACCTTCTCCTGGCAGTGTTACAGCCAGGCACTTTGATGCAAATGCCCAAGGTTTTGGGCTTAGTTTTTTATTCTCCTTTTAAATAAAGTAAATATCATTAAAATTCAACTGCTTCTCTCTTGTTTTTTACTTCATTTTTCATCCTCACTTCTTCCGGCTGTAGTAACGTTTTTTTCCCCCTACTATTCTGGTTGTGAATTGTCTTGGGAGAAGGTTTCTTTTGAAGGGATCGCGTTGCTGGTGTAAAGCAGCAGAAAGGATCCAGGTCAGATGTTGCCAGTGACTCTTGGCTCGCCATCATGTTGCAACATCCCCAAAAGCCACCTCTTTGCAAGCAGATGTCTAGCCAAATCTCCAAAGAGCTCATAAATAGAGAAAGCAAAAGGAAAGCGAGATGCCTCCTTGCTAAAAGTCAGTTTTCTGCAAATTCTTCAAGGTGCTTTTCCTCCTTGTAACACTGCCCGTTACAGCCCAAGGTTGGGTCTCCAAAGGAAATAGTCGTGTGCTGGGCAGGGCTGTGGATGTGCCCAGAATTGATACAGGTGGCGAGTGCAATGCTTGCTGTAAAACTGCTCGAGGAGGGCAAGGTCTCCTCTGAAACACTCAAAAAAAAATCCTTAAAAAGCAGAATTCTCTCTCTGAGCTCGAGGCCAGGGGTTGCACTCGTGCAAAGCAACTGGCTCCCATCCCCTCTTGGCTTTTTCCCCCACGCAAGCTGGGTCGTGCTCTTTCCCTTTTGCCTCCTTGTTGTTTCACGGCAGGTTGTGGTGGTTGGCTTTGATTTATTATTGCTGGGTTTGCTCAAAAGCACCGGGGAACGCGGTGCTCTGGCTGTGGTTTCACTAGGACCAGCGGAGGAGTGAAAGCTCCACGCACTGCCAAAATTATTATTTATTATATTATTTTTAAACAATTTCATGAAAATAACTTGATTTTTTTTCTTTTGCTCTGCCAAAAAAAAATAAAATACTGCTTGTTTCTGTGGTTGGTGGGGGAGATGCACCAGACCTGGCTACTCTTCTGCATTGTTTAAGGTCAGCTCTAGACATTTTCACGTGCAATATTTGGCTGCCAGCACCATGGCTTGAGCTGATGCTGAGTTGTGCATCCAATCGACCAAACCTCTCCTGCCTTGACAGCCCCATTGTTTCCCTCTTGAAAGGTCTGGCTCTTTTGCGAGGTCATTTTTAGGCTCCTCACCCCGTGTGATGCCAAATGTGGCTTTTCCCAAATTGCTGCTGGCTCTGATGCACGGTTGTGTACCCAGCCCGTGCAAAACATCGCTGTCTCTATATTTTCTAGAAGGTTTGCGGTGGGTTTTTTTAGGGTTTGCTCCCATAGGAGCAATCTGGCAGGAGCATGGCCGCGCAGGTCCGCTCTCCAGGGATGGGCAGGAGCTGGCTGCAGGCAGCGATGGGCCATCTGGCAGGGTTTTGTGTGCAGGCAGGTAGCTGGCAGGGGGAACGCTCAGTGCTTTCAAAGAAAAGGGGAATAAAAAGGCATTTGGATCACTCTTGGAAACTTCACAGGCTGCAAAGTCCAACGTTTACGCTGGGTTGGTGGAAGAATTTTCTTACAACCCTTGCCCAAATCCAGGGATTTAGAGGGCAAAAATACCAAATGCGGTAACTGGTTTCAACATTGTATGGGATAATCCTGTAAATTGATGTTCTGGCTTCAAATCTGAGCTGTGCTCTTATTCCTGCACTCTAGATGGGTAACAACTGTCCTTGGGTTTGGGAGTTTTTGGGTGAAAAATGGGAGAAAACCACAGCATGCTCAAGAGCATGGAGTGATGAGACACCTACATGCACTTGCCTGCCTCTTCCCATATCAAGGTTTTGCTCAGTGTTGCATTTATTTTGGCTAGCCTAGGGGGAAAATAGCGATTTATTCCTTAGGGGAAGCATTTATACGTCTGCCTGTCTTGGAAAAAACGGCCTCTGAAGAGAGATTGTGAAGATTGAACTTATTTATCCAAAAGGAGAGCCTGGTAGGAAGGGTATTATGGGCCTGGGAAATACAGAATAAGGTAAAGATGAGAAATCAGGTGCCGATAGTCCTGGAAGTCGAGGGCTGAGAAAAGCTGCAAAAACCCAAAGGGGAAAACCCTACTTGATAAAAGGCAAATTTCACCCATCTGGTCCGTAATGAGACTCTCTACTGTGATTTTAGCTGTTTTCTCTCCCAGTTCCCTTAAATTTTCACTGCTGGGTGCTATGGTATGGTATATTGGATTTGTTTTTCAATGAGAAAAGCTTCCCCGCCACCATCAGATGCATTTCTTTACCCTTTTTCTATGCAAACTTCAGCTCTGGTTTATTCTGCTCTTCTCCAGGTACTTGGCGGTGAATGGATTTAATACTTAACTACAGCCCATTCGCGCACCTCACCTGCCCGAGGAGATGCAGGGAGTGATTTGCATATTTATTAAATATCTTTTAGTAGGATACACAAGCCGCATTGCTACATCTCGCTCGCGATGCTGGGAGGTGAAGCAGCAATTGGAGGGGGGAGAAAACCCACCGCAGAAAGGTACATTAAAAAATACTGAAGGTAAAATAGACAGGGTTGCTCAAGGAGTCGGGATCTTGCTTTTTCTCCAATATTTCCCCTTTTCGCTAAACCTCGAGCAATGAAACCATCCCGGGGCTCCCAAAGAAGTCATCTGGAGTCAGAGCAGGCGCAGACAGGCAGTGCGGAAAGCACTCGGGGTCGTGGTTTTGAGCTCAAAAGACCTATGCTGTGCTTGAAACGCGTCGCTTAACGTGGCATTAATGAAGAAGGAGAGCACCTGCGGTGGTGGGATGCTCTTGGAGATCAGAGGGGGATTCATCTCGCTGAATTTTTGACACCTGCCACACGGGTGCTTTGCATCCGAGCTCATCCGCCGGCTGCTTTTGCATCTGCCATGGGCAAAGGTGATGGGCAGCCCCCGGGGTGGGAGGATGGGGGCTGGGATTTTTCCTCAAATTTGGCAGCAATTTCTATGTTCCAGTGCAGCAGCAATGAACCACTGAGTCCTCTTGGGCTTGCCCAAAAAAACTTACTTTTCTTTTCATTTTTACTTTGGTCTCGGTAAGCAGTGAGCTATCCCGTAAGGGATTTAGCAGGTCCAGAGAAGGACTGTTGGAGAGCTTCTTTTAGCTGGTTTTCCCTAAGGAAAAAAACATCTCGTGCAACTGCTCCTTGTCCCTCCTTGGGCCCAAAACCTGAAATTTGGGGCCGGCTTGGTCGGTGTCAGAACCAGGACAGTCGGTCATCTCAAAATCCTTATTTTGAGGCTTTTGAGCCAAAAAGCATCTTTTCCCTTTTGTTACTCATCCCCCACCTCTGGGAAAGCGTGCGCTGAAGAAATGCTACAAGCCCCATCATGGGCTCATGTTGCTTACTTGGATGTCGAGGAATTGACCTACATGCCTTCAATTTGGGTCAAAACTGAGGGGTTTTTTTGCTCTCCGGCTTGGAGTAGTGCTTGCTAACCCGGCTGCTGGGAGAGCTTGCATAATTCACCTTTCTACTAAGGCAGAAAGCAAATATATTGCTGCTGGGGCGGGGGGAAAGCAAGCAAACAAGCAAATCCCATTTACACCTTTGGGAAGGAGCCTCAAACGTGTGGAAATAAATGGAAAACCTGGCTGAAAACTTCCCCAGTGCCCAAATTTCACCTGTTTGCGTCGGCGTGTGTTGCTTGTTATCTGTATTTCTTGCTGGGTGATGGACAGTGCTTAAAGTCAGCATCTAGAGCAGAAAACACACGCTCTCTTCTGAGATGGATGGATGCTCCCCGCTCCGTGAAACATCTTATGTGCCCAAGGTGATACAGACATTGTAAGAGCTCCCCTGACAATACGTAAAAAATTTATAGTTGCTTCAAACCTGCAGATTTATGGGCCGGGGAGGTAAAGCTGCATGAAAGCAAAGCAGGTATAGGGATGCTGGAAGTGAGTGAGGAGGAGGAAGGTCTGGATGATGCAGCTGGGGCAGGTGGTGTTAATACAGAGGGTGACTTGAGGCAGAGGTACGTAGGAATTGCAGTGAATTTAGTGAAAAAAAAATACAATTTTCCTGCCAGCAAAGGTCAGGCTGGGTGGCCGGGGCAATCCTTTCGGGCTATGGATGCTAGGAGGTGTGCTGTGAAGGGAAGCAAACCTCGTAACATGGGATGCAGAGAGAATTTAGGAGCCACAGCTGAGACGTGAAAGGAGCTGACGGCTGAGAGAGGCTCGGGTGATATTGCTTTTGCAGGAGCGTAAACAGGCAGGCGATGCACCCGCCGGCGCCTCTGTTTAAACAGATGCCGGCTGCTGTTTGCTCCCGTGGAGTTGGGCGATGAGAAGCATCGAAAAGCCACTCACCTCGCTGCCAGCAGGGATTGCCCCCAGACGAGCCCCTCCGCCGTGGAAATCCCTCTGCGGATGTACTGGGGATGTATTTGCCTTGCTATGGGCAGGGAAATGAGGAGAGGGGGAGGTAGGAGCCGGCCATCCCCCCTGCTCCTGCCGTGCCAGGGAGACGGGCGAGGGCTGGAGGGGACCTGTCTCATCGCATTCGGCTGGGTCCCGGTGAGTCCTGCCTTCCCAGCCTTGGTTTTTCCCAAGGTTTCGGGCATCTGCGGAGGAGGTGAGGTCAAAAGGGGACACAGACAGGGCTGGAAAGGCTCCGCTGCCACCAGCATCCCTCCTTGGTCCCCGTCTAGGGAGGAAACACTGCTCAGGGCATGAATCCACCTCATTTCCCAAGTCACAGCCCTTTTATTAAGTGACTTTTCCATGCAAAAATATATATATTGTCCAATTAACATCCCATAAACCCCCAACCTGTGTTAAATAAGCCCCAGATCAGCCCCTCAAAATACAAATGAGCTCAGGCACGGCGGAGAAAGTCACCAGACACAAAAAAGACCTGACAACCTTTTGCAAGCAAGCGGTAACAATGAGCATCAGTAAATAAATAACAGAAATCTCCACGCCTGAGATGGCAGCGGGGCTGGGTTATGCCAACCCTGGCATCTTTGCTACCTGAAGGAAAAAAAGCTCTGTAAAATATTGGAAAAAATAAGTAATAGGCATGACGTGGACGGCGTGATGGGAGGGAGGGAGGTCTGCATGCTCCCCAAGTAACCGCTCACTCCGTTTGCAAAGCGAGCAGCCCCGGTATGCAGCCAAGACAGATGCTCCCAAAATGTATTTTAGCAAAATATATTAAAATCCCAATGGCTTATGGCCACGTGCAGCAGTTCTGTGTTGGTGGGGAGCTGCCCTCTGCTATTAAAAGGCCGTTGTCCCTCCGTCTGTGTGTCTGTCTGTCTTCTGCTGCTGCTCGAGGTTGGAAACACAGTGCACGGGTTGGATTTGGGGTTGGCAAGATGCTTGGAGGGGTTTTCCCCATCGCATGGAGGAGCAGCTGGGTTTTTCTGGGTTTGCACTGGAAATCTCCCCCATGAAAGTGACCCTGATCATTAAGATAAGGAGATTTATGGTTTTTTTCACAGCTACCAAGTGCCAACTCTGGAGAACCAGGCTGGGGCTTTGCAAACTCTTGGGACCCACCGTCCCTCCTCCTGTGATGCCTCCATCCCAAAGGATGCTGCATCCATCCACTGGTCCCATTTTATCCCCAACATCCCCACTCCAGTGCTTCAAGCCCTTCTCCCCAAGCAGGAATCAATCCCCCAGTGCCTATCCGAGGGCAGACTGCTCTCCGGGAGCCCTCAATGCATATCAAGGATAAACCTACAAATATTCCATAGCCCCCAAGTTATAGGTATCCATGTTTAAATCCCAAGTCCACCTTCCCATCAGTGCAGGAGCTTTGAGGCTCGGCTGTTTGGCTCTGCTTTCCTGCTAAGCGCTCACTGTGCCTTGTTGCAACTGGGAAATATTATTTCCTCCTTTTCCTGCTTTTTTCTGGGTTCCTCTGTGCTCTGCCAAAGCCACCATCAGACTTGAACAGGATCTGTCCCCAGGGGCTCGTAGCTCGGCTGAAAAACCCCATGGGAAGCTGTAGGTAGCTCCGACCCAGTGCCGGCTCCATCCTTTACCCTCTCAATTACATGGTAATGCATGTTAAAATTACAAATTTATTTATAGCCTCTATTTTTTCCTCCCCCCCAACTCCACAATTTTTTACAGCTCATCCGCCGTAACAAATTCGACTTCATAAAGCGAAGGCGTAGGTTATTATTGCCTTATGGAAATAAACGGGAGCAGCCGATCTTTATTCCCGGGCCTGGCATTTGTCTCCCTGAATGCTCAACACGGTCTCGGTCGACACTTCGGATTTGTTCCAGTTGCTAAAGATGGTGACAAGCTCAGCTCGGGGGGGCTATTCCCTCCCTCTCCTCACTCCTTGCGTCAGATATTGCTGGTGAACACCCTGTTATTTTTTCACGGGGGGGGATGCTCCATTGGCAAACCTCGTTATTTGTTTGCTGGTGGGATACTCCATTGCAAACTCCCCATTATTTGTTCACCAAGATGATGCTCTATTGCAAACCTTCCCATTATTTGTTCACCAGGGTGATGCTCCATTGCAAAGCCCCCCATTATTTGTTCACTGGAAGGATGCTCTGTTGCAAATCCCCCCGTTATTTGTTCACTAAAGTGATGCTCCATTGCAAACTCCCCATTATTTGTTCAACAGAGGGATGCTCCGTTGTAGGCTCCCCATTATTTGTTCAATGGATGGATGCTCCATTGCAAACCCCCCCGTTATTTGTTCACCAAGGTGATGCTCCACTGCAAACTCCCCATTATTTGCTGACTGGAGAGATGCTCCGTTGCAAACTCCCCATTATTTTTTCACTGGAAGGATGCTTCGTTGCAAATTCCCCTGTTATTTGTTCAAGGAGGGATGCTTCATTGCAAATTCCCCTGTTATTTGTTCAAGGAGGGATGCCTCATTGCAAACCCCCCGTTATTTGTTCGCCAAGGTGATGCTCCTTTAAAACCCCCCCTGCTATTTGTTCACCAGAGGGATGCTCCGTTGCAAACCTCTGTTATTTTTTTGCTGGGAGGATACTCCATTGCAAACCCCTGGTTATTTGTTCGCCAAGGTGATGCTCCATGGCAAACCCCCCATTTTTTTGTTCAACAGAGGGAAGCTCCGTTGCAAACTCCCCATTATTTTTTCACTGGAAGGATGTTCCGTTGCAAACCCGGCTGTGTGACCCCTCTACGCTTTTCCGCTTCCCACCCCGCAACAGGGCAAATGCCAAAGCTGGCTGCCCTTGACTGTTATAGCAATAAGGATAAGCAAGAGCCTCTCTGCGTACTACTCCTTGGCATCAACTATAAACATGGGTTTTATCACTCTGAGAGCCAACAGTTTCTGCACAACGTGCCGGTAATTTCAGCAGTTAGAAGAGACCTAGCTAAAAAGTAAAGTTACTGACCAAAATTTCTCCTGTTTTACTTCAAACCAGGACAATCCCCCATTTTTTTATTCAAGAGAGGGATGCTCCGTTGCAAACTCCCCATTATTTGTTTGCTGGGGGGATGCTCTGTTGCAACCCCCTGCTAGCTGTTGACCAGAGGGATGCTCCATTGCAAAACCCCTGTTACTTCTCCAAGGAGGGATGCTCTGTTGCAAACCCCCCAGTATTTATCGGCTGGAGGGATGCTCCAGGAGGAGATGGCAGGACACATGCCAGTTCTTTTGGCAAAACTCTGAGGTTTTTGGGGTGGTTTTCTTGCAACCCGCTGACACAGCAGGGGGTGCTGCTCTGGGTTTGGTTGCTGCAAGCTTGTGCCTGGAGAGGGCTTGCCCCGGATTTGCAAGGGCTTGAAAGAGGGATGGAGCCAACAGGATGGACACATAGAATCATAGAATGGTTTGAGTTGGAAGGGACTTTAAAGACCATCCAGTTCCAATCCCCCGCCACGGGTAGGGACACCTCCCACTAGACCAAGTTGCTCAAAGCCCCGTCCAACTTGGCCTTGAACACCTCCAGGGATGGGGCAGCCACAGCTTCCCTGGGACCCAGTGTCCCACCACTCTCAGAGTAAACAATTTCTTCCTGAGATCTAATCTAAATCTCCCCTCTTCCAGTTTAAAACCATTCCCTCTCCTCCTATCGCTCAGTGACATCTGTGCTGTGTCTCATCCGTTGGCCACCATGGGGTTGAGATGCCCCAAAAGTCAGCAGGGTTTTGGCCATCACTCCATGGTGTGGTCCCCTGGCCCCTTGTCCCAAAATGGAGGGACGATGGGGGAGGCAGGCCATGGCCACACTCCGCTCTTATTTCTCCCCTGGCTCATTTTTATGGTGATTTTCTTTTTTTCTACCCATCCCATGGGGAGGAAAAGCCGAAGCAAGCGTTCCGTATGGCAGCCAGCATTGGAAACAGATCCTAAAATTGTCACTTAATATTTTTTAACCCATTTTCAAGGCTGAGGGGCCCTGATTGAGCTTCAGTGGGTTGGGGTTTTTTTGGAACTGGGATTATTGGAGGAAAAGGAGGGAAAAAGGGAGCATTTTTGTCTGTGCCTAACTTTGATGGTAATTAGTTTGACGAAGGTGGGGATGGATGTAATCCCCAGCAGTCTAAGCACACACACACGAAAAAAAGCCCTGAGGCTGGTCCCGAGCAGGTTTTGAGGCCATTTAACCCATCTATGTGCAAACAGCATCGTTTTTCTGCAAAAATGGGGTCTGGGGAGGCTGGAGGATGGTATTTTCCATGCCCTCTGCAAGATGTGGGTGGATGGAGGTGGGAAAAACGCCGTGGAAAGGCTGCCTGCAACTTTTAATCTTATTTATATCCACCCCTTGGCTGTCATCAGCCTATTTATACAGCTGCAAAGACGTCCTCTCCAACGTCTTTTTTATATATATATATATTGATGCATGTGCACTTTTATATTTATATCGCTCCTAGGAGGATTCATTTAGCGATGTTTCTTGGAGGGTGGGTTTGGAGGGAATTTAGGATTGTTTTGGGGATGAGTATCCTATTAAAAAAGCAAAATATTTCCGATAGCAGTTGGTGTTAAAGCGATTTTTTTGCCCCCCTTCCAACTTGGGGATGCTGCAGGAGCATCAGGAACACTGGGCAAAGCACAGCCCCCAAATACTACCAATAATTTCAGGGGAAAATTCTGGGGTAGAAGGGTTATTCTAGGATGGAAAGAAAATATTGAAGTTTCTGGCAAATTATGGGTTTGGGGGAAAAATGTGAGCAGCTGAGAAGTTTGGTCTCAAAGACAGCTGAAATGTTTTGATTTTGTTTTTTTTAAGGCAGAAGTGAAGGGATTTCTGTAACAAAATGTTCTTTCCAGCTGAAAAACTGAAACCATCCATTTGCGGGGAGGGAGAGAAAGGCCACGCTAATCCTTTGAAAATACTCCCAATTTTTCTAGAAACATGACATTCAAGCCCAAAACCCCTCCCTGAGTGACTTACAGCCACGAAATACTGCAGTGGTTTTAAAAATCGAGGTTTTTTTCACTCCCCAAGATCTTCGTTTTGGTGGCAAACAGCAAATCCAGCCTTAATATTGACTCCCAGGTTTGGGGAAGGGCAGGACTGAACACATGGGGAATTATATTCTGAATTTTGCCCATATAGAAGTGCTGTTTCTCCCTCTTGTGCGATCAGATGTTTAGTTATAGCATCCCATTTTGGTGCACAGATGAATGAAATAAGGGCTTCTAAAATGTATTAGCCACTGGCATGGAATTATAATTATTATTATAAATAATAATGGAATAATTATGGTGCCAGACACCAGCCCTGGGATTCAGTCAATGCATGGTGGAGCTGAAGCAAGAAGGCTGGGTTGAATAATACCTTAAATTTGAGAGGTTTGGGGCTAAAAGCACATTTCTGCACATTCAGGCTGCAGGTTCAGGGGCTCTGGGGTTTGCTCCTACCCTTCTGCGTCAATGCTGGAGCATATTAATTATAGTTTATTAATTACGGCCTGCGTGCTATGAAAAGCCCCTTGCTAACACGACGACGTTCTCTTGCTCCTCGTGGTTTTCCACCGCTCGCCTTGTCAAGGGAGGAGAAAAATCTTGAAAAAATCGCTTTAATTCCCTCCTGCATCACAGGGCTCGGATGCTTCACATTACCTGGCCGGAGTGGGCTCAGTCGAGGGCATTCAACACTTAATGATATGCTAAAAATAAATGCAATGAGATTATTTATTTTTTTTTTAACCAGGGAAACGGTGCTTTGGCTCCAGCTGCTTCGCTAAGAAAAACTTCTGGCAGGAATGCCAGCAAAGCCGCATTTTGGAAACTTGGTTGTTTCCTTTTAGAATGGCTTTTTATTGTTGCAAAAAGGATGTTATGGGTGGGAAAAGCCACACCTTGGGCTACTGCAGCGAAGGAAAAGGTTTTGGGTTAAATGCAGAGTGTTGGGTCATCCCATGACGTCGGTTTTTTGCTTTTTGACTGCTGGCATTTCTATTTTTGGTGGAAACCGGCTTGTGAGGAGAAAAATGGATTATTTGAAGTCAGGCACCTGTGACTTGATTTAATTTTGCCCTGGGTTTCAAGACAGCAAGGGATGCAGAGAGGGATGAACTGGGGTTTGGGAATGCCATGGCAGGGTACGTTTTTTCCATAGGGCAATTAGCCAAAGATAACATTAAGGGGAATGATCTGTGGCTAATTACCCCTTTGCGTCACGGCTTGTAATGGGACAGTGGATGGGAGAAGGAGAGGTTTTCCTCTCCAGGCAATGTGGGAAATCTCTCCTTTCCCTCCCGCTGGCTTTGCACTAGGGACCGTGGGATGTGGCCAAGACTGCGTGCTGGAATGCCAAGGGATGCTGATGCTTTTGGGACAAATTGGTGTTGCTTTAGCTCATAAACAATGGAGTTTTGCAGATGGAGGACCAGAGATGAGCACTCCCCATCTCACCCTTTACCGCATAAACTAACTTCTTAGCTCAGCTCCGAGCAAGCATTTTCCAGCACCGGAGATGGTGCAGGAGCCAGGTGTCAGGGACCAGCTGAGACCCTGAATGCGTTACATAGAGATTTCCCACCCACAGGGAAAATTTGGGTTATTCCAGGCTTAATGGAGACTTTCTCCATCAACTCCCTTTGCCGTGGAACATCCCCCCAGTTTGGGATTCGTCCCATTTCGGGAGGCGTTCAGCTCCCCGCAAAGGGCAGGGGGAGCCACGTGCTGCTCTTTGCCTCTTTCCTCATTAATCTTGATTACGGAGCCCTCGCGCCCGAGTTAATTTTCTTGTAGATGCATATCAGTCATGTAGCTGGGAATCTCTCAAAAGCTAATGAGGAATCGCATCCTCGCCACGTTATTACTCAGCTAATTAGTACACGGGCTTCTTCTGGAAAGGTCAGGAGAGAGGAGCTGAGACATTTTGCCTTTTTGGAGCTTTTTTTGTGCTGAATCGGGGTCACCGAGGACAGACGGAGGAGACTCGCCCACAATACTCTGCCCTGGATTTAAACTGCTCCCAAAGGATGGCGGGGATGAGGCTTTGGACCTAGTTTTACAGGCTGGATCCATCCCTTATGAGGATGGGAAGGACAGGACTGGAGGATGACAGCTCCATCCCCAAAATAGCGATTTTTTTTTTCCCCGTGTGATGCTTGGAGGAAGCGATCCAGCTTTTTGCAATGGGATAGGACTGTGAGGAAACCCTTATTTATTGAAAAAAAAAAGGGAATAACCCCCATCACGGTGGGGATGGCTGCGTTTGGCTGGGGAAGGAGCATCACACCCCATCAGCTCGGCTCATTTCACGCCTTTCCAGGAGATCGAAGCCTCTGGGGCTGTCAACCGAGTAGATTTTACCAGTCGCTGTATTCACACGAAATTAAAACCCAGGTGAAACCCAACCGAGCCAGACACCCAATACAAACGGCAATATTTTTATCCAACAATTTACATCACTTACTGTCTCCTTCAATGTCCTGGGATCCGGCTGATAGGCCTGCCTGCTTCTCTCCGGGTTTCCCCTGCGCTCAAATATTAAATCTGGAGGCTGCCAAAGATGCTTTGCCGTGGGAAAACAAGTCCTGCTCTAAATGATCCGGGATATTTAGTTTATGCTTCTCTCACTGGGTCATCGCTTTTGCTCTGGGGGAAGGTTGTGCAGCCAAAAGGCAGAGCCGGAGCTGCAAGGGGCTAAAATTCAGGTTGAAAAGGCATGGGTTTTTTTTATTTTAATTTTTATTTTGCAAGGAGGCATCTCAGAGTGCAGCTATTCAACATCTCCTCTGCATTGCTTTTATCTGGATGACCCTTCTCTGCTTCCAAGCCTAAAATCTTTGCCTCTGTAAGCGCTTCGCCTATGGGTTACTGCATCCGAGGGTGGAAAAAATGGCTCTGTGTACCTCCTTGGGAAAAATTAAAATAGAGTTATTCCTGCTTGCTTGGGATGGGAGTGAAAAAGGGGATGGCGAGCGATGGAGCCGGGGGTTTGTGGCTCAGCACGACAAGGCGAGGAGAGGAAAAACCGCGTCTCAGTGGAGGCATCCGGGAGGAGCAGCTCTTACAGAAGCTGACAGCACCGTTTGGGTCGAGCGCGGGCTGTTAACTGGGCAGAGCGGCTTTCAAACAACGGCAGGGCGCTTGGCTTGCCTGGGTTCAGTTTTACCTCGGGGCCGGCTAGTTAGGCTGAAGCTTTTTTAGGGTCTGCTGGGTTTGCCGGGATACAGCCCCGTGAGTGCCACTAGTTCTTCCTACCCTGGCTATTATATTCCCAGGAGAGTAAAGCAAAGGCGATGTCTCTCAGGGGTCTATCAAACCCACGATCAAATAAAGCAAGAGTTGATTTCTAGACATCTCCATGCAAGAACGAACCGTGGCTTTTCCCGGCAGATGAAAGGCAGAAGGAGAAGGGAGAGAAAAACCAGCTCATTCAAGGGAATTTCAGCAACTAATTGATTTTATTTAATGTTTTTTTGGGCTGATTTATGCAGAGCCTGATTTCTTTCAGGGTAGTTATTTAAGAAACAAGCCGTAACCCACCAGTTTTCATTAGACTGGTGTCACTGGTTGTGCCGAAGTCTTGGCACAGGAGCTGTTCCCCATCCCAGGGAAATGTTTTGCCCTGATGCTTTTTCTGCAAATATAAGCCCCGAAAGAGGATGCTGGGGTTGGTGGAGTTTTTTGCATAGGTCTGGCTTTGTGCTGCTGGAAATGAGGGACGTTCACCTGATTTTGGGAAGCGGTAGAGACAAGCCGGGCTTGAGGGCTGTCAGAAAAGGTGTTGTGGAGACAGGGTGACCACATGGCATGGGGAAAAAAATCAAAAGCAATGGCAAAAAAGAAAGCTGATTTTGCAAAGAAAAGAAGTGTGTTCTGGGGAAATGTTTCTTCTAAAGCAAAATAGCAACAGAAAGAGGCCTCCAACCTCGAGGAAAAGCTTCCTCCAGCCCCCTAATTTCTTCTGCCGTGGCTGCCTGCAAGCCCCAGGCCATCCTGCTCCCTACCTGGGCTCTTCATAAATAATACTTGCATCTTCCTCTGTGTCCAGGAACTAATTAAATCTGGGGAGTTGGAGGAAAACAAGGTCATCTGCAAAGCAGGGCCATGGAGGGGTGCGCATCCCTTGCTGGTGTGTGATTTTGGGGGGCACTGAACAGCTCCAGGGCTGGATCCAGCTGCTGGGGGCTGCAGGGAGAGGGGAACTGCTGAAGGGAGGGGGGTCCGTGGGAACTGCTGCCCCAGAGCTCCCTCCGGCTACCTGCACCTGTAGCCTGCTCCCCTGCCTGCAGCCCACCACCCTGCCCGCACCCCAGACCCCTGGCTGCATCCCCCATCCCTGCCTGCATCCCACTCCCCTGCCTGCATCCCCCATCCC
>VFFE01008898.1:1185143-1217676 GCA_008921705.1 Burhinus oedicnemus
AAAAAAAAAAAAAAAAAAAGGCCGAGGGGTGCTGTAGGGTTTGGGCTGGGGACGTTGCTCTTCTCTGTCCTGAAAGAAGGACTTGTGTCAGAGGTCCTGGCTTTGCTTCCAAGAGCCCTGAGCTGAGCAGCCCCTGCCGTATGCATTGCGATACATGCCGTACGCGATGCGCTATGTGGTACATGCTAAATGCTATATGCAACGCGCTAAATGCAGTGTGCTGCGTGCTAAAGGCAAGGTGCTAAGTGCGAGGTGCTACACGCTATAAGCTACAGGCTAAATGAAAGGTGCTACAAGCTATATGCAAGGTGCTATAGGCCACATGCTATATGCTGCGTGTTAAATGCAACGTGCTACATGCTGTAAGCTACATGTTAAATGCAATGCGCTACATGCTGTATGCAGTGCGCTAAATGCAAGGTGCTACGTGCTCTAAGCTATGTGCTAAATGCAAGGTGCTACATGCTAAGTACAGTGTGCTACATGCTATAAGCTACATGCTAAATACAATGTGCTATATGCAAGGTGCGATAGGCTACATGCTATAAGCTACATCCTAGATGCAATGTGCTTACATGCTTATGTGCTAAATACAGTGTGCTACATGCTATACGCAGTGTGCTAAATGCAAGGTGCTATATGCAGTATGCTAAATGCTATATACATCACAGCCCTCCTATTGCCCTGTGGCTTCTCTGATGCCTCCAAGCACTTCCAGGCAAGGTCTACCCTGGCCTTGTGTCCAGGTTTGAGCAACGTGGAAATGCAGCTCAGCTCCTGCATCCATGGGTTTTTATGGAGCATCCAGATGTGACCTTAACCGCGCTGTCACAAGCCACCCCTTCCTGTGGACATGTTTCAGGGCTTCACATGCCCCACCTGCCTCTTTTTTTCTGGTTGTCATTGCAGAAATGGTCTGTTCTGTCAGAAAATCCTTGACTGGGAACGCTTGACCGGCTCTCGCCTTGCTCCTTTCGCCAAGTGCTTTAAGATCTGCCGATGAAAACCTCTCCACAGCGTCGGGATAAGAGCAGGTTTTATTTAATCCAGATATGCTAATGGCTGGGAATTAGGCTGAGACAGGGGCAAGGATCCTTCTAAGGCTCCTGCAGCGCTTGCTGGGGGAAAAGCCTTCCAAGGAGGTGGGAATGGAGCTGAAACCTCACCCTGGCAAGGATGGAGATGGCCCGGACCTGCCTGGGACCATGTACGGGGAGGACAAAGCATCACTCCGCTTGGGACATGCCTGTGATGGGATTTCCTCAGTGCTTTGGGGTTTTTTCCCCTATTTTCTAAGAGAAAACCTTGTTTTCAGTGTTGCCAAGTCAGTCTTTTTGCTCAGACATCAGCCAAGAGGAAAATCGAGGGAAGGAGCCCCCAAATCCTTATTTTTTGGAGGCAGGAGGTGCAGCTCTCGTCTTGCAAACTTCCCGGCTCATAAATCCCGCTGGAAAGAGCCGAGCGAGCGGGGAGGATGCAGCTGATGTGGCTGGTTTTGTTCCCTTGCCAAGCTGCTCTCTTTGCCCTTTTGTTTGCTTTCTGCCGAGGCACTTGGACTACTGATGGGCTTGTTTTTAACTAATCACTGGCGCTCACATTATCTCTCCCCAGCATTATCTCCTTCCCACTTTTCCCCGTCTCCTTCCTAAAATAAACCGTCAATCACAGACTTGTTTTCAACGCTTTTGGGACTGGATTGACCGTGGGGGCTAAGGGCAGGCGGGCTCGTAGCAAAGTGCAGGGACAATAACCCACTGCTGTAGTTCCCTCTGTAGAGTTATTATATAAAATTAGGTTTTTAGGGGCTGCGGAGCCATTTGAACTGGGGGAGGCACGTGCCCTGCCTGTTTTCACTCTCATTTGGCTGAGAAATGGGGTTCAATGAGGTCTGTGACAAGTGGTGTTCCCCAGGGGTCAGTCCTGTTCAACATATTCACCAATGACCTGGATGAAGGGACAGACTGTACCATCGGCAAGTTTGCTGATGGCACAAAACTGGGAGGGGTGGCTGACACACCGGAAGGCTGTGCTGCCATTCAGTGAGACCTGGACAGGCTGGAGAGTTGGGCAGAGAGAAACCTCATGAAGTTCAACAAGGGCAAGTGTAGGGTCCTGCACCTGGGGAGGAATAACCCCACGCACCAGTACAGGTTGGGGGCTGACCTGCTGGAAAGCAGCTCTGTGGAAAGGGACCAGGGAGCCCCTGTGGACAACAGGATGACCATGAGCCAGCAATGGGCCCCTGTGGCCAAGAAGGCCAATGGCATCCTGGGGTGCATCAAGAAGAGCGTGGCCCGCACGTCACAGGTCATCCTCCCCTTTACTCTGCCCTGGTGAGGCCGCACCTGGAGTACTGTGTCCAGTTCTGGGCTCCCCTGTTCCAGAAGGACAGGGAACTGCTGGAGAGGGAACAGCAAAGGGCTATGAAGATGATCAGGGGACTGGAACATCTTTCTTATGAGGCAAGGCTGAGGGACTTGGGTCCTTCTAGTCTGGAGAAGGCTGAGGGGGGATCTCATCAATGCGTACAAATACTTAAAGGGAGGGTGCCGGGAGGATGGGACCAGTCTTTTTTCAGTGGTGCCCAGTGACAGGACAAGAGGTAATGGGCACAAACTTGAACGTAGGAAGTTCCATCTGAACATGAGGAGAAACTTCTTTCCTTTGAGGGTGGCAGAGCCCTGGCACAGGCTGCCCAGAGAGGTGGTGGAGTCTCCCACTCTGGAGACATTCCAAACCTGCCTGGATGCCATCCTGTACGACCTGCTCTGGGTGACCCTGCTCTGGCAGGGGGGTTGGACTAGATGATCTCCAGAGGACCCTTCCAACCCTGGTGATTCTGTGATTCCTCCTTCCTAAATGAAGTTTCAGAGCCCTCCCGATGTGCTTGTCTAGTGGGGTGACCTCAAGCCCTTTTGGGGTGACCCTTCTTGCTGCATTCCTGTGATCTCGCAGGGTTATCACCTGGGCCATGCATGTATTAGCAGCAGAAGTCAGCGCTGGAGCTAGTCGTTTGAAATGCAATTAGCACTTGTATTAGCTAGAAGCAAAACTATCATTAATAGGGTCCCGACAGCCCCGGTGAGGGAGGTTTGAAGCAGGGAAGGAGATTTTCCAGCGCTGGGCTGAATCCACACCAAAGCCCTGCCTGATGGAGACCAGCCGGGGGGGAGTTTTGGCTGCTGGCTTTGCAGGGGTTTAGCCTTCAACTCCAAGGAGGTTTGGGGAACATCAGGGAAAAACCACATTTCCCGGGAGAGGGACGTTGCAACCCAATGGAAAGGGACTGTGGAGGTGGAAACGTGGCATCGCCGAGCCCTTCCCAGCCTCCAGACCACACATTTTGTCTCTTCTGGTGCTGGGAGCACATATCCATCAGCAAAATCCTTCTTGGCTGGAAGGCTTGGTGTCTCGGAGGACTGCCGGCATTGCAAAATGGAGCAGGGGAGGTAGGGATTTAGTTCCTCTCCTGCCCAAACCTCAGTATAATTTCCTATTTATATAATGCCTTCAACAATATACTTCAGAGGGGAGGGCGAAGGGGATTAGCAGCGGTTATTCCAGCCCCGCTCCACCTCTCCGCGCTCGTAGATAAATCCTGATGCTGCATCCTATCTGCCCAGGACAGGGAAAACGGGAGCTGGAGACCCCTCTGTTGGGATGCACCTGTTTTGCATGTGTATTTATACCTACTTGTTTCTTTGCAAAGGGATCTGCAGTGACAGGGACAGGCTGGAGCCATGAGAGATGCTCCGTGATGGGGGCTTGCTTCTCTCCAAGGGAGCAAAGTGATGGGTGGGATGCAGGGTGGCAGGAGGGATGTGGTGAGTGCCACTCAGGTTCACTCCGAGGTGGTCTGCTAGCTGTGGAAATGCTTTTTTCGGGGATGGGTTTCATGGACAACCCTGGATTTGCTGGTAGCAACCTTGCTTTTGATGGTGCATGTGCTAGGGAGAACAGCCGGTCCCCAGGGTGAGTTTTGTTCTTGGTGCTGGTAATGCTTGAAAAGAGGAACATGATGAAAGGGGGTGATTTTGGCTGGCAGTTGCCATTGTCACAGGCACCAAGCGATGGCTTTGGGAGCTGCTGGCTCCTCACGGTGGGCCGAGATGGACCATAACAGCAGGAGGGTGAGGAGAAAACTCCAGCTCTGCAGGTTATCACTAAAAACACCAGGATCACCCCAGTTTTGAGGTTGAGGGGGAATGTGGGTAAGCTGAGCTCCCTGTACCCCAGCAAGCCCTTTTGCAGAGATGAGCGCCTTCTTCATCACAAGTTGGTTGTTGGCTGCGTCTTTCCTTCTATAAAAAACAAAAACAAAAACAAAAACAAAACAAGCAATAAAAATCTTCGGTTTGCTTGGAAATAGTCTGGAAGGGGATTTTAAAGGCCAAGTGACTTAGGTTTCCATCCCAGCTTTGCACCTCCGGAGACCGGGGTTCAAAGCTTGGCTCTAAGTCGCACTTAGGAAGATTTCCAGCCTGAATTTGGACAGTCCCTTGATGTACCATGATCTGAGATACTTCTTCTGCTCCATCAAGCACCTTTCTTGTATTGTAAGCCCAGAAAAGCCCCATTCCATGCGGATTTAGCTTCTGCACAAGCTATTAGAAGAAGAGGACAACCCGCACAGGCTTTGCCATCCCACCCCCATGCCCTGCTTGCAGTACTGAGAGCATCCCAAGAGCCAGTGGTTGAATTTAGCTGGTTTTCTTGCTTTTCTCCTAAAGATATACCTGCCAAGTTGCATTGCAGAAGGATGTAGGTGACTCAGAGCAGGGTGGGAGGATTTGGGCAACTTCGCTGTGCCCAGTACCCCGAAATATATACAGCAAGCTGCTAGAGAGTGGAGTTTTTTCCATGTAGGATGAATAACAGACTGGATCTGCTGATGCAGAAGCACCATATAATGGGTAGATATTGCTCCAGAAAGGATGCAAAAGATGTATCACCAGCAGGAACAAGGCTGGGTGATAACGCTGCTGGTTCGGCTTCCAGACAGACCATCATTCATAGAGAAAAACCTCCAGCACTTCATCTCTGCACAGGCCATCTTCCCCTTGCAACTTGATGATGAGATATTTTCCATAAGTGCTGGCCGAGGTGGCTCTTTTTAAGCTACGCTTGCGTCTCATTACGTTATTATGGCTTTGTTTTTTTTTTCTTTCCCCCTCACTTCTCTAAGGAAGTTCTTTGCAAGCAGTTGATGTACGCAAACTGGCTGGAGACAGTTGGGTTTCCTCCTGACGGAGAGCGAATTTACGCTGCTGTAATTATAGCAGCGGCGTGGGAGCGGAGCGATGCTCGAGGAAGTGCAGGCGAGCCCGGTTTCCAAATTAAACCTTTCTACTCTTAGAAATGTGACTTTAACATTTTATTTATTTATTTATTTCAGAGCGGGAAACCACATCTGGGTGACTTCATGGTGGGAAATGATTTGGAGGGGGCAGGATTTGGGCACTTGGATGTTAGGGATGCTCCTGGGTTTGTTTGCATGGACCACCCTCCTCTGCCTCCTGATCTGCTAAAAGCTCCCCGCCGTGAGAAAACAACCCGACTCTTTAAAATTGAAAGGGATTATTTAAACAATGTTATCTCTCTGGTGAAGGGAGAGAGCATATTGAATGGTTATATTTAGTGACGGGTATAGGACAAAGCAGATGCAGAGAGATTTTTAACGCGGGAATGTTAATCACTTATGCCACACTGCCTCAGAGAGGGGTGTGTGTATATATATTTTTTTTATAAAGATGCAAGAGACACGTGCTCAGACACCCGTGTACTTGCTGAGGATGAGGATGGGAGTTGAACATCTCTCCTTGATTTGCTTTTTGACCTTTTTCCACCCCGGAAAGCCTGTCCTGGCAGGGCGAAGCAATGCAGCTCTGGGAGCTGAGGACCCCCTGAAAAGCGCAGCAGGAGGGATGCGCTTTGGCTGTATGGGGGCATGCACAGCCCCCCTTCTTTCTGCCCCCCCAAAATGGGATGGGGATGGGAAGGAGAGCACTTACAGGCTTGCAAATGGGCTGTTTAACAACCCCAGCAGTGCTCTCCCCCCCCGGCGAGCCGCGAGGAAAGCCTACCGCATTACCCAGCCTCTATTACCCACCCTCGCGGGAGCACTGAATTAAAGGAAATATTTTATGATCCTACGCTTCGTTATGTTTTATTAAAAGCAGAGCGTCGGCCTCCCCTGCCACATTCATCAGATCAGAGGCTCTGTTGGTTTTTTTTTTCCCGACTTCCCTCCCAAGCTCTGGCTGCTGTCGTTGTTGTTCCCAAAGCATCCGACTGCTTGGGTCAGCTGTAAGGCTGGTCCAGGGTCTCCTGGCAGAGGAGGAAAGTATGCAATGGGGTGAAAAATGTGGCTGATTGGTTTGTCTAAGGATGCTCTGTAACCAAACTGGCTTGGGGCTGTGGAGCCGTGCTGCAGAAATAGCTGGTGGGTGCAGGAATAGGGATGGACATGGGAAAGCAGAGTCGTGGGGAGATGTCATCCCATGGAGGGATTTGAGTCGTGGGTGGAGGTGAGCACATCCCCATGAAAAGATGCTCAGAAAAGCCTCCCCCCCATTTTTCAGTTTTGCTCCATCTCGGTGAGATCAAACCCAGGCTGGGAGGACCTCCGGGATATCACTGTTTTGAGGCAAAAGACCCCCAAAAATGCCGACATCCCCTTTGCAGAGCTAAAGTAGCGAGCAGGGCTGGGAGTTTGCTATATCAACCCTCGAGATCAGCAGCAAAAAGCCAGACAACTATTGATAGCCAGGCATATCTGGAAGCGGTTAGGAGACAGAAAGGTATTAATTAGCAGTTATTTCTCAATGGAGCGGAGATGGATAGGGATTAAGGTAACAGCCATGTGCATCCTCTCCGTAAGAGCGGCAAAGTAACGGTAAATCAGCGTTATGAATCGGTGCTGTAAGAGGGAGATATGTTTTAATCTTATTAGCAGCGCGGCATTACTGGGAGAGCAAAGGGATTATTAATCACGGAGCATAAATCGGGGAGAAGAGGGTAGCTTCAAATTAGCAATACTGCTTTGTACAGCGGAGAAGGGTAGTGGAGATGGAGGAGAAAAGGCAGCGGATGGAGGCTGAGTCAGGGGGGAGGTACCGAGGGAAGGGGCAAAAAGCCCGTGTGGGGGGATGAGGGGGAGTTTGGGATGCGGCTGCCCCCTGCCTTGGCCAAATCAGTGCCTGGGAGTGAGTGAAGGGGCACCTCTGGGCCAGTGCCAAAGCCAAGAGCTGGAAATCACTGTAGGTTATGTCTGTTTTAATGTAGGATATGCAGGTATCTGTCCCTTCAACTCATCCGCCTGTCCGTCCCTCCATCCATCCTCTCATTCCTTCATCCCTCCCTCCACCCATCCCCGTGTTGCTCCCTCCCTCCATCCATCCCTCTATCCCTCTGTACTTCCATCTATCCCTTCATTCATCACTCCATGCCTCCCTCTATCCCTCTATTTCTCTGTCCCTTCCTTCATCCCTCCATTCCTCCATTTTTCCATCTACCTCACCCTTCATCCCTCCCTCTGTCACTCCTTCTGTCCCTCCCTCCGTCCCCTTCCCCCATACACAACCAGTAGAAGGCACTGGCTGGCTCCGGAACGCTCCCTGTGTGAGCACAGAGGGTTTCGCAGCGGTGGAGGAGAGGAGCAAGGTGGCTTTGGCTGCTTTTTAGCACCCAACTCAGGTAACGACGGTGCCCATCTGGCTGCCCCAGGCTCCCCCAAGGTCATTTTTGGGGTAAAAAACTGCCCATCATGCTCTATATTGCAAAAAAGAGTGGATTTTGTAGCTCTTGGGACTTCTGCCTGGCACCAGGCTTTATTTTCCCCCTTCCTCTGCCCAAGGTTGTGCCTTTGGAGAAATTGTTCTGAAGGAAAATGTGAAAAAAAATATTAAGAATAATAATAATCCCTTTCCAGTTACACGGCGCAGGAATCGATGGTGCGGGCAGAGATTGCTCATGGCAGACACCTGGGGAGGGAGTGGAAGAATCGATGGCTGCCTCGTTTGTCACCAATCAGAAATATGGGATAATTGGATTTCTTTAAAATAGAGAAATAAATAAGCAAATTTGTCGTCTGGGTCATGGTCATCTACTTCTCCTGGGCTACCTTGGCCATGTTGGCATGGCGAAACCCTGTCAGCACCTTGCTGGGACTCTTAACTTAGTGGGAAACTCGACAGCATCTAAACCTAAATCTTCATACTTAATTTCTTAATTATTTTTCCCCCCTTCTGCCTGCCCCAAGCCTGTGTATCTCCTGCTAAAGCTGGGAGAAGGTTTAGGGAGGATTGTGGGGTTTCAGATGGGAAAATTCAAAACTGTGCTTATTTTTCTGAGGAGCAGCATCTCTGATAACCCCTCGCTGTGACTGCGGGATGGGATTTTTGCTGGATCTCAGACGGGTTTGTAAAGGGTCTTGCTTTCCCCCGTGCAAGTGGGGAAACTGAAGCACAGAGCAGGACTCGTTCCGAAAGGCATCCTCCGAGCAGCTCCCTGCTGCTTCCAGCTCTGCTAATTAACCCTGGCTGGGATTATGCTCCAGCCTAGATTAACGCCACGAGCAGTGGTTTCAAATAATTAGCTGCTGGTGTCGTAATCCTCACCCTGATGGAGGGCGAAGCAGTGGCAAAACCATCCGCTGCCGTCGGCAGGTCCCTCCCCAGTTTGCCCAAGAAGCAGATCAGTCTTTGCCGGGGGCTCGGCATCTCTTTTCCCAGGTTTCAACATCTGTATCTAATCCATCAGCTCCACTTTGGAGCTCTAACAAACCAGGCTGGATACAAACAATTCGCCTTTTTTTTTTTTCCCTCCTGAATTGCATCTCCAGGATGGTTTTTGCTTGGCAGCGCTTTCGGCGCTGGCTGGAGGTGAGACCCTTGATCCCAGGTGAGGTTTTCCCTAATCCTCTGTGCTTGGGGGCAGCATCCAGATGTTGCATCTTCCTGAGGCCAATGTGGAGAGAGATGCCAGAAGGGATCCGGCTGATGGGGGGCGGAATCTGTGTCGGGATGGAAAGCCGAGCCTGTTGCTGGTAAAGGGGATCTGGGTTTTTGCTGGTGGGGGGGGAAAAAACCCGTTTCCGATCCTTTGCAGAGCAGGATTACAATACAGTATCTCCTTCTCCTGCCACACTTAATTCCGGATTAAACCCCACATCTGCACTGGGGGGAGGGGGGATACTGGAGATTAGGAGATCCTGCTGCCCTCGCCGTGATGCTGCTTGAGTAAAAATAACAAAAAAGAAGAAGAGTGGGAATTTTTAGCGTGCACAAGCCCTGCGGAGGCTGCTAAGGTAGCAGGGTACCTGGGCATCCCGGCCTCCAGCATTAACCCACATCGTGCCCAGGCATTGGGGAGGTACCATGCTTTATTGTGAGGTTTTTTTGTGGGGGATGCTGTGCCGTTCCGGAGGCATTGCATGGAATTTGGTGGCTGGCAATGGCTCCTGCTCTGCAAAAGTGGGATTGTAGGAAAATTCCTCGTCCAGTGAGCTTGGGATTTGCTGAGGAAAGACAGGACCCTGCTGCAAGTCTCTGTGGAAATACGTGCAACTACCACACTTGGTGGAGAATTGGTCCGCGTTGCACAGTGCAGCATGGGGGAGAGCTGGTTAAAGCAATAATGGGGTAAAATAAGAAAGAATTGGGGGTTTTTCACAGGTCTCGAGGTTAATTAGGATCTGCAATGAGGTTCTATTAGAAAAAGGAGAAAGCAAATCTCTCCTGGGAGTTATTAGCAGAAGCGGCACGCAGGAGGGAATTATTGCTCTGCAGTTGAGGTTGAGGGGGGCAGCAGTTTTGAGTGGAAAGCTTTGAGGAGAATCCAGCTGCCATGGAGGAAACCTGCAGGAAAGCGAGAAATCCTGCAGGAACTGGGTTTGCTTAATTGGGGAAGAGGAAATTTGGGGGGGGAGGGGAGGCATGCGCGCTTAAAGCTGGTGCAACAGAGCAGGTGCGGGGACGGGTGGGGTCTCCCACCCATTGCACCTCATTTTGCCAAAAATCTGTTGTCTTTAGCTCACGGAGTGGGACTAAAATTGGGGTGCAATTGGTTTAGAGGACTCTGCCTTAAATAGCTGGTGCGGGGTTTTTCAAACAGCGTGAATGGCAGGCTGCGCTGCAGGCAATCAGCCCCTATTTGCATATATGCATACATGCAAATGAAGAGCACGATCTCCATTTAAAAAAATGGGGCATCTGAGGCCCAGGTTGACCCAGGCGCATTTTGGGCTTCATTTTGGCACCAACAGCTGTGGAGAGACCGAGGGGTGCCAGCAAAGCCATTGCTCTGAGTCAGTGATGCCACTGGGTTTTTGGGGGAATTCATCCCTGCCGGACTTGGTTTCCCTCTTCTCCTGGGACAAGGCATCATTTAGGACTCTGAAAATCCAGAAAAGCACTCAGGATGGCCAAATCCTTAAATAACCCATAAATGGGGATAAAGGAACAAGACTGATGAGCAACATAATGATGACAAACATCCTCTCCTTCCAAAAAAACCAAACCCAACGACCCATCACAGGTCATGGCCACCAATTTTAGCGGCTGTAAACCGCAGCCGAGTGCTTCAGCGCTGCGCTAAAGCATTACGTTTTAATGGCAATATCAGTAGTTTGAAGATGCGGTAGTAAAATATCCTCCTCCCTTCTCCCCCCCCCCCCCCCCCCCCCCGCATCATTAGGAGATAGAGGCGTGCGACGTAAGCCGTTGGCTTTACAGCAATGCGCTGAGCACACCGGCAAGTGTGGGGGGGAGAAATTATAAATAAAACTTTACTGTGCTAGAGTAAATGCTGCTAAACATACTTCACGTCTGCGCGGCGGCGGGAGATAAATATTCAGTCTATAATTTATGTACATGACTTCCCAGCCTGTGCAGGGGGGGGCTGGTAGCAGCTAATAAAATACGATATATCAGGAAGACTTATCAATGCAGCAAGCACAAGCCTGCTGATAATCTGCATGGGGTGGTAAGACCCATCTTCTTCATGTTGACTGCTCTTTTTTGGGGTTGATTTATGGGGTTTGGGGGTTGGGTGTGTGTTTCCCAAGTGGCTGTTGGTTTTGGCTGGGTCTCTGGTCTTTCTTCATGTGTGTGCACGTAGACAGATGCTCATCTAAGAATGACCTCAGTCTTCAGCCTTGGAGGTGTTGAAATGTTACCCAAATGGAAGATATTTCCCATTCATCCCAGTAAGGTACCCCTAAAACTGCTCCCAGTTGTCCAGTGCCTGTTGCTTCCCTCCAAACCTCCTTTTTCTTGCGTTCACCCCCAAACTCACACTTCACCATCATGAGCATCTCTCATTTTGTAGTTGGTGCATTTGGCTTCGCAGTGGCTCGCATCTCTTGGGGTGGGCAGGATGCGGACCTTGGCTTCATGACTTCAGGATTCACACCACCAATGTTGCATCTCTGAGTTTCTCTCTGGGAAATCACCTGATTTTCAGGTTGAGCATCCAAACGATGCATCCAAATGGTGGATCCAAGGTCATCCTGGCTGTTTATAGCAGGGCATGGGCTTGCTCTGGCCAGTTTGCCTCAAAACTTCCATCTGTTTGCTGGAACGACAGATTTCACCAGGATTTCGGGCAAACGCCTTGACGGAGATGTAGTACAAGCACTGACTTGGCGCTGCAAGTAAAAGAAGCTGAGCTAGAAATGGGCTTTCTCATCTTGTGCTCCGATGAGCTGGAACAGCCTTCCCAATAAGCCTTCGCTTAGCAAAGGTGCGATGAAGACGTTAAAGCAGGTTTTGTTTCAGTCTGTGCCCAGGCCACGTAGCTGATATGGATGGCTCTATCCACTGCAGATTTGTTTGTCGGGAGAAACGCACCAAAGGTGGTGACAGGCTTGTAAAAAGCTGGTGTTTACATCTATCTTATTAGCCGGTGCTTGGTGATGGGTAGAGCTAGTGCTAGAGTAGTTGATAGAAGAGTTACGTGAGAGGGAAAGGTGGAAATGCTGGAAGGAGGAGATGGAGAAGGGGCAGGAGACGGGTGTGGAAGGAGAAGGAGATACCGCGGCATCCCGAGGCTCGCACGACCCAAATCACCCATTGCATTTGCATGCCCAAAATGGCCCAACCTCTTCCTTTCTGTGTCTGAGGCCGTTTATCATGCCAAGGTTGTGCTGATGTGCATGAAAACTCCACTGAGCCAAAGCATTTGTAAGATGTTTTTAGCCCAGCGTGATCCATTTTGAGCCTCGCTCTTCGTTTCTCTGCAGCCTGTGGTGTTGCTGCACCATACCAGGGCTTAGCTATAGGCACTGGTATATAAGAGCCAATCTCTGCCCTTAAGAATGTAAAAATGACTGTAGTGTTCATAATGAGGTAAAAACTGGTCTAAAAATTGATTTTTCTTAAGATATATTGACATAACTCTTTGGGAAGCCCTTACGTGATTGCGCAGTGTGTAGATGCTCTCTGTGATTCTAAGGCAGCTGCACACAAGTGATGGCATGGCACAAAATTAGGCTTTATTTCTTTTTCTTTCTGGTTAGGATTTTTTTTTTCAGGAGAAACCCAGGATTTAAGGAAAAAAGGAAAGCTGTGGGCAGCGTTCAAAAGTCCCTTCTCAACTGGATTTTGTCACCAGCATTGAAATCATTGAAAGCTGGTTTTGGTTTCTGTATTATACCCCCCAAAACTAAGCAAAAAGCTTTGGACTGGGACATGGTGATAAATTTTGACCAGTAAAGCTTAAAACCCCCATCATTTCGTAGAGTTTTGACAGATTTTGATCATTAAATCCTAACTGCAGCAGACCCCTTAGGGCCTGTCTCTTCCCAGCAGCCCCGATGAAGTGGTTTTCTCAGTTAATCTTGATTTAAAAGAGGTCGAAAGGCCAAACCAGCCACGCTCAATCAATGTATTGATTAAAATTATTGATTTACATTACAAAGAGCTAACAAGACGCATCCGTAGGACCTGTCAGGTTCAACGTGCCTACTGCATCTTATTTAGTTAGAGAAAAATGTACCAAAGCCTATTCTATACCTACTCCCTATATATTCTGTACGTTTTCTCCCTGGCTCTGCAATACCTAAGGATTTAGGGGTTGGTCCAGCAACCCCCATAAAGAATAATTAGAGATACAGCTGCAAAGTGTTTCCTCCCACTTATGCAAATAGGTGAGGTAAGAGGCATCTAATTAAATGTTCGTACTTTAATACACCGCGGTGTGAAGGAAGATGAATTTTAATTACCGGCTCTTAATTGTTTGGTCGGCCTGTTAATATCCTATTTACACAGTATTAATACAATTTGCTCTCTGCCAGCAGGGCTCTTCCTCGCAGCGGGTGATGCTGAGTTTCATGGTTTTATTTCACGGAACAGCCCCCTTTCGCAAAAGCCAGCCCAATTTTTGAGTGGGCGGCGGTGGGTTGGGGGATGCTCAGTCCTGCTGTTGCTCAGCTTTTGGTTTTCTCGAAGGAAAAGCTGGAAATTCAAGCAAAATTCCAGCAGTTCACACCTTTAGAAACACAAACAGGCTCCCCCCAACCCATTTTTTCCTGTGCAAAAGGCCCGTCTCCTTTGGAAGTGCGATGCTGACTCCATCTGTCACATCCCATTCCACTCGTTGTTGTTAAACCTGTGTTAAAACACTTACTCCACCATTTAAAAAAAAAAAAAAAATAAAAAATCAATGCAGCAGCTTTCTAGGAGGAAAACCTCAAGATTCAGCAAAATTTGGCCACTCCAGATTGGGATTGCAAATCCTTCGCCAGTTCATGCCCCTTGCAGCCCTCCTGGGTTAGCAAGGAGAGGCAGCAACACATTATAATTGTAAAATTGTCCTGGAATATCATAAATAAGGTATCACCAGAGCTGGGGAGGGGGAAAGAAGGTATTTGCTGTGCTCGCAGGAACGGGAGCAACTGCTGGCGTTTAATCTTTAATGAACAAGATGTTGCAAAGTGCTGCAAGTCAAAGCGCGTTTGCTTAATGCTCCTCAAGCCCCGGCGTGCGGCGGGTGACATCCCTGTCCCCAGGGCTTCACACCCAGCCGGGAACCCTCACACGCTGGTGAACTCTCTTTGGTGCCTGCCATCATCTTCCTCCGGTTGAGAACGGGGAGCAGGATCACTCCCTGCTTTTTTGGGGGGTGCTTTGCAATCCTTCAGCATCCTGGTCGGCTCTTTTGCAAGAGGTAAAGAGCATCCTCAAGCAGCAAATGCCTTAAATTATGGAAAATGATGAAAATCAGCCCTATGTTGATTAGGGGGGGTCCCGGTCCCTTTTTCCACCCTCTCTCCTTGTATTTGCACCCCGAAATACCATCCTGGCCCCGGCTTGGAAAAGTGAGTGCCGGAAGGTGGTGGAGGAATTGGTGTGAATTATGTATGAGCCCCACTAATCACGGGCTGATTAAAATGATGATGTGTTAATATTATCTCTCTCCCGTCACCTCCGCCAAGGGGGACGTGTCGGCACCTGAAGGATGGGGGGAACACGGCGGGGGCAGCTGGGGCAGCTGTGTCCCCACGTGGCCTCTCCTCCGACTCCATTCTCGTGTGTCGCTCCGCTCTGATCCCTGGAAACACCGCTTGACTGTCCCCAAATGCAAGGATGGAGACAGGTTGAACCTTGGGGACAGGTTGAACCTTGGGGACACGTCCTGCAGGGGTAAAGCTCATCACCGGTTTGAGGTTAGCTTTTTGGAAAGCACTGGAAGATGAGAAATCAGGGAACAGGAACGCCGGTTGATATGAATAAATTAATATTTAATTTAGACGTAGCTTAAAAAATATCAGGCACATGGGGAAGACGTGGAGGGGTTGCTTTGTGGTGCCGGGACACGCTCCATCACCCTGAAGTTTGCAAGGGCACCCAGGGGTGCTGCAGTGGGTGGCCCTTGGGGGCTGCCAGCCACCCACCCAGCTGCTCTCTCACTCCCCCTTCTCAACAGGCCTTTTTGGGGGGTTCAGCCACATGTGCTGCATCCCGAGAGATTTCTATGGGGCGATTGGCTGCTCTCAGGTGCAAAAAAACCCCATGGAATGCTCAAATGGGGCAGAAACAGGGCTTTCTGCCAGCACCTCGGTGGAAGCATCCGGCCGTGTCCTCCGCTTGCACAGCCGGGGTGAAACCTGCCTCCTCCCTCACAGCTATTTTGTAATTGAAAGCGCTGAGCATGTTACAATGTGCTCCTTTTATTAACGTGTCACTCCTGATTTAAAAGGACATTTCATTTATCTCTCCCTTCCCCCTCCCTTTTTTTTTTTTTCCCTCCCCTTAAACTGGATGTCGCAAGAATTCCCACCACTCACTAGCAAAAATACTCTTTTCTCCCCAGGGATGCGATCTAATCAGAGGGCTGAATTTCCATAGGTCAGAATCTAATCAGAGGGTGGCCCGGCGCAGCTTTCAGTATGAAATATGTCTTATTTAAAAAGAGCAAAGGGGAAGGAGAGGAGCTTCGGTGTTCAGAGCTGCCTTTGGGATGCTGATAATGTGGAGGATGATGGAGATGTTGGGTTGGGCTCCTCCTTTGGAGGTGCAAATCTGGTGCTCAGCCCTCTTTAAAGTCCTTAAAATTCAGCAATACCTGTCACCGCTGGTTTCTTCTCCCCAGAAAACCCAAAAAAGGGACCAAACCGGGGATTTTGAGGACTGGTGACACTTCACCATCCTCCGTTGTCAGAAAGCAAAGGGAAGGGAGGGACGAGGGATGAGATTCGCACGTCAGCCGCAGCAAAACAGCAGGTTTTGGACGGCTCCATCTGGATTCCTGCTTTATTTTTTGGCACCTGGCTTTATTATCCCTGCTTTTCCCCCTCCTTTATACACATCCTTAGCATTTTGGGAGCTGACTCCTCCGGGGACCACACATCTGTTTCTCTCTGTTCCTCTTGCTCATGCTCTTTCCCTCCTTCTTTTCCCCATCTTCTGGGGTGATTTTGCTCTGAATTTGGGCACCCGATGCTCTTTGAAGGGGTGGGTTTTTTGCCTTCCCTCCCCTTCCAGGCATCGCTTTGGCTCCGGCATCAGCCCTCTGCATGGTCCCTGTCCCCCCCTTGGCACCGGTGCAATAAATCACAAAGCTCCGGAGCTTCAGCTTTGCCATGCAGGATCTGCTCTGGAGGAGAAGTGCAGGAACATCCTGTGGTTACGCTCCAGTATTTTTAAGGACCTGACGTTCTCCCAGCACTGCCAAGTCCAAATTATCAGGTGTAGAGGTGGGAGCTGGTGGGCCGTAGCCCAGCTGATATCTCAAAATGGTTTTGCAGCACGTGGGGGAAGCAGAGGGAAAAAAAAAAAAAAAAAAGCCTATTTTGGCTTTTTTGAGCCATCTAGAAGATGCAGGTTGGGGATGTGTCCGCAGGGTGATTTGCTCAGGTGAATGCTTCTGCCAAGACATCTGCTGCGTGTGAGCAGAGATGGGTGGCTGGGGTCACCCCAAGCCTGGCCATTTTTGACTTGAAAAAGCCACCAACCATCAGGAGATGGTCTAAGCGCCACCAAAATGCCTGGCTGGACTGGGATGGGGAAGCTTCAGCTTCCCGTTGCTGTGTGCAGGGTTTGAAACACAACGCCATGGGGAGAGGGATGGAAAACCATCCGGAGATGCTGCGGTTATGAGCCGGGAACTCCTGTATCTCAACAGTTCGCGGGCGCGAGGGAAAATGCAATCTTAGCTCTGTCTTTGTCACCCGTCAGTTCTGCCGCCGGCTTTATTTAATCGCCCCGTTGATCCGCGCCGAGGGCAGGAGGGAGATGTAATCTCACCCGGCGGTTCCCAGCGCTGGTTGATGAAGAGGCAGAGCTTTTCCACACACATGGACCCTTCGTCTGCTTTGCGGATCCGTCCCCGATTTCCTTTGGGCAGAAGCCACCGTGCTGCAAAACCGTTGCTCCTCCCCCTCCCTTTGCTTTCGTGCCTGTTGCTCATCTCGCTTTTGGAAATGTCGAAAGCAAAGCGGGAGGAATCGGGGCGACCACTGCAAGACCTCGCTTGACCTTCCTTGCATCCTTCCTCCTCTTCCTCCCTCTGCCTTCGCTGCCTCTCTATAGCTGCAAAGCCCGGAATTTGAGGGGACTGCAGGCTGCGTTGGCAGCCGCAAGGAATTAATCCCCGCTTTAGCCTGCTAAAATAAACCCTGTCCAGGCGAGGAGAGAGGTTGGAAAGAAGCCGGCCCCGAATGAGCATGGATTTGGGTCGCTGTCAGCAAGAAGCGAGGCGTCGGGCTGGGGTTGCGAAGGCGCGACATTAAAACCCATCTTGCTGTGCACCATTTTGGGGCTAAAAACAGCCTTTAATTTTGCCCCCACCCCTGCTCAGCACCGCTGGCTCCCACGCACCCGCCGTGCAATGCTGCAAAAGCCCTCTCCGGTACTCACTGCCACAAAAAAAAAAAATCCACTTTGTTCCAAATTCCCTTGCTGCCCATGGCAGCAGCAAACCTGCTTTTGCAGTGCCCCCACCCCCCCCAAAAAAAAAAGTGGTGCAAAGAGGGTTTCTTGAATCTTACAGCCTCGTGCTCAATATGCCGGGCCATGCTGCCTTGCTGTTGTTGCAGCAGGCACGTGCGCGTGCAGCGTGCTCTCCCGCAGGTCACGGCTGAGATTTATTGCGAAAACACCAGCAACTTGTTTTACAAGTGAAGCGAGCCTCGAATCGCTGGCTGCGGGATGTATAAAATCACCTTCCCCTCTTTTGGGGGGGTGGGGGGAGAACCTTCTGCAAAGGAGTCTCGGTTTCTGCAGCCCCATTTCCAAACTTGCTCCCATTTTTCAGGTGCTCTGGGGTTTTTGGTGTTGCTTTTCCACCCGATGCAAGCAATAATTTCAGAAAATAATGGATTTTTGCCGTGGATTAAGGGCTGTTTTGGGGTGCCCTGGTTGGGAGAGGGTGTCAAATGGGTGCAGTCAGGGCAAGGATGCTAAAGAAAGGCTCAGATCTGCCAGGCTGTCAATCTGCCATCTTCCAGCAGCCGGAGGAAATAGAGGAAAATAAAATTGAAGTGCAATCGCCTGCCCTCCTGACCCTGGCTGCTCCATGCTCCTGCAATAGTTTTGCAGCAAAGCGAGGGGAAATGGTGAGAAAACAGCCAGACGGAGCCACTCGCGCTCTGATTTTCCCTCTGCTATGAGGACAGATCCTGCATCCAGCTATGGGGGAGATGGGGAAGGAGCAGGCTATCGGCCAAGGCTGGGCTAGCAAACTGCAGGTTGGGCTTTGCTCATCTCCTGATTAATCGGTTGGACACGTTCCTGTAAGAAATGAGTGATTTAGAGAGTTTTAAAGCAAGCCTGAGTGGAGCAACTTGGTCTGCCATGGGGAGAGAACCAATGCGGGGGCAGATGATGGCGGAGACAAAGTCGAAGCCGGTATCTTCATAGGAAGGATGGGCTTGAGTTTGCAGGTGGGAAAGGTGGCCGGTGGGATCAGGGCTTGGTGCGTGAATCCAAGCTAGCCTCAAAATCTGGGTGCCTAGGATTTATTTGGGCAAACACAGGCGGTTTTGCAAAGCTGAGGTGAGAAGCAGCAAAATGGTCGGTCCTTGCATTTTGGTGCCATAAGCTGGTAAATAAGGTCAGGAAGGATTTTCCCCAGCTGGTGGTTTTTCGGTCCTTTGGGAGCAGCTGAAATTCAACGCTGCAAGGGGGCAAGATGCCATGCTGATGGGCTTGCCCATGGGTTATCCCTATGTGGGATGCAGCCAATGTTTGCTCCCCAAGGCAGAGCTATTAATACCATAAAAGCATTTGAGAACAGTATTTTAACCCCCTGCCCCATCCTTCCCTGCCAGCTCATGTCATTTTTTCCTCCTTTTTTTTAACTTTTCCAGCCTACCTGACAGTCAGCATTGAGCCGCTGCCGCCCGTGGTGGTGGGTGACGCCGTCACCCTGAAATGCAACTTCAAGACGGACGGGAAGATGCGGGAAATCGTCTGGTACCGGGTAAGCGGCGCCGGTGCGTCTTCCCTGCCCTTGGGGATGGGGACGCGAAGCTACCCGGCTGCTTTGCTCCTGTACAACAGAAGGTCAAGGATGGATGGCGGAGAGAAAGGCAGACGGCGCTCTCGCTGATGGGAATATTGATTCGGTGAAGCAGGCAGGCAGGCTGGCCTTTGAAAACCTGGGAGGGGGGAGAGATGTAAAATGGCTTTGCAATGATCCTGAGGGCTCCGCGAGGCTTTCTCCGGGCATTTTGTTATGTCGTCCGGGTGGATTTGGGGTTGGCAGGCTCAGTTAGGTGCTGGGGGGCTTTGCACCAAGGGTTGGTGCCGGTCAGGGTTTGGGAGCTGGGGGCTCAGATCAGCACTGCTGTGCAAAGAAGGTTTTCACGTTGGGTGTGAAATTATGCAAAAAAAAAAAAAAAGGTAGTTTTTGTGCAGCGGGGGAAATTATGCAAAACTGAGGGTGTTCGGGGCTTGGGAAGCAGTGCTGGGCTCTTCACACTGGGCTCTTCAAGCCTCCCCCAAAAACCTTTCCCATCCCTGTCCCCAAAGTACTCATGGCTGTGGGACGCTGATTTGCAGCAAAACAAGACTTACAGCATCAGGTTTTATTTGGGGAGAGGGGAATTGGAGGCTGTAGGTTTCCTCCCTACCAACATCAATCCCATCTGCACCGAGCCTGGATCCAGCCTCAGATACAGCAACCCAGAGCAGTATTTTCAGCTTTTTCCACAGAATTTCAGGGTAAGCTGCCAAACATGAATAAAACCCCCACAGCGGTTTGATCAGAGAAAACTCAGAAGTTTTCCAGGACGGGGGAAAAACTCAGCTCTTTGCTGGCACATTTGCTCACAGAGGAGGCAAAGAAAGAGCTAATTTAGCTGGTGGCCTCGGATGAAGCGGCTGCCCTTTGCTGTAAGATATTTTTTCTTGATTTTACCGTCTTGTTTCTGCTCCCTGAACAAGGAGCATCTCTGCCTTAAAGCTCTTCGCATCTAGACAGGTTTATAAATAGGAAAAGGTGCTCTCTGGACTGATGTGTATTCAGTTGCTGGAGCATGGTGTGTGCACAGGAGTGTTTTCATTGAGTGCTGGCTGTTTGCTATAAATATGTGTATTTAGGTGTGATGGGAATGCAAGAAGAGAAATAACAACATATAACTAAAAACTGTCCCTAACCCTAAATTCTTGCAATTGGCTTTGTCTCCTCCTTTTTTTGGGGGGGAAGGAGGCTTTTTGCACGATGCTCCTTCCGCTGGCACTGCCATCTCCACCGGGTTTTTCCTTCCCTTTTCCACTCAGTAATATTGGATTAACCCACTTTCTCGCGAGCTGGGGCTGGATTTGCATAATCCCCCCTGCGCTGAGGGATGCTGGAACCCTCAGTGAGAGGGTGACACGCCGGGGCGGCCAAGCAAATTATGCTCCAAGAAACCACAGAGAGAGAGCGAGGGGAAAAAATAACCCAGCTTTTATTTTTATCGCCGCAAATCCCCCTTTCTTCCACGTTTTTTACCCTCCCCCCTCGCCTTTTTCTCCCTTCCCAGTGAGCTTCCCACATTCAGCAAGCTGAGTTTTTCATAGAGCATCTTGGGATTTCCCAAATTCCCACCTGATTTTAGGGTTTTTTCTCCTTTTTTGCCTGCCCATCTTGTCTCGCTCATGGACTTTTGCAGCTACCCCAATCCCCAGGCGCAGCTCCCCTGGGCAGGAGGTGACGGATGGTCTCGGAAGAGCCAGGGTGGAAATGCTGGGGCTGTGGAGTTATATTTATACCATTTGTAAATCATCCTGACAGCATCTTTGTGCGCGGCACCAGAGCAGTGGAGTGCAGTGGCGTGGGGACTCGCTGGGGCTCCCGTTTCCCTTGGTTTATTTTACAGGGAGCAGAGCGAGCTCGTTGAGTTGAAGGATGCAGAGCTGCTCCAGGGGCACACGTCAGGTTGCGGGAGGAGTGAGGGGGAGGGAAGGCAAAAGAGAGGGAGCGCGGCAGCAAACTCAATGGCAGCAGTTGGGTGTAGGTCATACGGTGGGTGCATAGCCCATTGGAGTGGGCGCATAACCCATCAGGGTACGTGCATAACCCATGGGGTGCATGTGTAACTCGTTGGGAGCCTGCATAACCCATCTGGGTGTGTGCATAACCTGTCAGGAACGTGCATAACCCATCTGGGTGCATGCAAGACTCATGGGGTGTGTGCATAACCTGTTGGTAGTATGCGTAACCTGTTGGGAATGTGCAAAACCGTGGGGTAGGTGCTTAACCCGCTGGGATGCATGCGTGACCCATGGGGTGGGTGCATAACCTGTCGGGGTGCATGCATAACCCATCAGGGTGCACGGCATAACCCATGGGGTGGGTGCATAACCTGTCGGGGTGCATGCATAACCCAACAGGGTGCATGCATAACCTGTCAGGAGTGTGCATAACCCGTCGGGGTGCATCCGTAACCCATGGGGTCCATGTATGACTCATCAGGAGTGTGCACAACCCATCAGGGTGCATGCATAACCCATCGAAGTGTGTGCATAACCTGTTGGAAGCATGTATAACCCATTGGGGTGCATGCATGACCCATGGGATGCATGCATAACTCATCAGGAGCGTGCATAACCCACCGGGGTGGCTGCATAACCCATTGGGGTGCATGGATAACCCATCAGGAGCACGCATAACCTGTGGGATGCGTGCATAACTCATCAGGAGCATGCATAACCCACCAGGGTGCATGCATAACCCATCAGGTGTATGCATAACCCATGGAGTGGATGCAGAACTTGTTGGGGTGCGTGCATAACCCATGGGGTGGGTGCATAACCCGTTGGGGTGCATGCTGTGAGGCATAGAGGGGCTTCTTCCCATGGGAAAGGCGGGTAAAACCCCACCGAGGAGCACTGCACTGCAAACAGACACCCTCCAGACCCCCTCTCCACCAACTCCCCTGGGAGGCCCATGGCCAAGGGACAGCGAGCAGGGGTGGCAGCAATGTTTTTCTGGGGTCAGGAAACCCCTCGGTGTGAGCTGCAGCTCCGGGTCGCTTGAAATGAGGAAGACTTGAGGAGACCTAGGACGAACAAGGGGGCATTTTCACAGCATAAACAAGAACATTCGCCGTCTGCGGAGGTGTTAATTAATATCCAACCACCCCCCTCCACGGTAAATTCATCTCCAGAAGGTGTGATTTGCCCGAGAACATGTACAAACATGGGTCCGAACACCTTGCACATTAGGCGAGTGCCCAAAAAACCCTTGGAGGAGAGGAGGGTGGTGGCATCCTTGCAAACGAGCTTGTAATGAGTCCGGGAAGACACGGAGCTGTCAAGCTGTTAGCTGGCTCCCATCGCAGGTGTCTCGGGGGTCGCGCTCGAGACCTGATTAGTATGGTCACTGCCACGCCGCAGCAAGGGCTGGGGAGGGAGAAAATTACTTTTTGCAGCAGTGCAGAGCTCTAAAAAAAAAAAAATAATAATAATAATACAGAAGCAGGAGAGGGAGGGAAAATCCTCTGAGTCTGTTCTGGCTCTGTACAGACAGCTGGCAGTGGCGGGGGAAGCAGGCAGCCGGCAGCAGCCAGCCTGTACACACAGCCGGGGGCTCGGATGAGATGATGGTAATTGCAAAAAAAAAGGTGTTTTGCAGATTTTTGGTGGCGGGCGAGGGCCGGGCACGATTCCCCGGCGGAGAGCAGTGCTCCCACGCTCGCCATTCCTAAGACCTGCGGGGACCGGGGACTTGGCCTGGGGATGTACGACAGCGAGAGCTGGGGATGGAGGGGAGCCCTCAGGTCCGAGGGGAGTTGTTCTGCCTTGATTAATTAGAGTTTGGTGCTCAGTCTAATTAGCAAGAAGGAGGATAACTCAGAGCCAGGGCTGGTGTTGCTGTCTGCAGTGCTGGTGTGCGGGCATTGCTCTCTGTAGCACCCGTGGTGTATGGGCATTGCTCTCTGTAGCACCCATGGTGTATGGGCATTGCTCTCTGTAGCACCCGTGGTGTATGGGCATTGCTCTCCATAGCACCCGTGGTGTATGGGCATTGCTCTCCGTAGCACCCGTGGTGTATGGGCATTGCTCTCCGTAGCACCCGTGGTGTATGGGCATTGCTCTCTGTAGCACCCGTGGTGTATGGGCATTGCTCTCTGTAGCACCCGTGGTGTATGGGCATTGCTCTCCGTAGCAACCGTGGTGTATGGGCAGTGCTCTCCGTAGCGCCCGTGGTGTATGGGCATTGCTCTCTGTAGCACCCGTGGTGTATGGGCATTGCTCTCCGTAGCACCCGTGGTGTATGGGCATTGCTCTCCGTAGCACCCGTGGTGTATGGGCATTGCTCTCTGTAGCACCCGTGGTGTATGGGCATTGCTCTCTGTAGCACCCGTGGTGTATGGGCATTGCTCTCTGTAGCACCCATGGTGTATGGGCATTGCTCTCCGTAGCACCCGTGGTGTATGGGCATTGCTCTCCGTAGCACCCGTGGTGTATGGGCATTGCTCTCTGTAGCACCCGTGGTGTATGGGCATTGCTTATTGTAGCACCCGTGGTCTATGGGCTTTGCTTATTGTAGCACCCATGCATGAGTGCTTCTTTTCTTAGCACCCAGTGAGGTGGCCTTTGCAGGTGAGGGGACATACACCATGACACCGGGGGTCCCCCTCATCCCATTTGCATGCCGTTCTCCTCATGCACCAGCTCTTGTTTTTAAGCTCCTGGGCTCAGTGTGGGGGGATTGCAAAGCGTTTTGCTCCGTTGAGGGGCTTGTTGGGCCAGTCCCTGGCCAACAAACGCCCCAGGCTCTGAAACCCATGGCCATGGCAAGCAGGGGCCGATGCATTACAGATGTTGGCGGCGCCGCTTAGAGCCGCCTGATCGATGGTGACAAAGTGCGGTCCCCACAGGGGCTTCCTCTGCCACTGCCCATTAGGAGAAATGAGACATTACAGCCCCGGCCAGCAGCTCCCGTGGTGGCTCCGAGCGGGAAATGTTGCTGGTGACAGTGATAAAGTCACTACTTGCAGCAGCATCGGCTCCAGGGGAGGGGGAAGACGGGATGGAGGAACCAAACGAAGGGCACCCTACGTGCTGAGGCTGTTGCAAGCCCTTCCTACAGTGTATGATGCTGCTGGGAAAGCCCAGAGCCTTGGCAAATTTTGGGGATGCTAGTTTGGGGATGCTTGGGAGGAGCCTGGCCAGAGGCACCGGGATGCCACTTTTTACCTCTCACTCCTGGAAAGCGTCTCCCAGAAATTCACAGCCCCCTCCAAATTTTCAAGTCAACCCAATTCACGGTGGGTTGTGCCTCGGATTTATAAACCTGCTCCCCTTTAGGGAAAAATCTCTAGTTTTACAGCTGCAGAGAAATTCTCTAAAATCTGAGCGAAGCCACTGATGGAGAGATCTTGGGCCGGCAACTGCAAGAGGTCTGACTCGTGCCATTCATCTACACGGCAGCTGGGTCGTCTGTGCGCCTCAGAGATGATAATTTAAATGTCAGTATGGGCAACTCTTTTAATTCCTCACGCTCAGGCGGGGAGAGAAGGTCACAAGCATCAGCACAGTTTATTGAGCTCTCTATTACCGCTGGGCGAGGGCATCGCTCCGGCTCCGGGGAGGCACCGAGGAGTCTGGGCTGCGCCTCCCAAAATGGCATGATGCTCTTACAATATCAATTCCATTGTGCACATGGGTTAGTGATGCTGGAGAGGGGGTATTGGCATGGATACCCTCTTTGGGGGATGGAGTTGGGTCGCGGTGCTCATTCTGGGATCAAACCATCCGGGGCTGGGCAAATAAATCAACTACTCTGTGTTTTTGGAAGTCAAATTTGCCACTGGTGGTGTTTTGGGTGGTGCTGAGCAAGGCACGACCAAGCAGTCCAGCAAGCTCAGGGTGAGAGGGGGGATTTCAGCCAGCTGAGCTAAAAGCAGATGCTTGAGCGAGGTGGGGAGGGAGGCAGAAAAAAAGCATAAAAAGGGGTTTTCCAGCATGGTGCTTTTCTCCCAGTGGCTGTGACAAAGAGTTATAGAATCACAGAATGGTTTAGGTTGGAAGGGACCCTAAAGATCATTCAGTTCCAACCCCCCTGCCATGGGCAGGGACACCTCCCACTAGACCAGGTTGCTCCAAGCCCCGTCCAACCTGGCCTTGAACACCTCCAGGGATGGGGCAGCCACAACTTCTCTGGGCAACCTGGGCCAGTGTCTCACCACCCTCACAGTAAGGAATTTCCTCCTAATATCTCATCTCAATCTCCCCTCTTTCAGTTTAAAACCATTTCCCCTCATCCTATGGCTCCACTCCCTGATCAAGAGTCCCTCCCCAGCTTTTCTGGAGCCCGTTTAGGGACTGGAAGGGGCTCTAAGGTCTCCCCAGAGCCTTCTCTTCTCCAGGCTGAACAACCCCAACTCTCTCAGCCTGTCCTCACAGCAGAGGGGCTCTGGCCCTTGCATCATCTTCATGGCCTCCTCTGGCCCTGCTCCAAAAGGTCCATGTCCTTCTTCTGTTGGTGGCCCCAGAGCTGGACCCAGTGTTCCAGGTGGGGTCTCACCAGAGCGGAGCAGAGGGGCAGAATCCCCTCCCTCGCCCTGCTGGCCATGCTGCTGGGGATGCAGCCCAGGATGCCGTTGGCCTTCTGGGCTGCCAGCACACATTGCCGGCTCATGTTGAGCTTCTCATCCACCAACACCCCCATGGGTGGTGACATGGGATGCTGCAAATCCTGGTGCTACCTGCCGAGCATGCTAAGCATTGTAGTCACCTCTTGCAGCCCCTTCAGGGTATTTTCCCTCTTGCCATAGCAAGCGCTTGTTGCATTTGCTTGGACAAAGGGTGTAAATTCAGCCCCAGGATGAGGGTAGCTGAAGGAGTCTGGACTGGAGCCCAGCACCCCTCATCCTCCTGGGGTGATGTCCCGTGTCCCATGGTGCTACGGAGACCTCCTGTCCTTTATCAACCCATGTTGTCCTCCAAAATCTCTCACCCCCGTCTCCTTGGTCCCCCATCCATGACTCCCCAGTGCTTCTCTAACCCACTGAGCCATCCCAGTGAGAGGCTCCAGCAATATTAATGGTGCCAGCGTATTTTGGGGACAGCAAACTGCCAGGTCACCAGTAAGGGGGAGAGGCAGGAGGGGGCTGCCTCTGTGCCAGCAGGAAGGAGCAGGAGGTTAATGTCTCCCTGCACAGTGGCAATCGCTGGGTTTTTGTCAGGAATAAGATTTTTACTAGGGTTTATAAATAATGCAGCAGGCAGCCTTGGGCTGCCTGAGCTCGGCTCCAGTGCCTTAAATGTGCCTTTTCCTTTCCACGTGCCCCTTTTCCTCCCACTCCTGGGTGTGGGCACATAATTTGGGGCAGTCGCCATCAGATGCTGCTGAATTACTATCCTTTTTCTACCCAGCAAAGAAGCGTTGGGCTGGGCTGCTCCTGGCCCCCCTGCCGTAGGTTCACCAACAACTTTATATGTAGCTCCTCTCCAAAAAAATTGACCCCAGGGCACAGATAAAAGGCTGAAAGTAGGTCTAATCCCTGGAGAGAGACTATTTTCTGTGCGCCTTTTCATAGGAGCCTATTAGCTGCCTGTAATCCCCCGAGGATGCGACCAGGCTGCGGCATCTTCCCTTGCCATGCATCCTCAGGGGGACGAGAGGGGTCCCGTGGGGAGGGGGGAGGCGAGCATCGGCATGAGTGATGCTTCGAGCTGCATTTTTCCCCATTCCCATCCTTGGATCTAGCTCGATCCTTTCCTGCTTTGCCCACATCTGTCCAGATGTGCTGGGGAACCTGTGGCTGCAAATTCCTGGTCCGTGGGCATCACCTCCACTGTTCCCCATCACCTTCCCCTGAGCATCCCCATCCTCTGTTGCATCCCCAAAATCCCTGGAAAACCCTTTGAGCTACACGAAGAGCTTCCCAAGCCAGGAGCAGCTCCAAGGTTTCTCCCTAAACCCACCCCAGGGCGTAAATAAAAGTCGGGAAAAATCAGACTCGTCCTTGAAAACTTCCCCTCGTTCCCAAGGCTGGAGATTTACAACTCCGATAATTCTTCTTGCAGTTCCTTATCCCACGTCCGTGCCAGCATGTATTTTCTTTGCAATAAAAGCCTCAGCCTTGGCTAATAAATTTGAAGAGGTGGTTTTAGTGACAGCTTTTTTTTTTTTCTCTCCCTTCCTTTTTGCCATAAAAAAAAATGGGGAGAAGAGAAAATCTGGAATCAAAGTTGAGTTTTGCCCAAGAGGGGAGAGAAGTGCTGGGTGGGGAGAGTGGGGTCTCCTCCCGAGACATGCTGGGTTTGGGGTGTTAATCGCCAAAATCCCCTTCTCCTGTGCCTAGTCTTTTTAAAAAAATGACTATTCTAACTCTCCGATGGATCGATCTGAGCTGTTCTAGCCCCAAAATGTCCATCTCCCATCTGCAGTACATTCTTCTGCCTTTTCCCCCTTAATTTTGTACTAAACTTTGCTCCTCACAAGAGGGGGAGATAAATCTAAAGACACTGGGGAACACAGGGAAGAAATGAGTCCTCCTCAGTCCCCAAAAGAGCCTTTTTCCACTTAAAAATTACAACCGCAGCGAGTGGCTAGAGATAGGAGATGGTGATGCCATAGCTGGATAGAAATGCCCAGGTTTTGGTTTTAATCTCAGCAGGCTCATAATAAAGAAATAATATTTATTGAATAGTAATAAAAATATCAAAATAAATATATAAAAAAATAAAAAGCGAGTGCAAACTTCTCATGCGTTTGCAAAAGTGACCACAGGTGTCTCATATATGGTTTTTTTCTTGCAGGTGACTGATGGTGGCACCATCAAGCAGAAGATCTTCACCTTCGATGCCATGTTCTCCACCAATTTCTCACACATGGAGAATTATCGGAAGAGGGAGGATCTGGTCTACCAGTCCACTGTGCGGTAAGTCACCCTGATATCGCTTCCTTTGACATGTCGGCTGCTTTTTAATACCTATTTTTAGGATTTTTTTCCCCCGTTTTGGGGCAGTTGAGGGTATTACGGCAATACTTGATGTGTCCTCTTTGGGTGTCGGTGAGGATTCATTGCATTGCAAAGAAATTATTGTCCCTGAATGCGCCATCACCAAATATCCGAGCTCTGTCCCCATGGTCCTGCTTGTCCCTAGGGAAAAGGTGACATCAGTGGTGATTTCCAGGGGTGAAAATGGGCAGAGAAAAACAAGGCTTGGGGGAAAAAAAAAAAAAATATAAAAAACAGGCAATGTGGAAGCTTGTCTTTGCTTTTCTTCCAAGTGCGAAATCACTTGCAGGAGTGTCAGCTTTATTACTAATTACACACTTGCTTTATTGCCAGTGTTATAAAAACAAAACTGGAGCCTGAAAAAAATGTCAGAGGGAGACTTAATTCAAGGCAAAGAGGCTGGGGTGAAGTATTCGTTTTTCATGATTTTTTTTTCCGTTGTTTCCTTTCTAAATTAGTATTTGCTGATCAGATTTCAAAGCTCGTTTTTCCCAGTGTGGGGTAATAAAAATTCTGTGTATTGTGGGGAAAATACAGTTGTTTCCTCAAGGTGATGTGATGCTTTGGACCTGCAAATGTCTGTGTATGGGTTGGAAAGAGCTCGGCATGGTTCATCCTGTCGGATGAGCATGTGTGCAAGCAGGAAATTCTTTCTAATTCTTTGGAATCTGAATTTTTGGGGTTTTTTTGCTGGTTTTTCTGCTACACTCGGAGCTGTGTTTTATTATAAGCAGGAGCAATTGTGTTAGATGGCTGCATGGGAATAAACGTGAATATAGGGCGGAGAAAAAAGCAGGAAAGCAGGGCTGGAGAGGAGATGATTGGGGTTACTCAGGAGATGCTCAGAGGATGCTCAAGGGTTGCTCAGGAGGATGCACAGGACTTGCTCATGGGAGGCTCAGGAGATACTTGGGATGCTCAGGAGTTGCTCGGGATGCTTAAGGGTTGCTCAGGAGGATGCGCAGGGCTCACCTCATGTGTTGCTGAGGGGGATGCTCATGGGATGTTCAGAAAGATGCTCAGGGGATGCTCACATGATGCTCAGGAAGGCCAGAAGGTGCTCAGGGGAATGCTCAGAGGATACTCAGGCAATGATCAGAGGTTGCTCAGGAGGATGCACAGGGCTTCCTCAGGGGAGGCTCAGAAGAAGCTCAAGATGCTCAAGGGTTGCTCAGGAGGGTCAGGGGATGCTCAGGAGGATGTTAGGGCATGCTGAGGAGATGCTCAGAGGATGCTCAGGGGTTGCTCAGAATGGCCAGCAGATGCTCAGGGGTTGCTCAGGGGAATGCTCAGAGTAAGCTCAGGCAATGTTCAGAGGTTGCTCAGAGGATGCTCAGGAGGGTCAGGAGATACTTGGGGATGCTCAGAGGATGCTCAAGGGTTGCTCAGGAGGATGCACAGGGCTTGCTCAGGGGAGGCTCAGGAGAAGCTTGACATGCTCAGGGGTTGCTCAGGAGGATGCTTAGGGCATGCTGAGGAGATGCTTAGAGGATGCTCAGGGGTTGCTCAGGGGGATGCTCAGTGGATGTTCAGAAGATGCTCAGAGGATGCTCAGGAGGGCCAGCAGATGCTCAGGGGTTGCTCAGAGGATGCTCAGGTGATGCTCAGGAAGGTCAGGAGATGCTCAGGGTTGCTCAGGAGCATGCTCAGGAGTTGCTCAGGGGAGCACTCAGGGGATGCTCAGGCAATGATCAGAGGTTGCTCACAGGGATGTTCAGGAGGTGCTCAGGGGTTGCCTAGAGGATGCCGAGGAGAGTCAGGGGATGATCAGAGGATGCTCAGGCGATGATCAGAGGTTGCTCAGAGGGATGTTCAGGAGATGCTCAGGGGCTGCTCTGTTCCTTGAGTTTTGTTTCCCCATGTAGCACAGGCTGCGCTCAGCCGCTCGCTCGGATGTTGTACAAATTTCTGACACAACTAATTATTGTTTAGAGGAGGTTTTGGCGGCTTCACAAACAGATTACACATTCCCTAACTCAACACCCTTGATTTCCTGCCATAAACCCAGCGGTTTTGTTCGGCGCTGGATTTAGCCATTGCTCTCCTCTAGTAGGGAGCACCGGAAAAATTGGTGAATTAAACCAGAATAAAACATCCCCCATGCACAGAGCAGGACATCCTGACCACGAGCTTCCCTTGAGCAAGGGACAAGGATATTGCAACTGTCCCGGCGAGGCAAAGCAGATGCTTTTTTTTTGGCTCGGAAACCTCCGTTTTTCTCCCTTTCACCGCATATTGTAGAACTAATAGAATTTGTGAGCAGAAAATTTCGCCGCCCTAGGACCAAGCACTTAAAAGCATTGGTAATCGTCAGCACGGTGCCGGCAAATCGTCCGTGGAGCTGGAGATGTTCACGGTGAAAGTCTTTTCACGCGGTTGTTTTCAGAGGAAAACAGCAACATGCCTGGGGAGAAAGGAGATATTTCTCAGGGGGTACGAAAAGAGCTTGTTTTCTGAATCGTTGGCTTGATGCTTTTTTTTGGAGGGTGGTCCTGCCTTATTTTGGGCTCTGGTGAAGAAAAGGAGCAATATTGGGAAGGGTTTGGTGATGGATCAGTTGCTTCCCAGCCGTTTCCACTCAGGTTTTCTCTCCCTTTCATTTTATCCTTCTGTATTTTCGCCTTTTTTTTTTTCTTTTAAAATCTTTTTAACGGCACGGTCACGTCGGTGCCGTCCCACGGAATGTTATCCCGGGCGGCGCAGCTCTTATCTGCACGGTGCAGAGGGCTGTCGGGGCTGCCTCTTTTCATACCGGCTTTGAACGCTGCCCGCTCAGATGTGAAGAGCAAAGCCGGAGATATCCAACCCTGGATTTTTTTTCCCCTCCTCTGATTAAAATCCCACCCTCGTCGAGTAAGGCACTGCTTTATGAATATCTATATAATTTTTTCCTTATTTCCAGTATGCTTAGAGGACGCAAAGGACACGACAGGCAGCGTTTTGGCTTTGCAGGGCAGGGGGGTCCTCTCTCTCCGGTCCCTATCCATCGCAGAAGCATCAAACTGACCCAGTTAGGACCATTTTACACCCAAATCCGTGCGCAAACCCAAAGGGCTTGTCCTTCGTGGCAAGGGGTGGACACCGGGATGGAGAGGGTCCCCAGCTTGGCAGAGACCGAAAGCGCCAGCGTCGCTCCCGCGTGCCGCTAACGAAGGGTGTGGATGATTTCCCGCTCGGTGCGTGGGTAATTAGAGGCTGGAACAGATGGCGAAGGCTTAGTTGAAAGCATCGCAGCCATTAAAAGGAGCTGCCAAGCGACTGTTCGCTTCGACGGGGGCTTGTTTGTGCTGGCGGGGGGCTCGCACGGCGAGGAGGAGGTGTGGGAAGGCAGCCAGGGACTTTCTGAAAGGATCCGGCAAAGCAGCGCTGGATTTCCCCCTGCCAGGCCGGGGAAGCTCCGCAAGGTGCACACCTAGGTTTGTTGGGAAAAGTTGGGGGTTTGAAGCTGGGGGTGGCTTGCCAGGTGCTCGGTGTGGGAATTGCCCCCATCCTTATTGCCACGGTGGGATGCTGCCAGGCAGCAAAGCAGCTCCTCTGCAGCCGGTCCGAGCAATTTCCACCTCCAGCAGCACTGATCCTTTTGCACATCTCTTCCTCTCCTGTCTTTTTTATATATATATATATATAATATATATATATTTTTAATGTATATATAAATGAGGATGAGGATGGGGATGGGGATGGGCATGGCTGTGGGGATGAGGACAGGGAGGGGAATGGAGATGAGGACAGGGATGAGGATGAGGATGGGGATGGGGACAGGGATGGAGATGGGTGGGTGTCGAGAACACTGTGCTAACACCCCGACTGTGCTCCCTGGCAGCTCCTCCAATGTGTGTGTATATACACACACACACACACACATATATATATATAAGGAATCTACATAATGTATCGATCGAAGCGTGTTCTGGATTTGCTTGGAATTTGGGCTTCTGGTGCTTTTTATCCACCACGCTTTGCTACAGCTGTTGCACCGCCCAAGCCGTCTGTAACGTCCAGCGCTGAGCCTTTTACATCAGCGTTTTGCAGGCGTTTAATGTCCATGCTTCGCGGGTTTTTGCTCTCGGCAGTGCCTTTACCTCCCGTATGCTTCTCCTTTCAATAATGCAATTACTTTACCCTCCCGAGGAGCTGTCAGTGCCGGTAAACTCCAGCTGCTAAACCGCATTACACAGCTCTCTCCTGCAGCCTTTGCAGTTATTAATAGTTTATTGATCCCCATCGCCGGCAATAAGCAACCCCATCTGACACCTTGATATCCGGATGCTGACCGCTGCATCCCCCAGGACAACAGGTTTGGGATGGAGTGGGGAGCAAGGAGTGAGCCCCCTCTCTCCTCTCCAGCCTCCCCGAGGTTCGCATTTCAGACAACGGTCCCTATGAGTGTCACGTAGGGATTTATGACAGAGCCACGCGGGAGAAAGTGGTCCTGGCCTCTGGGAACATATTCCTCAACGTGATGGGTGAGTGCAGCCCCCAGCTGGGTGGGACCAGAGGGAAACCAGCTGCAGGGTCTTGGAATGGGGATTTGGCTCATTTTCCTATTGCCAGGGATGGGGATGAGGACGGGCATCGGGATGAGGATGGGGATGGGGATGGGGGCGGAGATAGGGATGGGGATGGGGACAG
>VFFE01008898.1:1217696-1243175 GCA_008921705.1 Burhinus oedicnemus
GGACGGGGATGGGGATGGGGACGGGGATGGAGATGGAGATGAGGGTGGGGATGGGAATGGAGATGGAGATGAGGATAGACAGGGGATGGGGATGGGGACAGGGATGGAGATGGGTTGGTGTTGAGGACACTGCTAACACCTTGGCTCTGCTCCCCGGCAGCTCCTCCAACGTCCATCTCGGTGCTTGCCGCCGACACGCCGGCGCCCTTCAGCCGCTACCAGGCGCAGAACTTCACGCTGGTGTGCGTGGTCTCCGGCGGCAAGCCCGCCCCACTGGTGAGCCCCCAGGGTCTTTACTCTTTCATATCTATATCTATATCTATATCTATATCTATATCTATATCTATATCTATATCTATATCTATATCTATATCTATATCTATATCTATATCTATATCTATATCTATATCATCTATATCTAATCTGTATCTATATGAAGCATGCATAAAAAAATATATATGAACAATATATAACATATATGTGCTGCTTTTGGAGGCAAAATAAGGCAAATAGCTGCCTGCCACCCAAATCTTGCCCTGCAGCATCTTTCCGTGGGGACCCTGGGAAGGAGCCCTGTGCAAAGCTACCAAGGGGGATGGGATGCTGGGGATGTCCAGGGCAGTGGCTGTCCCCACCAGGACCACCTTCCCTTTTCTCCCCACACAGGTGTACTTCAAGCGGGATGGGGAGCCCATCGAGGCCACCCCGCTGCCGGAGCCGCCGGCCGGCGCCGGGAGCTGGGCACCCCGTAACCTCCTTCACCGCGACCTGGATGACACCAAGGTGCCAAAATCACTGGCGGCCGAAGGAGAGGTGGGAGGCGGGCAACACCTGGCCACGGCAGACCCCCCGCGGGGGCTGGCGGCCGAGCGGGGTCCCGTCACCGAAACCATCCCTGAAACAGTGGTGAGCCGGGAATTCCCACGATGGGTGCATGTGGCAGAGCCCATCTACTATTTCCGTCACACGCATGCGCCCGTCAGCGACGGGACGGTGGAGGCGCGGGCCACCCTCACCTGGACTCTGAACCCCCAAATCGACAACGAGGCGCTCTTCAGCTGCGAGGTGAAGCACCCGGCACTCTCCATGCCCATGCAGTCCGAGGTGACGCTCGGTAAGCGCGGCTGCCGGAGCTGGGTTTGGGGAGGTTCTTGGCAATTTTTTGCACTTTTGCACTTTTTGCAACTTTTTTTATTTTGTAAATTTTTTTTGCAATTTTTTTGCTTTCTTTTGCAATTTTTTTTTTCCTTTTTTAGCTTCTTTTTTTTGCACTTTTTGCACTTTTGCTTTTCTTTTGGGAGTTTTCAGGCGCTCGCGGGTTACTGTGGGGTTATACATAGGGCTGCATGGTGAGAGGAGGAGGTGATGCCAGGGGTCCCCAAAAAGTAGGGTTGAGGGCAGCGGGTTGGGGGGGGGGGGTGTCATCAGGCAAGAGAAGAGGTTGCTGCATGTTGTAGGGGAGACAGAGCATGGAGGAGCTGTGTGGGGCAGGATAGGGTGCAAGGAGGAGGAGGGCAAGGGCAGTTTGGGGGGGGTGAGCCAGGGCTGGCTGCTAGCAATAGGGGTGCTTCGGGGGGGGGTGTTGTCCTGTGGTCTATGGGTTGCAGAGCCCCTCATGCATGGGGGAGGTAAGGAAAGAAGCTGTGGGGCTGCTGCCTCCCAAGTCCTCATAGCCTCAGGGTGCCCTATAAAGGGGCGTGAGCCCTGGCCCTGCAGAGGGGGGTGCAGGGGGTCCCCCAGCTCATGGGGGTTGGTATAGGGTGGGGTTTGTTGGGTTGACATAGGGCTGGAGTTGTTGAATCTTGCTGTGGGGGTTTGGGGTGATGTGTGGGGCTGGTAAGGAGGGAATTGAGGTTACTGGGGTATCAGAGCAAGGCAGCGATGTCAGTGGCAGGGGGTAATGTGGGCACAGCCCTAGATCTGGGGGGGGGGGGGGGGGGGGGGGTGGGCTGTGCCAGGAGAAGCCCCCTCTATGAGAAGAGGATGGGTGTTTGCATATAGGGGGGAGCCATAGGACCGGGGCAGGGAGGACAACAGAGGACTGGTTTGGGGGGGAGCCAAGGCTCTCCTGCGTGTAGAATTGAGCAGGGAGGGGGATGTTAAAGCTGGGGGTGGGGGGTCTGTTGGGGGACTTGTTGTTTGGTGGATCTTTATCTTAGTTGCCTGCAGGGCAGGTGAGGAAGTGGGTAGCCCCTTACTGTTACCTCCTATGGGGTGTAACTCTGTGAGGGGATGGGACAGAGGAGCTCCCCTGGACTGGGGTCATGTAGGGGCAGGGGGAACACCTTCATCCCATAGTCATGTTGCCTCCATCCATCTATACCCAGTCTCAGGAGACCTGAGGACTTGCCATCACCCTTGCCATCACCACCCAACTGATCCCAGTGGGGATTGCTAGGGAGAGGCCAGGTTGACCCCTGCACAGGGGCAGCCTGTGGGGCTGGTGAGCTGCGATGGAGTGGTGAGATTGAGGCTGGGGCTGCCCCATTGGCTCCCAGCATGTCCAGGACCCTAGAAAAGCAAAAGCTCTCCAAGTGACAATGGGAGCTGGTGACCAGAGTAGTTAGTGGGGCCTCTCACTTCTGCCCCACCTTGGCTGATCAATTTGCCCCCAGGTAAGGCTGGGACTTCCCTACCTTCTCCTGGTTCCCCATCAGAAGAGGCTGAGCTCTCCACCAGGGTTGCCCCAGCTTTGGGACACCCTCCTGGGCAGGCGGCTCTAGCCTTCCTCCCCTTGAGCCGCGTAGAAGACTGGGCTTTGCTGCTGGCCAAGTAGGGCACTTGGCTCACTGCATCAGCAATGATGCACCATCTCCTGGAGAGCTTACCCTCGTTGGCTTTCCACCCGTCTTTGGCGCAGGCTTCAGTGTACACAAGCCTCTCGCTACTGGTGCTCCGTCTCTTTTCCTTCAGCTCATCAACCACCTCAATTAGTGGGAGGTTGGCGGCAATGAGGAGGTCAACGGGAGGTTGGCAGTCAACAAGGAGGGCAGCAGCTCTCTTGCTAATAGATGGCCCTCCATTATCCGTTCCTCCCCACTGAGCACTAAAGCTCTCTCCCAGCATACAACTGGCCAAAAAATAGCCCAAGTCCTGCATTTTCACATATTCTGCAGCTTAGGTGTCCATTCTCTGGGGCTCCCCATGAGGCCAAGACTTTGATGGCTTGCTGCTTCGTCCCCAGTAGCTCCAACATCTGTAACGGCAAAGCTCACCCCACACTGCCCCCCAAATCCACAGCTTTCCTCATCCCCTAAGATGCCTCCAGCCTACGCACCTCACTGGGTGCCTCACCACCACCATCCACACTCAGTTTTTTGGCACCATCACAGCAGATCCCCTATTAACCTCTTCCCTATATATAAATATTATATATATACTATATATACCCTCAGTAAAAGCCACATTGAAAGCAAGACAAGCCATTTGCCTCGGTACAGAAAGCATTCTTTTGGTACAGCCCATAGCAGCCCATCACCCATGCTTTAACACCAGAGGGCTATATCCTGCATGGATATTGCAGGTCAGGTGCACAACTGTGGTCTCTGGCGCATGTCCATGCAGAGCATCCTGGGGCATGGATGCCCTTTCTGAGGGCCAGCGTTCCACAGTGCAGACCCATGTGCTTTTCTGGTGGCTATTTTTCCCTTTGTGTCATGCCAGGGTGATGTCCAGGCTCAGGCTGTCCCATCCACAGCAGCACTTGAATATACAAAGGGTGAGACACCCGCTTTGGGCAAAGCGCAGCCTCCCCTCCTGCCCCTTTTTTCCCTTTGAACCTGCAAAAGGGTCTTTCCATGCAAAGCCCAGGCAGCTCCTGGGGCTGTCGCATCCAACCCATGGCCCAGAAGGGACATGCACACAACCCTGACCCAGCTGGGAGCAGAGACCCAGCGTGGTGGCACCCCACCGTGGCTGGCTGCATCACTGCTTCTCCCCGCAGCACACCAGGCCAGGGCACTCCAAGTCTGGTGTGGGAAAAGGGGTCCCCTCCTCTTCACAGGGCTGTCCTTGGTATTTTGTGTCACCAAGGCTTTGTGGCTGTCTCCCATGCCAACAGCACTTGTGCATGACTCTCCAAGGCCACCTTGTCCTGGGAATGCTTTTCTGAGGAGTCCATCTCCATGGTTTCAAATGAACCTGACCCCTCTTGACCCCTGTTTCTGAGCAGAGGGAGCTTCATTAGGAAATATGTCCTTCACCACCAATGCATCCCATTACAGTTGCCTATCAATCTTCCTGTTCATCCGCCTGTGGGTTCCTTGCCTACCTGTCTGTCATTCATTTGGATGTCCATCAGCTTGTCCATCAATCACTCAGCCATCAGCCCCATCAGCTGGCACACACTGCCGCCCCCTCACCACAATTGTTCATCAAACCATCATTAACCCTGGCCAAGTGCACTCACCAGCACTGGGAACCCCTCACTTGGCTGATGTCCCTTCTTGTCCCCTTCCCTTGCAGTTGCTCCCAAGGGCCCGAAGATCACGATGACCCCAACGAGAGCCCGCGTTGGAGACACCGTGCGGATATTGGTGCAGGGCTTCCAGGTCAGCATCCCATCCATCCCCATTGCTGTGGGGCGATGCCATGCCAATGGACAACCTTGCATCCACACCAGGACTTTGTGGGGTTGGCTTGGTGGCCTTGGGTTGCATATCATGGTCCTTACATTGGTGCATTGGTCCCTGAGCATTTCAGCTGTGCCCCATCCTTGCTCCAGGTGTGAGAGGGGGTTTGCTCACCCTCTACACCCATGTCCCCACAGAATGAAGTCTTCCCTGAGCCCCTCTTCACCTGGACCCGGGTGGGAAGCCGGCTCCTTGATGGCAGCGCCGAGCATGATGGCAAGGAGCTGGTCCTAGAGCGGGTGCCAGCTGAGCTCAACGGCTCCATGTACCGCTGCACCGCCCAGAACCCCCTGGGCTCCACCGACACCCACACACGGCTCATCGTTTTTGGTATGGTGGCACCGTGGGGGTGATCCCTCCCTCCATAAACCCTCACTCATCTACCTGCCCCCCCAATAAAACTGTCTCTCTGCTATTTCTTTCCCATTAGAAAACCCAAATATTCCCAGAGGAACAGAGGACTCCAACGGTGAGTGGTGGTGGCACCGGTATTTCGACCTGAAACCCCCAAGGGAGGGAAGAACCATGCAGAAAGCATCTCTCTTTGCATGGCCCCAAGTCCTTGAACATCTCTCCTTGCCTTGCCCTGAGGCCTTGAACATCTCTCCTTGCATGTCCCCAGGCCCTTGCCTTTGGCAGCAGGGATATCCTTGTGGGCCCTGCGGATGCTCCCTGCAACATCCCTGACCTGCTGCCCACCCCACACAAGCTCCATAGCAAGTTTAGGAGGAGGATCCACTCCAAAAAAGTGTGGTGCCCCCATTCTACTTTGAACCCAAGCAGTGAGACGTGGCTCCCTAAGCTCTCCCTCCCTTTTCTCCTCCTACCTAGGTTCACTTACCGGCCACTGCGGCTTCAGACTAGTTTTGGCGCTCACCCTAACAGTGATCCTGGAGCTAACGTGAAGCTTCGCCTGCCTCTTCCTCCTCCTCCTCTTCCTCCGTACAGCTCCACCTGGCATTTACACCTCCGTCAATTGGTTCTCTCGCTCTCTCTTTTTTTTTTTTCTATACTATTTACAGTCTCGGTCTCTTTCTGTCTGTGTCTTGGCTTCCTCAGACAATTTAATTAAAAGGAAAAAGAAAAATCTCCCCTGGTAGAAGGCTGTGCTTAATGTTTTGCCTTGCGCTGGGGCACCCAGAACCATTTTGGGGTACCTGGAGGCTTTGCAAGGTCTTGGAAGGGGTGTCTACTATGCAAGGGCCAGATTTCCCCTGGAAAAATCCATTTACACCATTCCCACTGCACTGAGCTGCTCCAGGTCTTAGCTCCCCAGGGTAGGGAGTGCACGTGTCCCCAGCGTGAGGGATGCTGGGGACAAGTCCTACATGTGGGTGACGTCACTGGGAGCCCAAAAGCCGTGGATCACTGGCCTTATACCCGGGGACCTTGGTTGGGGCAAATCAGCTTTGCTGGAAGACGGGTGCCGTGCACAACACTTGTCCCGGGCTGGACGGTCAATCTCTAGTGACAGACGGCTCCCGACCCAAAATGTCAGCACTCACACATGAGCGGGCAGCATGTGTCCTGTCGGGCAGCACCAGCACCAGCTGAGTTTAAAGCACTGCACCCACGTTTGGTCCATGCCACCCTCACCATCCCTCCTGGCTAATTGTCACCATGGAAACAGATAAAGGTGCAGCATGGCCAGATCCTGGCCACTTGTATGGTACCCTGTGCCACCGGGCACATCTCAGTACGATGTTAATCCTGCTGCAGGACGGCTCTTTGCAAAAAAACCAGGTGGTTTTGCCTCAATCTTGCCCAGTGCTGGAGGATGCCGGCAGTTTGCCCGGCTGCTTTCCCTCCCCGCAGTGCCCTGAGAGCATCCAGCCCCGGGCCAGGATCCCTAGGGAGTGGATGTGGGGGGAGAGGAGCCCGAGGACGGGGCGGTCCCCTGCTTTTTCCTCCGGGAACTCTTAATCCTAGAGGATTAGCCAGCAGCCATGTGGCGCTTCATCTTTCCAAAGCCCCGTACGAGTGCTAAACATTATTATTTCTATTATGATTAATTATTATTAAGCAGATTCAGTCCCTACCATGCTCCATTGCCAACCTCGCTGCGAGCGATTTCCTAGCCTCAAAGGAGCTGAACAAACACACGGCGGCTCAGGAGTTTCTTTCCATATGCAATAATTTGGGCTAGCAGCAATGCTGGGACAGACTGGGGCTGGCTGGGATGTAGGAGGATCAGCGATTCCATTTTCATCCCAAAGCAACAGCATCCCAGCATCCGTATCTCTTTGGCCCAGCTGCCTGAACCCCTGCTCCCTCCCCAACCGCTGTCACTGCTCCAGCCCATTGCACCTCCCTGCGTTTGAAAGGAACCTTCATTTTTCAGACGAATCTTTATTTTTCAGATGAGCCTTAATTTTTTTAGGGAAATCTGCATGACTTGGTTTATCCCCATGCTACTAAGCAGGCAGCAGAGCCCTCCACCACAGTGTGGATGCTTCTCGCCCTCCTCGCTGGATTGGAGATGCTCCAGGGGCCTCATCCCAACGTGATTAAACAACCATTAGGTCTTCTCGCTTCGAAAAATGGGGATTTACAGATGCCCAAACCTCCATTTAAATGCAAATGTGGCGATTTTAGCCCAGAACCATGGAAATGAGGAGCATTAGACAAGCAGCGCCACCATCAACCAGCTCAGCTTGGTGCCATCTCAAGACTGACGCAACCTCCCCATCCAGCAGCTGGGAGAGGACCGATGGGCTCGGAGGTCCTGCATCCCAAATCTCCCCCCTCTTTGTGCATTTGGGATGCTTAGCTCTTTCCCATGGTGATGGATCAGGCTATAGGATGGGACCTTCTCAGCACCAGCGCAACCAAAGCGATAACTGAGGGGACAATGGAGTATGTCCTCATTTTAGGCAGAGATGCTGCCTGCTTTCCCAAAGTGCCCCCAAGGCGCCAAGGGACACGGAGAGATGCCACCCCACCAAAGCAGTGATCCAAAAAAAAACCTTTCGTGTCTTGCTGGACCCTGCCTTCACCTCCTGCCTCCTCTCATCCTTCACCTACCAGCCCTGCCTCTCCATCCCCATCCACCTTCCTACAGGTAATTACAAAGGACATAAATTAAATCCCTGGCTCCCCCACACCACACACCCCGTTGTTTGAGGCCCTGGCAGTGAATAATGCAGGAGGCTGGAGGGGGAAAGAGTGGCTCAGGTTGTTTCATTATTGATGAGAGATGACAGATCCGCGGCTGACAACCTGCCTGAGAGATATGATTAGCTTGTAAAAAATTAATCGTGCTTCTTAGGGATGACGCGAGCTGAAAACCCCAAGGAGCGGCGTTATCGATGTTCCCTAATTTCAGGGGACTTTGAAAAGGTTTTAGCAAAATTTGGAGGAGGCAATTACATTCAATTAGAGTCACAAGTGCCGAGACGTCACTGCTGCTCGGAGACGCCATGGCCGCATCCCCTGCTCCCCTACACTGCCACTCGTCCTCCTTACCGCAAGGCATAGATAAATACACATTTCTACGTCAGACCTGCATCTTTGCCATGGGGATCCTCCTTCCCCACATCATCGCCTACAGCTCAAGCTTGGCAGTCAGCCTCTGGTCCTCCCATCCCGCCATTTGTGAAGGCACCAGCACCCAGAGCATGCTGTCTGCTGAAAACACCCTTGCCCCACACCGTGCTCCATGTTTTGCCCTCCCAAGGTCCATAAAAACCCACTGATGATGAGGATAACCGCGCTCATCCCGGCACGGGGCTCCGCCAAGCCCCTAGCCCTTTGGGATATTAAGGTGGGGATTACAAAACCAGGGATTCTCGGGCTTGACAAGGGCTGGGAATGCCGGCAGGAGCAGCGGTGGGCTTTGCTTGGTGCTTCCCCTGCCTCTCCCACCTCATTACTGGGCACAGTCATTGCTGCGGCCAAGGTTCACAGGGCCACCAAGCACATGTATAATTCATACTTCCCAGTTCCTGAACACAGGGATCTTTGCAGTTCTACCTGCAGACTAAAAACCACAGCAGTGAGAGATGAAGAAACCCAGGGTCATGGCCACACATGGGTGGCCAGATGCTTTGCCGGCTAGCCGAGCCCCGAAACAAGTGCCCAGCCTCCATCGATGTCCCCATTACCCCAGTGCCAGCCTCAGCTTCAGGACTCTCTGCATTTGCAGGCAGGAGGGATATGCCTTCCCTGAGGTTTTGGCTGGACCAAGCCCCCCCAGCGATGAATTTTTGGGTCCCGATGCCAAATAGGGTGGAGGGGAGCAGCTGGGTGGGGTTTGGCTGGTGATGCTTTGGCCCCTGGCCCAAGCTCGAGATGCAACCAAGCAGGATGCATCAGTCCAGCTCTTAATGTCCTCATTCCTCCAGCCTCTTCCTTGCTGCATTTCCCCATGCCGCACCCATACAAGGTGACAACTTCCCCAACACCCCCCTAAAAGCCACTGGTGGGCTCTCCCTGTTCACAGCAGGGATGTGCACGGGGTCCCCAACTGCCAAGCCATCCTTTTTCTATATATACATGATTATTACACTGTTTAGCACATGGTCCTCCACCTAACAAGCATCCATGGCAAGTCTAGTGGCAGATACACAACGAGCCTCATCTCCTTTGGCACCACCACGTCTCCATGCGAAGCCATCAGGCAAAAAGCAGCATTGGCAGGGAGGTCATCTCAGTGCTTTCAGATGCTGGTGACAGTAGGAAACGTGCCCCAAGAAGGTCCCGATGCTCCTCCCCATCGCACGTGGCAGTGCTTTGAGCTCCTGCTGGTGAAGATCAGCTGCAGGATGCAGTTTGGGAGGCTGCCGACACCAGGCATGAGCTTAGGAGCACCCACCACCCATTAAAGACCCATGGCAAGACCTCATCCCACCACACTGACCCATGCAGTCAGGACGCATCGCACCCACACTTCATACAAGGAGTTGTTTTAGCATCCCCTGGGCTCATTTCTGCGGCAAATCCCACTGGATCAGGACCAAGCTAGCAGGGAGTGAGTCCCTGCATACAAACAGGAGCAGCCACCCGCCCCCACCCACATTTTGGCTTCTTCTTTGCTGCCTCGTAAGGCCTCGTTTCTTTATGCATCTCTCAGCATGCGAGACATTCCCCTCGGGGAAAAGGAAATTAATTTTATCCCTTTGAATTCAGCTCGCTTAGCAGCCGTTGCAGAGGGATGTCATTCCCCAGGCCCCCTCTTTTTCAAACCCCCCCTTCACTGTGGTCCAGGCGTGGGGACCCAGCTGCCTCAGGGACGCTAGGGACAACAATTCCCCTAAATCTTTGAAATTCAGATCAGAACTAGACACATCACCGACATCTTTCCATGGGGAGAAAGGAGCAAACGTGACACTGTCTGGCATCCTCCGTGCCTCAGTTTCCCCACAGTGACTCCAGTCCCTGCAGACATCCCCCACACAGCAGCACATCACTTTGAAACGATGACTGGCACCTCTCCCATCCCTTCGCATCCCAAATCTCTTCCCTGTTCCAATGCTTTTATTCACTTTCCTTAGTTCATCCCTCTCCCCATGCAGGTCTCTGAACGCAGCGGTCACCACCTGCAGTTTCGCTCCTGCCTTTTTTTGCTCTTCGGTGCCGGATTTTTTTACACTCCCAAAGCCCCCAGCTCCTTTTCCACCAGCTCTTAATTCCCCTGCCACTTCCAAGCTGGCCTCAAAGAGACCCCAGAAGCTTTCGGGCTATTTCCTGTCACCCTTCATTAGCTAGTGTGCCGCAAACGAAGGCTACTGAGTTAGTCACCCGCCTCTGCTGCGGAGCAGCTGCTCGGTGTCAGACCAAAGGTCTGCCCGGCACTGGGCTGCTTCTCGCTCCCTTCCCTGCGCCTGCACCCAGGGATGCGAGACCTTTCCTGGACAAAACAACTTATTTTCACCTTCCATTGTGTGATCCCTTTTAAACAGCAAAAGAAACAAGGAGGCAGCACCATCGCTGGAGATACTTTTCCTCCCTTTGTGCTTCCTTTTGCTTTTCTCTGAGCCTCTCTGTTTACCAGGCTAATAAAGCCGGCTCTGTGCCGCCAGCTCTGGGCTGCACCTTTTCCCCGGAGCCCAGCCCATCCCAAACATGCAAAGCTTGTCCGGAAACCTCCTGCCAGCTTTACCCTCTCAAAGTCACCTTGCCCCAAACCTTCAGCTCCACGCTCCGGGCTCGCTCGGCAATCATTAATCGGCTTCTCCACATTCCCGGCATGGAAAAATGCCCCAGCGGGTAACCCTGCCCTGGCAGTCCGACATGCAGCTGGCCGGCAAGCTGGTCCTCTCCGCCGCCGCACTGCTCCTCCTGACTTTGGCATACAGGTTTTATAAGTCCCGCTCGCTTGCCGGGGGCAAAATCCCGCTGGCCGACACGGGAGGAGAGCAGAGGGAAAACGCTGCTCGGGATGGGGACGGGGATGGGGATGGGGATGCGGGCGGTGTGGCGGGTCTGCGACGGAGGAGGGAGTTTGCTGGGGAGGTGAGGAGGGATGGTGGGGATGGCCAAGCGAGCATCCCTGGGACACGGCACAGACCTCCCCGGGGGGATCCAAGTCTGTCAAGGGGTGAGGAGGAGGGGGAGAAAGGAGAGGAGATGCTTTCAGATCTGGGGCTGATTCGTGAGAGAGCGGGGATGGCCGGGAGGGGAAGTGAGCTGGGAAGCAAGCTGGGAAGCAAGCTGGGAAGTAAGCTGGGAAGTATGTCAGGAAGCAAGCCCGGAATTGAGTCAGGAATTGAGCCAGGAAGTGATCCAGGAAACAAGCCAGGAAGCAAGCCAGAAAGTGAGCCAGGAAGTAAGTCAGGAAGCGAGCTGGGAAGCAAGCTGGCAAGCAAGCCAGGAAGTGAGCCAGGAAATGAGCTGGGAAGTGAGCTGGGAAGTGAGCTAGGAAGCGAGCTGGAATGTAAGCTGGCAAGCAAGCCAGGAAGCAAGCCGGGAAGTGAGCCAGGAAGCGAGCACGGAAGCAAGCTGAGCTCTTGTGACCCTGGGGATGCAACCGAAACACTCAGCAGCCGCGGGGAGGAGGCCACACTGGCCCCAAACACTAGGCTTTCCTCCAGGATTGCTAATGCCCAGATAGCAGGTGACGGACACACCCAAAGCACGAAGCAGGATTTGGCCAGCAGAGGCACGAGCCAGGAGGCCGATGGGTGCAGGGGGACAATACAGACCCTCAGCGTCATCTCAGACCTGGGTGTAACGATGACAGCGAGCAACACAGGGTCAGACGCTTCCTACTCTTTCTCATCGGTTGCGAAGATCCAGGTGGAGGAGAACTACATTGCCGAGCGGCGGGCAAAGGATGGGGCTGGGCAGCCAGTCCCTGGCCTCAAAGGTAAAGTCTACGACTACTACGTCCAGTCCATCTCCCAGTCAGTGTCGAAGAAGAGGTCTCTCCCCTACATCCCTCCGGGAAAATCCCAGTGCCACAGCTCGGAGCGGGTCAATGAAGAGCTGCAGAACTTTGCAACCCAGGAGCTGGACCCAACTTTGGCAATGCAGGATCCCACTGCCTCCTCCATAGTTCCACCACCTACACAGAGCTTGGAGATATCCCCTGAGCCACCATCTCCTAGCCGCAAGGACAGCATCCTCCAGATTGCCAACAGCCCCCACCTCCAGCTGCCCATGGAGGGGTTTGCGGTCACGATGCCAGCCAGCACACCACCTGCAAGCCCCCAGCCAGGGCAGGTGGCCAGTGCTGACCACTTCCAAATGCCACTACCCACCCACCTGGACCTGGGGAATTGCTACGAGGTCCTCTGCACAGCCAAGGTGCAGAAGCTTGGTCACCTCCAGGAGGCTGCTTACAAGGTGATGAGCGACAACTATCTGCAGGTGCTGAGGACACCCTCCATCTATGGCCGCCTCAATGCCAGTGAGCGGGAGCTCATCCTGCAGCAGAGGATGAAGGGGAAGATGTACGTGACCGTGGCGGACATCAACGTGCAGGAGCCAGGCCTCCACACCAGCCGCCTCTGCTACTACGATGACGGAGGGGACTGTTGGCATCACCTCTGCCACTTGCCACCGGAGGTGGTCTCCCGGGGGTGTGCCATGTGCAGCATGTTCAACTATCTCTTTGTGGTGGCTGGCTGCGAGGGCGTGGGACGGATGCAGAGACCCTCCAACCGTGTCTTCTGCTATGACCCTCTGACCAACATCTGGAGGGAGATCTGCCCCCTGAACCAAGCACGTCCACACTGCAAGCTCGTGGCCTTGGATGGCCACCTCTATGCTATTGGCGGCGAATGCCTTTACACAGTGGAGCGCTACGACCCCCGGCAGGACCGCTGGACCTTCACTGCACCCCTGCCCCACGACACTTTTGCTGTGGCCCACACAGCCACAGTGTGCGATGGGGAGATCTACGTGACAGGGGGCACTTTGCGCTACGTGCTGCTGCGTTATGCTGCCCGCTCGGACAGCTGGAGGGTCAGCCCGGCTGGCGGCGGCAAGGTCAGGACGGCTGAGATGGTGAGCACCAACGGCTTCATCTACCGCTTTGATGTTCACCGCAGCACAGGCATTGGCGTCTACCGCTGCAGCGCTAAGGCCAAGCTATGGTATGAGTGTGCCACCTATGCCATGCCCGACCCATCCAGCTTTCAGTGCGCCGTGGTGGGCAGCCTGGTCCACTGCATTGGCCAGCACTTCCACATACGTTTCCTGGCTGACCACATCTCACCACGCTTTGGGACCAAGGAGCTGCAACCCTTCCCATCACCCTGTGGCAGCCTCCACCCGGCCATCCTGGTGCTGCCGGAGGGAGGGACATCACAAACACAGGTTTGAGGGATCCATGCTAGTGTCTCATGCAGCAGTGGTGGTGGCTCAGATGTGACATGATGATGAAAGCTGGTAGAAGAAGCCACCAGCCCACACTGGATGACATAGCATGGGACCAACACTACCAGGCAATGTTACCCATACCTACCATCAAACAAGCATCCTCCCAGTCCTCGTAAGGAAGGAAGGAGACTGCCCTTGGATACTGCCAGTAAACTCAGCCTTGAAGACACAAGGAAGAGCAAAGCAGGAGCTGGGTGGACTTGTTTGCTTAGAGGTATTTAAACATAGGTGTGCTTGCTCGAATGCAAATAAACCACGGCTTGCTGCAGGCTCCCAGCTGTGCACTGCCCAATAAGTAGCTGCTTTACACACTGGGTGTTTAATATTGACCTGGACACACAACACACGGGGGATTTTAGGGTGGAGGAACACAGCAGGCAGGTTTGATCCCTAAGGACGTATGACTCAAAGGTCAGCCCCATCGACATCAAGCCAACATTGAGCCTTCAGGCTTGAACGTACACATCACCGCAGGGTTGGAGGCTGGGGGCCAGAGGGTGCACTGCTCCTACCAGTGCCTTGTTATCTGTTTCCTTCTCAGGACAGAATTGTGTATATATATATATGCACCTGATGTAAATAGGCACTACAGATTTATAGACAGCTGATCTTAAATGAAATTAAAGTGAACATTTGGTAAAATGAGCCACGGGCTACTGTTGCGCATCATTTCAAGCCGTAGCCAAGCCTAATGGGAAGAAAGAGGCCGACGCATGTTTTACATCGCTAATTACTGCACAAACAATGTCTCTGAGGAGGCAACCAAAAGCAAACCAGGGCCCTGGATGTGAGCAGCTGGTCTTTCATCCCCTTTTCCCTGGGTTTCACCAACTTCACTCCGCCGTCTCTGTGTCCTGCCAAAAGCCTACTTTGGGTAATTGCATTTTCTTCCCCTCAAAAGGCTTGTCATCTGTCATCTGTCAGCCCCAGACGGACAAAAACAGCTCCCAGACAGACAAAACCCTCCTGTATCTCCATCCTTGGTGGCAGCAGGTCATGAGCATGAAGTCATGGATGTGCTTGAAGCACTTGGAGATAAGAGGCGGTGCTGGAGCAGCCTTGCTGCTCATGGTGGTTTAGGACAGCTTAGGGTAATGTTCTCTTAAAGTGCTCCCAAAAGTATTTATTACTTCTCTCAGTTACTGCCTGGAGACCTCGCGTTTCTGCCTTCAAGAACTTCCTACGAAGGTCAGTGGCATCTGGAGACCTTGGGAGGCTGCGTTAATTAACCCTGTCTCTGAGGTTTGCTTATTAGCTGTAGCACATTGCTTCTGCTGATGGAGGGTGGGTGATGCATCCTCTACTCATGCTAAAAGCTGCCACGGTCCAACCTCTTTCATCACCCCCAGGGGCCACCTCTTCCTACCCCAGGAGGACGTGGGGTGTGCCGGGGCTGCAGCCTCCTGCATCCCAGCATGTCTCTGTGCTGGGATGCTTGGGCTGGTAAACCTGATGAGTCAAAAAACCTCCTTATTATCATTATTATTTAACTCCTTGTTATTTAGCTACCTCCATAGCCAGCACTCAGAACAGCATGCTCAACAAGATGGGGTCATGCACGCTCCAACACATTTCTACTTCTCCCCCAGCAAAACCCAGGTACTGGCTGCTTCATTGGAGCAGCCCAGCCCCTTTGCAACCTGCAAAAGCCGGTTGTCCCCATCAGCATCCCGGCTTCATGCCCTTCAGCATCCCTCCCATGGCACGCTGGGCGCCACAGAGCAGAGGACAGACAGGTTGGGTAGGAGCCAGGCAGCTGGAGCCCTTTCAGGTGACAGCCTTGTTTTTCATCCCCGGAAAAGCTTTCCTGGGATCCTGCCCTTCTCAGGGTGCCTCTTTGCTTCGGCTTAATATTTCACCTTTCCTTTAACTCCTTGCTGCCAGGCTGCAGCGTCAAAACCCAGCAGCTTTTCTTCATTCCCCAGCATGACGGTGAGCGATGAATAGCAACGACAGCGGGTGGGCAGCTCTCCCCCTGCTCCTGCACTCTCCAATATTAACACAATTCGCCTGGGGAGGCATTTTGGAGATTAAAAGCATTGGGGACATCCCATGCTGGAGGACTGCTTGTTCTGCAGGGAAGGACAACCAGGTTTGGAGCAGAAAGCACGCAGCAATCCTGTGGTTGACGGCAAAATGACTTTTGGCTACGGTTAAGGGAAAGCAAAAGGGAAAGGACAAATGCAAACCGATACTCAGACCTGGATGGTTTTGGGTTTTTTTGCTCCCAAATACCAGCACAGGGGAGGAGTCTTTGGAAGGCTGGCAGGCACAGTGGCAATGGTGGTGTCACCGGCCAACTCCTGGCACCACTGCCGGATCCCAGCCATTGATTTCCAACACTGCTAGACACCCACCTCTGTGTTTCTACTGATGGGCAGCAGCTTCAAACCGTGGGCTTGCAGCTCTTGGGATAACCGTAAGACCATTGAGCAGTTTCAGTGCCGCTTGCGACATCAGGTTATTATTTATTTTTGCTGATCGGGGTGGCAAAGCTGCCACAATTTACAGGAAAAAGGGTAGGGAGGCACGTGGTGCATCCTAATAAAAGTCCACAGCGTGTCCCATGGAGCTACAAACCCTTTCGAGCAAGTTCAAGTAATGATAAATATCAAGAGGCTGCAATAAACCAATCTGGGCCAGGGTTTTACGTGTAGGGTCCTGCTCTCGGGAGCCTCCTCCCTTGCGGCAAGAGTGGTCGCTGCAAAGCCAGGACCCTCACCAGGTCAGGGACCACCAGGACGGGGTGCTCGAAGAGAAAACACAACCACTACCGGGCTCATGAGCTGGGAAAACCAATTTCCACCACCCACTAGCAATTCTTCCATCCCTGTAATTCCCTCAAGGATGTCACCAAAGATGTTCTCAGCTCCTTCATCCTTCCACCAGCGCTTGGACCCAGTGCTGCCCTCTGAGCCCCCCTGCCTGCTTTATCCCCCAAAAGAAGGGTGCAACTGCTAAACCACACCACTTTGCAACCAAATATAACCTTTGCACTAAATTTGATATTTTCTTCTAATCAGGAAGACCCATTATCTACCCCCGCCACGTTTATTTAGGCAATTACATAGTTTAATGTACATTGATTCAGATTCTTAATTTTTACATTTTTGATTATGGTAAAAAACCAGCGAGTGACGCATTTCTTATTTGCTCGGCACTCTTTTTTCCTTTGCAATGTGCTAGGCTGCATGTGAATAGAAATTGGAAGTCAATTAAAGAAGTGCATAACCAGCATTTTAAAATCTTTTTTATTAGTTAAACACAGCTACCTTCAATGTGTCGACTGCAGCAGGGTGGAAAAAAAACCCAAAAAGCAAAAAAGTGAGCTTATCCAGACATGTTTTGCATTTAAAACCGACGTGATACATGAAAGAAATATTAAGCGTAGCGAACTGACAAATTAAGTATCTCGTTCCTGACAAGCGGGAGCAAACTTGTGTTGGTGGTTGAGGAGCTGGGTGGGAATTTAAAGCCAAGGGAAGGGAAAGACCCATCACAGCATCTCTAGGTGCCTATGAGGGAGGTGGGACCTCTCAGCCCCCAGCCATGGTTTCTCCTAGACCCCATGGAGAGTTGCCTACAGCAACATCTATGCTGCTCTCCATCAGGAGAGCCTCCATGAGATGTTTAAAGCCAAGAAGAGATGCCCTGTCCTCTCCCACTCATTTCTTCACCCCTGCTGCACCCAATCCAAGTTGACCAGCCACGTGCAGCCACCAGCAGCCCCTTGGTAGAGCAGATCCTGTAGGTACCAACTTCAGCCTTTCTCAGCTTTGGTTTGCAACCAGGAACAACTTGGTTGCATAGACAGGGAGCTGCACCCAAGCTCCGTAACCTCATTTGCAAGCAGACACTAATGAGCCAGCGTTCAATATGACACCATTGCTTGCAAGACCCAGATCTGCTTGCCCGGTGCCAAAGGGACATTTCTTGGCAACATCCGCAAGGCACCGTTTCGGGAACGTCAGCCAGCTCCTTGTGAGCGTGGAGAGGTCAGTGCTAATGAAAGATGCTATCGGAGAGCCGGCAGCCAGCCAGACAAACGTAATTAGCGGTGTTTGCGGAAGACGAACCTTGGCGAGGACGGGGGGGTGGGAGCACATCCCCTTGTGATTATTTTGGGGAAAAAACACAGCCATTTGGAGGCCTTCCAAGCTAGAATAACAGCCTCGCCAATGACTATTTAATTAAAACCCGCACGGCGTTCGAAGGGAGAAGGGCTGCGAGTGAATAAGCGCGATGATAAAATATGCATCGACTCTGGCATAAGTTCTCCCTCCTCGGTACAAGGCTTTGCTTAAACCGTTGATGGTTTTTGATTCACAAGCTCCAGCGAGGAAGGAACATTTGCCAGCCACTATTTCAATCCCACCGGGAGTTTTTCCGGAGGTTATAGCCACGCTATAGTTTAGGATGTGTCAGCGTTGGCATCATAAACACAGATCAGAAACACTATAAAAGAGGGAAAAAAACCCCAAACCACGCTCCTGGATGGAGTTTAGCATCCTGCGAGCTCAGGCCAAAGGCAAATTATTTTTCTGTTACTGAAATAAAATCAATAAAGCTCATTTTTATTTACAGAAGAGCCAAAGAGGGGGAGAAGGGAAAACTCCTCGAGCTGCAGAAGGGGAATAGGGGTGTTTATGGTTTTCAGCTGGTTTTCAACCAAAACCACAAGGCCCTGGGCAGTGATTTCAAGGCGAAAAGCAGAGGTTGGGATCTCTTCAGCTGCTTTATTGAAAATATTTTTGTTTAGAGGTGCCAACCCTGGGGTGAAGCCCCTTGCCCCAAGGCAACCAGGGGAGATGCTGTCTCTCAAGAAGCTACCATGTAGCTAAATAAGACCACATTTGTCACTGTATCAGCTATTTTGGTTCATTGCTCTGCTACAACACACCCTGGGCATGGAGAAGAGGTGAGCGTGTGGTTTGGGGACAATGGGCACGGTGCCAGGTCACTGCCCCAAAAATACCTCAGTTCCCATCAGGGCAAATAACCTTTTAGTTTGGCACTGGTTTCTGAAGGGAAACATTTTGGGCGATGCTGAAGTTGTTTCAAATCAATGTCATTTGTTCAGTTCGCACCTCCGGAACGCCAGGCTCATTTTTTTGGCAGAAATTGACTTTTCTGCCTCAAAATAAGCAGCTTGGCAAGGCAGCCCAGGGTGTGTGCCAGGGTCAGGTCTGCCTGCCTCCCTTCCCCAGGTGTTTAAATTTAGTATTTAGTTCAGTCCCAGCTTGCAGCCCCTGCTCAGGGAGCAAGTGGCAAGGAACCTCCCATGGATCGCTGCATGGGCATCACCCAAACCCTGCCTGTGAGAGCATCCCTCACCCCCTGAAAGCTCCTTAACCCATCATGGGGGAACAAGGCATCTCAGCAAGCCCCATTGAGGATGATGGACAGGAGGACACGGATCATCCTGGATATGACCCCAAGGAGACAGTGGGCACTGCAGCAGTACAGGTTGCTTGATTTCTCTGTGGCCAAGGGATCTCCCAATCAAATGTCCCATCTCAAGCCAAGGTAAAGCCTATCCCTCGGGTCCCTCCAGTTCAGGATCCCAGAGTCCTCCCAGCTTCTTCTTGTTGTTGATTCACTAAATCTCTGCTTAATTTCTAATGTCTAACTGAAGGACTGCATCATACAGAAGCATCCTCGCCAGGCTAAGAGGAGATGGAGCAGACCCCCACACACGCATGGGCAGCTGGGAAGACCATCCAGCCTCTTTCACCACTGCCCATCAGAGCCAAGCACGAGAACCATCCATCCCGTGAGCAGTCCAGGACAGATGGGAGCACCGAAGCATATCAGGTATGCAGGGATGGGGTGGCCAAGAGAAGTCTGAGCAAGGGGCTGTCTCCCTCCAAAACAGCTCAGAAAAGGCAGCTTGGTTAATGCTGCGGGGATGTTGCAGTCCCTGGTTAACGCTGTGGGGATGCCGTAGTCCCTGGTTAACACTGTGGGGATGCTGTGGTCCCTGGTTAATGCTGCAGGGATGCTGTGGTCCCTCGTTAATGCAGTGAGGATGATGCGGTCCCTAGTTAACACTGCGGGGATGCTGTGGTCCCTTCCCCACTTCCCCTTGTTTGCAAAGGTCGTTGGGGCTGCCCAGGGCTGTGCCCAGCACCAGCTCCAGGAAAAAGAAGCAGCCCACACACAAGACCAGGGAGGTCTCAGGGCCTCACGCACCTCCAGTAAGCTGCATCCTCCACCCTCAGGGCTGGTCCAGAGCCACCAATCCCACCAGATACCCCAAGCTGATCCCTGATGCAGCTGCCACTGCCACAAGCTTTGAGTTTAGTCCAGCTTAGTTTCACTGAGGGATTTTGAAAGTGTCATTACTGGTTCAGAGGCACTGGCAGTAAGAAACTCTCCCTCTAAGCCACACCGGCAGCCCCTCTATACAGCTCACGTCACAAATACGGTGCAAGAAAACTTGCTGGCAAGCTACACAAGGTCAATGTGATGCTCATAGCAGAAAAGCTCCCAGTCCTGTGCTTCTAGCTGCTGCTCAGACTCAGATCATAGCCCAGGGATCACACCCTGCATGAAAACCCCTTAGCTCCATCACTTCCAACTCCTTCAGCTCCCACGGGCATTTCCCATCCCCAGCGTGGACCTTTTCACGCCACCTTCATGTACCTGCTGCCTAAAGCCCTCAGCTCTGGGCACAGGAGGATTTTTCACCCCCTCCATCCCACTCCCCTGCCTTATCTGCGGGCAGGAGGCGAGACACCAGCCTTGGCATCAGCTGGTGACGCAGCCGAGCTCGAAGGCCCTCAGACTGGCCACGGCTGATAAAGGGCTTAGAGCTGGTGCCAAGAGCCAGCAAGGCTCCAGGAAGGGTCCCAGGAGGCGGGGGACACTGGCTCCGTCCCAGCCATCCCATGGAAAACCCAAGCCTGCAGCAGCTCAGCCAGATCCTGGGTTTCCCTTCCCAACAGCATACATTTAGGGAGCTCTTCTCTTCTTCCTCTTCTGGGGGGGAGGAAGAAGATGCTGGAGGATGTGACACAGGCATTCCACTTATTGCAATACCTATCGATACCTGACAGCTGCCAAGAAAGCATCTGGAAAGCCAAGAAAAGAGAAAATTAGTGTAATTATGAATAAATAGAGATACCTTCCATGTCAGGAAGGAGCTGAGTGACTGGATGCTGTGGGAAATAACATCCCAGTGTGGCTTGAGAGCTAAAAGCCATTGGAGGTGGAAGAAGGAACATGTCAGCTCGGCTGCATTTCAGTGGCGAGGGGGTTAATTTGCCGCGGCGATGGATTTTCGGTGCCCGCTGTCGATAAACAGGGCAGCAATTATGTTGCATTTCTCTGATGGCTGCGGATCTTTAGAAAAATCAACACAATAGCCGTTCACTGAATCTCAGTGACACGCAAATTCGATCCGTCATTTTGCTCACGGCTGAGGCTTCCCAACTCTGCTGCCGGTTTTCAGTTGGGGTTTTTTTGTTTAAACCTTCAATAAAAAGGTTTGCATCGGTTTCATGCCACCACCACCCCCTCAGTTTCAGTGGGAGGCATCCAGGTTTACGCCTCCCTCTCTAAGAGCAGGATGAAATGCCGGCAAAGTGGCTTTTTTACAGCATGCGGTAGAGAAACAATCAAAATATTCACAGGGAGAATTAAAAACCTCAGGCTGGAAACAGGTTTGCACTTGGTTTGGCGACAATAAAACCTCTTTTCTTTTTTTTTTTACCTCCTAAAAAAAGAAGAAACTTCACCAAAATATCATTTCCATCACAAAACAGCACTGTTTTCACTCCCAAGGGGCACTGCTACCAGTGTAAACAGTCCTAAAACATCCACGTTCTTCTCACCACGGGTCAAATTTTGCATCAAACCAGGTGAAAAAAACCTGTATTCTCCCTTTTTCCTCTTTTCCAATTCCCAGCCAGCAAATCAACACAAAATCCAAGAAGTCCACGAGGTTAAAGGGAAGCCCTCCTGCTGTTCCATCCTTTGAATTTGCGGTGAATTAATCACATTTCGTTTGAGGCTGAAACTTTCTGCAAGCCCCAGTATGTGCTATCAATTTGCAGCTGCAAAGCCTCTGGCCCAGCCTTTCCAGCCGCTCCGCTTGGATGCGGCCCATCCTGGAGGTTTTATTATACATGGATCTCGCCCCAGCCATCCCACCAGCAAGGATGCTGGTGGGTGACCAGCACCAATGCAGCTGCCTACATCCCTGCTATTGTGGTACCCAGCTCCCTCCTTGCGCTGTTCCACATGGACGCCGGCATCCCCGGCAGCGATCACATGCGATGCTCACCCTTCACTCCCCTCCAGCCTGGCAATGTCACACCTGCACCGCAAACCCACTAATTGCCACCCCCTCGTTAAAAATACTTTCACAGACATAGGCAAGTAACACACACGGAGAGAGTCCCGGACACCCGAAGCACCAAATCAGTGCTGCCGGCTCCATCTAGAAACCAGATTCCTGCAAATAACAGTTAAATTTAAGGGGGTTTGATTCCACACGGCTGTATGTTGTAATAATTTTTTATGGGCATCAAAATCCAGGCTTGCTCGGGTTAGGAAAAGCACACTTGTGTGCTCTTTCTTGGGAAAATTATGCCCTATGGATACAAGCACCAGTCCCGGGGGAGCATCCTGCCTGTTGCACCCACTTTTGGTACCCTACTGCCTGGAGGATGCAGCTTTCCCAGCTCAGCAGCGTCTCTCCAGTACCCAGCCGCTCAACTCCATTTAATTTTCATTACTGCCCTCCTCACCCGTGCAGGATGAACCCCACCGCCCTGCCAGGGGCTTGTCCCCAGGAGCAAAGGGGATGCGTCTGGGCGGTTGGATGCCTGAGCTCCCACTCCCCCCTCAATTTGCACACCCAGAGCCCCCCAGCCCGGGGCTCCCAGCCTGACATCCAGCCGAGGTGAGGATACGGCCACGGCGGCACCAGATGTGCTGCGAGGAGATCTCCCGGGTTGCTACGCAGCTGCTCTCCCCTTTTTTCTCTGCAACCAAATAAACAGAGATGAAGCCATAACAGCCATTTGCACAAAGAAAAGCATCTGCACCAAGCCAAGCATCCGAAATTTTTTATTTCTGCATGATGGGCCTATTTGGAGAGCTTTTTATTTGTAATTAAAATGCAGCCATTACAAGTATTTCGTTTCCAGCTAATTGTTTTCTTCTTTTTTTTTTTTCCCCCTCCCTTCCTCGTTTGGGATGATAGACGAGGGCTGAAATAGCAGGTCGGGATGGCTGGGAAAAGCACCCAGAATAAAACCAGCCCTTAATAAAAGAGAATCATGTCTTGATGATGCGTGGCTGTACTTTCTGACTTTCTCCTTCGCTTTTTTCTTTCCCCAGCCTGTAAACACGAGCTCGTTAGGGCAGGGTGGCTCATTAGCAGGGGCCTGTCTGCCTTGATGTTTCCATCAGCAACGCGAGGGCACCGGGCTGTTTAAGCCAGTCTATCATCACCAGGTGCTGCAAATACCTTAATCCGTATCAGGCAAGAAATGTAGCTCTCCGGAACGTTGACTTTAAAGATAATAAACAGGAGTAATGTGGAAACAGCCACCTAACAGCCCGGCTCCCCGCAAGCCGAGATGTTTACAGCCATCCCGAGTCCTTTGAGCCACCAGCCCTCTGCTTCCACTATGGAACAGGGGAAGTTTTCCTCTTTCCCCACCTTTATCCCAGAGCATCCAGCTCAGAAAAGGGGTCAGCAAGCTAAAAAAAACTGATGCATTGCAGCGTCCAGCTGCTTGCAGGGGTTATTTGGATGAGTAAAGCACAGCAGCAGACGGGCGATTCCCCGCCAGGACAGGCAGGCAGCCGGCAGCTGCTTCAATAAACATGAATTTTGGGCCAAGATTTGGGGTGAGCATATGCAGGGAGATGAGATACGGGATGATTCGGGGTGAGCCAGGCGGATGGCAGAGAGTAACGGGCCCCGTTTGCTTCCAGCATCCTCAGTAAGCCACCGCACCTCGCTGTGATTTAGCAGCCGGGTGGGGAGCAAAGCCCAGATCAGGATCAGGACAGCAGAGCCGTGAGGTCACTGCCTTTTTAGCTTAAATATGTCGCTTTAGGCTATTACTGCAGCCCTCCGACCCTGACTCCAGCATTGACTGGATTAACGGGCTGTGTAAACGCATCAGCTGGGGAGATATCCTTGGGGTTTGTGGCTCCAGAACAAAGCAACTACAGAGGACGGGGAAAAAAAGAGGGACTTGGCACTTTTGTGGTGTGCTCCTACCCCAAAGACAGCCCAGCCAAATTCAGGCCGCTGAATCCCAAGGGAAGAGGCCAGAAACAGCCACTGAGATGCAGGAGAGCGATGGGTACGAGGCTTGGCATCTCAGGAGCCCCGAAAGATGGGGAGCCCCTGACTTGGCGCAGTAAATGGGACCTGGGAACCTCATCTCATCCCTTGGGGGCTCATGGGCTGCTCCCTAACCCCTCGCCTGCCGGGCTGGGGGAGCAGCTAGGACTTCTGAAAGCTGGGCACAGCAGGACCTGCCTGGGCTCCCCGATAAAGTTACTGCTGGACCAGGAGAAGGTAATTTTGGCCAAGGCAGAGCTGTAGGAAGGGGCCCCCGCAGCCACCAGCAGCACGAGCATCACCAGCCCTGTCCGAAGGCATTAGGCACTTCTACCCCTTAACCGGCAGCAAGACGCGCTCAGAGCCACCTCAGCACTCCAGTCACTTCTGCTTTACAGCCTGTTTTTCCATTTTGCTTTCTCGGCACCAACCCTTCCGCTTTATTTTTCCTTGCTCTGCTGCAGGGAAGGTGCAAAGTTGCCTCTTGGGGAACGTCAGCAGAACCGAAACCCGAGGAGCGGAAGAAAAGCTGAGCTGGCTCCAGGTTAGCCTGAAAAGTTTGGCAGGGGAAGGATGCGGCTCTACATCCCCATCTGCTCATGGAAACAGGCTGAGTGGATGCTCAGAGGGTGTTGGGGTACCCGATCACTGCTGCATCCCCCTCTCCTCCATTGCTGGCTCCATCCCTGAGTACCCAAACCAGCAGCTTGCAAGAAGAACCAGCCTTGGAGGGTCGTTATCCTTCTTTGCAAATGAGCCACTGGAATCAGAGGGGAAAAACGGATGGGTGTGATATTTCCAAAGGCGTTACACCAGGACATGAGGAAGACAGAAATTTTCATCTCCACCCTGACAGGCTAACATGTATCTCATGGAGATCTACCCAGTGCTAAAAGAGCTCTGCAGGGGAACCTGGACATGGGCAAAACCATCTCCGAAACTTTCTTCCACCACTAAGGCAGTGTGCAATGGCCGTGCCTCCATCTGAAGGGCCAAGTCCAGAGATATTCACTCATTTCCTATTCCGAGATGTGGCCTTCAGGGTTTTGCTTCACCAAAAAGAAGGAAAACTCCTTTTGTGCTGCTGACAAACCTCACACACGACCCCAGAGCAAGGAGGGATGCCATAGCAGGAGGATGCTTGCTCCAAACCAGCCCCCAGGTGTCATGCCCAAGCCCCGTGTGAGGGGCCCAGACTGAGCTTCTAAAGATTGGCTGCTTGGGCAAACACCCAGCAAGGACGGGAGGAGGATGTGAAGCAGCAAAGCCCAGGCCTGGTTTATCAGCGGAGGCTGCAAACACCTGATCTGCATCTTCCCGGGGGCACCGTCCGTTTGTCCAACCCCCCCCCCCATCCCCATCATCTGCTGCAGCCTCCTGCTTCCAGCATGGTTCACTGATTAATTACTAATTAGCAACTGGTTTGTGTCACTTCCCTGCCCTTGCCAGCCAGTGCCGGTGCGAAGGTCTGGCATGGTCCAAGCCATCTGTTCAGGCCCCGAACTCAGCACTGCCACATCCCATTCCTGCAGGAGAGGAAAAAGAGCGAGCCACCTTTGTGCTCAACCCCTCCAGCCCACAGATGGGCAGACAGGCTGCAGACAGACAGGAGACGTCTCTCTCCCAGCCCTCTCCGGCTGCTGGATGCTTTGGAGATGGAGATTTGCATCCTAAAAGCCTCTGAAACCCTGCTGGAGCTTGGCAGAGGGAAGCACT
>VFFE01008898.1:1243195-1270849 GCA_008921705.1 Burhinus oedicnemus
CGTCAGCAGAACCGAAACCCGAGGAGCGGAAGAAAAGCTGAGCTGGCTCCAGGTTAGCCTGAAAAGTTTGGCAGGGGAAGGATGCGGCTCTACATCCCCATCTGCTCATGGAAACAGGCTGAGTGGGTGCTCAGAGGGTGTTGGGGTACCCGATCACTGCTGCATCCCCCTCTCCTCCATTGCTGGCTCCATCCCTGAGTACCCAAACCAGCAGCCTGCAAGAGGAACCAGCCTTGGAGGGTCGTTATCCTTCTTTGCAAATGAGCCACTGGAATCAGAGGGGAAAAACGGATGGGTGTGATATTTCCAAAGGCATTACACCAGGACATGAGGAAGACAGAAATCTTCATCTCCACCCTGACAGGCTAACACGTATCTCATGGAGATCTACCCAGTGCTAAAAGAGCTCTGCAGGGGAACCTGGACATGGGCAAAACCATCTCCAACACTTTCTTCTACCACTAAGGCAGTGTGCAATGGCCGTGCCTCCATCTGAAGGGCCAAGTCCAGAGATATTCACTCATTTCCTATTCCGAGATGTGGCCTTCAGGGTTTTGCTTCACCAAAAAGAAGGAAAACTCCTTTTGTGCTGCTGACAAACCTCACACACGACCCCGGAGCAAGGAGGGATGCCATAGCAGGAGGATGCTTGCTCCAAACCAGCCCCCAGGTGTCATGCCCAAGCCCCGTGTGAGGGGCCCAGACTGAGCTTCTAAAGATTGGCTGCTTGGGCAAACGCCCAGGCCTGGTTTATCAGCGGAGGCTGCAAACACCTGATCTGCATCTTCCCGGGGGCACCGTCCGTTTGTCCAAACCACCCCCCATCCCCATCATCTGCTGCAGCCTCCTGCTTCCAGCATGGTTCACTAATTAATTACTAATTAGCAACTGGTTTGTGTCACTTCCCTGCCCTTGCCAGCCCGTGCCAGTGCGAAGGTCTGGCATGGTCCAAGCCATCTGTTCAGGCCCCGAACTCAGCACTGCCACATCCCATTCCTGCAGGAGAGGAAAAAGAGCGAGCCACCTTTGTGCTCAACCCCTCCAGCCCACAGATGGGCAGACAGGCTGCAGACAGACAGGAGACGTCTCTCTCCCAGCCCTCTCCGGCTGCTGGATGCTTTGGAGATGGAGATTTGCATCCTAAAAGCCTCTGAAACCCTGCTGGAGCTTGGCAGAGGGAAGCACTCTCTGGGGCAGGCAGCACCACAAGAACAGAATTTGTCTAGGGCAGCTGAGGACTCCCCAGTAATTAGTAATTAACGGCACTGGTGTCACAGCCACGATACTAGAAGGCAGCGGTATTTTGAAACCCATACACCAGGTAGTTTGGCAGTAATATCTGCCAGCTTCCGAGCACCACTATCACCAACCTACCCCACACCACCTCTGCTTTTAAGTAGCATCTTTGCCCATCATTAATTATTTCATTGTGGGGCCAAAGGGATGCGGGAGCTCCCCAGGGAAAGCTGATAATGCTCATCTTAACCATCCTAACGGGTACACCCAGGGCACCAATGCGGTCCCCAAGCCTGCACCAGTGCTGAAGTTGGTACCAGGGATGAGCTGAGTGATGGTGGTGCAGAGCAACTAGTGCTCTGTGGTCCCTCCTTCCCCTGGTCCCTTGCCCGGGCATCCCCTGCCTGCTCCCCTCCCAATCCTTGGGCTGTGCTGACCCCTCCTGGGCTGCAGCCTGCACAAGCAGCTGCCTCTCCTTCCTTCCCGCTATTAGAAACCAGAGAACGAGTCCCAGCCCGCTCCCAAAAGCGCTTTCTCTCTCTCTAAAGAGCACCCAGGGCCTGCCTTCAGGCCAAGGCACCCATGCACTGCTCAGCATCCACGCTCCCAGCTTGCTGGCCGCATCCCAGGGATGGCTGGAGAGACCTTTGCCCACCAGAAGACATCAGAAAGATCACAGGGCAGGTGCAATGTTCATCAGGTTCTCTAGCTCCCCCTTCCCAAAGCAGTAATAAAAGGAAGAACAGGAGAACAGCGTCCACTGATAACAGCCCTGGACCACATCCTGCAGAAACCACCACCAGGCACTGGCCAGTCCTGGACGAGTACCAATTTGAGGAGGACCATGGCCTCTGCAGCGTGAAGCAGATGGATGCCGTGAGGATGTAGAAGTTAACAGACACACGCAGGTTCCATCTCCCAAGACCCCCCACCGCTGACTCCCTCGTCTCAGTCATTGCCCTCGAGCGAGATAATGAACTCCCGAGCGCAGCACTGAGAGAAGCAAGCACTCGAACGAGAGCTCTAACAGCAGCTGCCAGAGAAATCATTAAAAGCAAGTACTGGACTTCAGAGATCAGTTGCAGAAGAAGTCGAAATCCATACCTGAAGCCTTTCTGCGCTCGCCAGTGAACTGCTGCTTGCAGAGGTAATTTAGCATCAGCTGGATGCCCAGCAGCTAAGCAGACCCCCTGATGGATGAGTGCCAGTCAAGGGCAGACCTCTTGCATGTGGCACAGGGAAGCCCAAACCCCCAGTTCACTCCCCATGGGTACCACAACCCACTCTCAGCCCTGGAGCCCCCCAAAACGTGGCTGCTTTACTTCGTCCCTCCCAGCCCTAGTGCCCCGTGAGTGCCCCCATATCCCTCTCCTGCAGCCGATGCAAAGGATGGCAAAGCAGTTCAGCAGTGCGGATACTTGTCACCTCCATGTAGAGCAACCCATTTCCTTCTCCACGCACCCCCACATCCAAGTCCAAGCCCTCAGAGGTGACTCTCAGTTGCCATTTATTAGCACTTGGCCAAAGTTGCTTTAAGCCAACACCTGTATTTCCGTTCCTCGGAGGTGCGTAAAAGGACGAAGACCAAGAGCCGGTGAGAAACGTGGTGTTTTAAGGGTTGTAAAAGGGGCAGCCACCTATCTGCTTATGGTGCAATAAAGTGTTGCAGTAGTGGAAATTTATGGCCAATAAAAAGCACGCAGCACTGAGCGGAGATGTCTTCAGTAGTTTATAAACACATAAACCCACATCATCCCCTTCCACACATCAGCGCTTGCCCTCAGTGAAAAATGAAAGTGTCTTGAAGAGGAGATGCCTGAAAATTCAGTTATTCTTGCTGAAAAGGAAGACCAAACTCTAACCATTCCTGCGTCTCCCCGGGGACATCGGGAGGTGCAGGAGTGGGACCCAGCTTGGGACGTGCAGAGGCTGCAGAGCACCTTCTTTCAAGGAGCATTAGGAAAAAGGAAGCCACAAGTCCCCCTTCCAGAGGGAAGCAGATACCAGCTGTGGTTTACTACGTGCTTGAGAACCTGTCCCCAGAGTAACACAGGTCTTCGATTAAAAAAAAAAACTGTTAAAGTCAAGGCATCTTTTAACCAAATCTAGGTACTTTTGTACCGCTCAGCCATGGGTTGAAGCACTCTGCCATGGAGCTTTTGGAGCCAGCAGACAAGGCTGGAAGACCTGGGCTGATGCTCTTTTCCTCCCTCAGGGTAATTAGACTTCAGGAACGGGGTATATAACCGGATAAAGCCAGCCCAGAGCCTGACCTGCATCTTTCCCCAGATGCTCCCAAAACCTTTATCATTAGCAGTGTGGTATTTGTGATTTAAATGGAGGATCTTCCCAAAGACGGAAACAATAATGAAAGGAGAAATAATCAGGTAGTCCCAAGAATATGCGTGAAAAGAGGTATTAAAGTTTGCTGCGACCACTGACCAAGTCATGGACCACCTCTCCGTCACTGCAGCTTCTACCTGTTGCAGCAGTGACAACGAGCCTGCAGGATCTCAGCATCTTCATCCAAAGAGCTTTTTTTGTCAGCGACTATGCCAAAGTGCAGCATCAGATGAAGATTTCTCCCTGCCCAGGTAAGTACTTGATCAAGCAGAGGAGTTAAAACACCACCCTGCCCCGGTCCTCCCACGCACACGTTAGAGACACTAAAAATGCAACAACTCTATGCTAAATGTCACGGTAATGTGCTCGATGCACTCAGAGATGATGTTGGAGGGGAAGAGGCGCTCTGACATCAAATGTGGCTCAGGATCTCCCCAAAATTCACCACCACAGCGCAGCCCAGCTGCCAACCGCTGGCAGGGTATTCTTGCCATCTAGTGGCTCCTCGCTTGAGTGCAATCACTAAAAAGGGGATTTCTCCACCCCCACACCCCCCCTCCACTATTTCCATCTTTAAGCAACATGAGACCAGAGGATACGTGGCAATTTTTTGCTCTTCCATCTGTATTTTTTACTACTTTGTTTGCAGTTTGGGTCCTTCAGAAGTTTTCTTTCAATCTTACTATAGTCAGTGTTTTTCCTAAGGTTTATTGCTGCCGTGGAAAAACTTGAAGGTACAAAAGGACACCATTGAGGCTCAGGTTGGGCCATAAAACTATATTGCCAAAAAATCTTTTAAGCCACACAGTAATTTTTGCGTCCCACCAAGACCCTTATTCCCTCTTCAGCTCTACGATGGAGAAGGACACTCATTTCTTAATGTTATTCATCCCACGTACAAAGGAAAGAGCAGAGTACAGCTGTAAAAAAAACCACCACCCCCCTATTAATTTCATAGAATCATAGAATCGTCTAGGTTGGAAGGGACCTTTAAGACCACTGAGTCCAACCATCAACCTAACACTGCCAAAACCACCACTAAACCATGTCCCTCAGCACCACGTCTACCCAGTGGATTCTGGCCAGTTTGTCATCTGACCCTAGGCTGTAGCAGGGCAAGACTGATTTAGAGGACCAGGAGACCCCATGCACAATGCGTTATGTGATTTCATCCCTCCCAAGAGCACCGTTCAGCCCAGAAGTTGTCAGAAAGAGCACTTCACGGCATACTAATAAGCCTTTTCACAGGCAATAGCTTGCCTTAGTCTGCCATCATGTAGCTTGTATTGGAAATCACTATTTGACAAGGCTCAGTGCTTACTCAGTGGCATATTCTTCCTATCAACCCACTCAAAACCATGTTTAGGAACAAGATAATACTTGCTGCTGTTAAGTGAGCATGCAGGAATCCTCCTCCTCCTCGGTGTGATGTACCTCACTGCTAATTTCTCTATGTATTTTCATTTTTTAAGCAGCCAGAAAAGAGTTAACCCCTTATACTCATCTTCCAAAGCTGTCATAGGCAGGGAAAACACAGACACAACTTTGCTGCAAATGTTCTCTAGCAGGAAAACAAGCACTAAAATAAAATAAAATTAAATACAAGGAATGGGAAGCTTAGAGAAAAAACACAGCTTAGCAAATTGCCAGAATCAAATGGCATCTCTGTGCAACTCAAGAGGAGAGCTGGATTGCCTGGGATAGTTGGAGGGGGGAAATCACACAACATAATGGGGAAGACAAGAGGGGGAAAAGCCTCCAGCCAGTCTTGTCTGGAGATTTCTAAAGGCCATCTCTTCCCACATCCTTTCTCTTTTTAATCACCGAGGCTAGGAATTGGCCAAAATGTCAAGTTAAAAAGCAGTGGTCATGCTGGTTCTTCTTTCCTGGCTTGATGGGGACCTCCAGTGGAAATCAAGCCTTGAAGCAGCCTCCAGCTAAGCAACAGGTCAGGGTGGGTACCTGACATTTTTTGACATTTCTCTGTGCTTGTGGTCCCCAGTGCAGAGGATGTCACTGGGGAAGAGAAGCGGAAGACTCTCCAGGGCAGCCTAGAGAAGAGACCTCAGATAAGCTGCTGCAGACAAGGTTACGTAGACATCTTGACCCCAGCTAGGATACACTGGTGGAAAGAGCATCTTGATCTGCTCCAGCAAGCCAGGAGGAACCGTGACTGTAGTTGAAAGAGGACCAGGAGGGAGAAGAGATGCTCCTCTAAGCCTCTTCTGCACTCCCTTAAGTGTCCATGCAACAAACTTCACTCCTAATTTCAGAAGATACCCTGAAGAAGGCAATAGCTCTGGTCAATACTGCAATGAAGTGGTTTTTAAATTAGGCCTAGGGACAAGTTTTAGGTCCAGTTGCATTTCCTTGAAGACAAGAGCACAGAGATGGGGAAGGCAGCAGCGGAGCCAAATATTGTAGCTTATTTCTTCAGTCCCAACTTGTTTGCAACACAAGAGCTTGAGCAGGACAGCACACAGTGCTGTTGACTTTTCCTGAGGACACACCTGCCTGGTATAGGGATAAATGTCCCGTTTGCACTGAGCTGGCTGAACACAAGCTGTGGGAGCCAAGTCAGTGCTCCTGGAAGCAAAGAAACCCACATCCCCTCCTTTAGTCAAAGGGTCCTGCAGGTTATTTAAGGGTAAGTGGTCAGGCAACTATCGTGCTATTTCTTTGCTCTGAACTCGATGTACAGGATATATCGAGAGGGTCACCTCATCTTGTTAAAATAGTCCTCTCCAATATCCCACCTACCCTTTGGCTACCAGGGTCCAAAGTGTCAGATGAGGAACTCCAGTGCCAGATCTAGACACCCAGACCTCTAAAACCCCTCCACAGCAGATCGTAAGCCAACATCGATCTTTATTACCAACCCAAAGCTTTTAAGAGACAAACTTCTCTTCCTGAGGATTATGGAGACCTGACTGGACATCCATAAGATCTTGGGACCAGCAGCTTCTACTGTAGCATTGACTGCAAGCTCCCATCAGTGATGGGGCAGATCTGGAGAATCACTGTTGGATACAGTCCAGCATCGTTTATGTCTATGATATATTTCAGAAGGAGCCAAAACATCTATTTATAGGCTTCTAACACTGGCATCTGAGATAGCTCTGAGAACTTCCCATCCTCCCCCAGGGAGGATGAGTGCCTCCTGGTGTGCCTTTAATGCGAGATTGTTTGAAGAGATGAAAAAGCATGTTACAGCCTGGGAAAGTGATGCCAGCAGTATTATATTTAGCTAAGCTACATATTCCAAAGGTTAGAGAGTTTCATGCATATAGAAACCAGCAGCTGCCTGGCCTCACCATTCCTGCCTGCAAGGAATAACTTGTTTGGAGCACATCTTATCCAGCTAGCTCTTCTCAGGTGATCCATCTAGTGCCTCTGTTAGACTTCTGCTATCTTTAATGAGGTCTTCTCCCAAGCACAGAGGTACCTAGTGCTTACAGAGGAGCTACAGCAGCAGAGCACTCATTTTTAAAAAAAAAAAATTTAAAATCGGGATTTAAAAGCCTGTGTGGATAGCTTTTCCCTACCTTTTTCCCTATAAAGCCATGCAACGCTGCTCCTAACCAAAGGAAAGGGTCTCTATAGAACGATGACTACACCCTGTATCCTGAGCACCATCAGGAAGGATTTTCCTGAGCCGGACAAAACCTTCCTGGCAGTTTCTTCGCTTGACATTTATCACTAACCACCCAAGTGAAAGCAAGATTCAAGCAAGGGTGGCAGCACATGGCTGACCTTGGAAATTTAAAGGCCAGGGAGTTGTTGAATAGCTGTTCTCCTGCGGCTAGGCATGCCTCGGCGGCACCGGAGCAAAACCGAGCAAATCTGGCACCCTCAGCCTGTGGCATAAATCTGCCTGGCTCCACTTCACGTATTCGAGTACGCTGCCTCACCAGCCAGCAAGTTTGCAAGCACAGCTATAATTTACAGCCCCGGAGACTTCAGTTCCTTATCTTCCCTGCAACCACTGAGCTCCACCAGCTGCATGCGTAACAGCGTGCTGCGATAAAAAGCCTCACACAGGTATCCAGGAGGTGGGGGCATCTCGTGCTCTCCAACTGAACAGGAGATATGAAGACATCTTTCTATTCATTTTGGTGTTTTGTTTTGGTTTTTTTTTTTTTTAAGGGGAGAATTATTTTATTGCCTGGATAGGAACCTTAAGCAATGCACAACAAAGTGGCCCCGGGGAAGTGGTCAGAAATAGGACAGAAAGCTGGGATGTGCTGGGAAGTGACAGAAATAAGTCTTTCTGCTTATTTGGGTGGACTTGAGATGGACATTGCTGACTGGTGCTGAGCTGTGGAGAAGAATGCACAAATCTGCCCAGTGCAGGAAGAAAAAGCAGAGATTCCAGCACCCATCTAGAAAATATAGTCACAAATAATAAAATGAGGTCTCCTGGAGCCCCACGAGGCCACACGTAGAGGTATATTTGAATTTTAGGGGTCTAACCCAGCTGTCAGTGCCCAGCGTTTTCTCTCCAAGGGAAGGGCTTCACCTAAAAGTGCATGGACAGAGGGGCTTCCCCCCATCTGCCTGTGCCCCACGTATCTGCAAGACACAGCCTCTGCTGTCCCTCTGCGCCCCATCACGTGTGTCCCTATGCACGTGTCAGGCTAATAACCCACCTCATCCTCCAGCAAAGGCCCCTGTGTTTGTGGGGGTTTTTTTCTACTACACTATTTCATCTAATGACCAGAAGGCTTTCTAATTTATCTTGCCCGTTTAAGGCTTCCCCCCTGCTGTCCCCAATTCATTTCATGTCCGTCCAAAGGACTCCATGCAGACAAGGGCTCCCTGTGAAAAGCCAGCTTTGATGGTCTCCCTGACATCTTTCTATCATGTGTCAGCAGCATCCACCGTGACCGAGGCACTACAATAACAAGTCTATCCAGTGCAGAGGCTGGGTCACATGCATGGCTGCAGGGAGAGGAGATGAAGAGCGGAGTCATTATAAATATCTTCAGATCGCTAATTATTCCTCGTCCTTACCCTTATGTATATGCAAGCTCCATTTATCCAAGCCAGACACCAGACCAGAGGCTACACGCAAGGAAAAACCTGGGTCAGGGCAACTTTTTATAGCCTTAAGTAACAAGAAGGCAGACAACCTTTTCCTATGGAGCCATTTCTCCTCGTCACATGGCATCCCCTCATGATATGCATGATCTATATCCAGTCGCTGGCACGAAGCTTTTATCACCAACTGGCCCGTGCAAGTCTGTCCCACAGGACAAGACTTTCTTCAGAATCTCTGACTACTGAAGCACGCACATAGAAACAAGAATTTATGCAAAGAGCAGGTCTCGTGGCGTTAATAAGACTTCATCATTTGGGCTGGAGCTTCATTTACTGGTGATTAGTTGTACAAGACACCAAGTCAAGCAGTCCTGCATTTCAGAAGAACCTGAATAGAAATGGCTACACCGCAGGCTTTGAGTATTGACCTTGTGTTTGTCCCCAGCTAGCGACAAAGTGCCTGAGCAGAAATCAGTGCTGCGATGTCACTGCAGCAGGTTTTAAACAGGTTTTCTGCCCCAGTCCTGCAAATAAGCTCACAAGTAGCGCTGCTTAGAGCTAAGTACACGTACTTAGTTACTCAATCATGGCTTAAAGAAATCAGAGCCAGACAATGACTCAAGTTATTCTCATTTACGTACATAATGACTTCTAACAAAAAGATAAATCAGCTTATTTCCGCAGTGTGACCACAAACCAGATAGGAATACGGCTACTGCTTCTGCTCTTCATGCCACTAGTGTTCATGGATATGAAGTAAACTCACACCCAATTTCAGACATCCTTGTTGACAGCTTCTACTGTCAACTCCTCCAGACTCAATGGCATTTCGAGTGGCAACGTAGCACCCACCATGCTTAACAGTGACAGACTGCTTCATTTCAGTGGCCGCATACTTGCCAAGCATCCCTGGCCATGACTTGGAACCAATCACAGCTACCTCCGAGACTGAAATAGAAACCACTTCATTTGACAGACATTTGTCTCCCACACCCTGTAGCTGGAGGCTGCACAACACGAGCTGGTGAAGACCCATGGGCTCAACGGCTGTTCATTCAACAGACAGCATGCTGATTAGGGGCAAACTTCTCAGAGGCTTTTGTGGCCCAGCAACAGATCAGAGGGAGGAAAAAGTCACAAATGTGACCTTTGTGTACCGACTAGTCTCAACTAGTTTGACTGCCCTAGCCCAGCTCCAGCTGGTTTCCTACCCAAGATGTTTTGAACTGGTGTTTGATGTTCTCACTGCAGCACCTAAAGGCTGTTCAAGCCTCTGGCTCCATCAACTTGATTCCTCAAACTGAGACTCAGAGTCCCCCAGGACAGGACATAAACCTTCCCTCCCATGTCAGTGGGGGCTGCTCCACATAGAAAGCACAAGACTCTGATGACAATAATTTGGGCTGGAGCCTCGTTTACTGGTGTTTAGTTGTACAAGAGCTCCATAAAAGACACCAAGTCAAGCAGTCCTGCACTTCAGAAGAATCAGAGCCCCAAGACCCAGACTCTCTGCTCAGCCCTGCCCTGGGCTTCTCCAAAGCTTACCTTCTTAGCTCAAAACATCTTCCTCCCTATACCTCACCACCCCCAAAGCACATGGTTAGAAGCAGTGGCTACCAAAGCATCCCTGCCACCACCTTCCTTCAAGCCTGTATCCTGCCTCTTAACCTGATTTCAGTCCGCTTGGTGGACATTTGATGGATTTACTCTGCTTGTTGGAGCTGTTCAAGAGGTGCTTCTGCTGATAGGAGACGGCTGCTCTATGGACCCTGCAGTTGGTGCTTATGTAGGTTTAGACATGCTCCATCTGCCCAGAGCCCTTGAAGGAGAGCACTAAGGCTTCACAGGTTGTCCAGCAGGAAATGAGCAGAGTAGAACACCAAGGACAGGAACAGCAAGAGGGAAATTAAGGTTTTTGTCCTTTCCTTGCTTAAGCCACAGGTAGCAGCTGAAGAACGATAGCTATTCAACTGAAAGGGAATTTGAGTATTTCTTGTTGAGGGTTTGGTTTCCTCGACCTAAAAGCCCCCTGTGCCATCTGTTCCCCCCAAAAAATAGGAGGTCCAAAACCTCTGCCCACCTCCAGCTGCCTCCATTCCCAATAGCCAAAGATGCTACTCAGAGCACAAATGCACATCCTCTGGTTGCCTGCTAGGGATCAGAGAGATGTAACGCCTTGTTAGTCAACCCCAGAACACGAGGGACATGCGAATAAACCCACTCAGATACATGCTGTGGGACTGCAGGTGCAGGATGCTCCTTCTTATGAGGCAGAGGTACATCCAACCACCCACCAGCCCTTACCGCCTCTCACTTTCAGTGCTAGTGGTCCCTGTTTAGCTCAGTTTCTCATGTTCAGCCAGCCCTGACCTTCATGCCTCCTGGCCAGACTGGGTGAATACAAAGGATATTGCCCACCAGAAACTCATCGCCTTGCCAGACCGCTCATGCTTGGCAGAAGACACCCATCCTCAAGCAGCGATGCTGCTTCCTGCCTTCAAGTGACCCTTATCATAATAAATCATGATAAATGCAGACCCAAACAGCAGCCCAGCACGCAGTGTTCATAAGCCGCTGCAGAGCCGCTCCAAGACTTCTGCATCCAACCAGCAGACAGTGTGACAGCGCCTTTTCCTTATGTCTGCACCTTATTTTTCTCCCCCTTCCTTGTGTTTCCCAGCTTAATATCCATTCACACTGATCTCTGTGCCTTGACACTAACATGACATAGCAGGTGAGACATCTGTCTTCCCAATTCACTTGCTCCCCTACCTCCCTTTTGACATAATCTTGGCACGGGAGACCTACCAAAAAAAAAAAAATCCTCTGTTGGAGAAACAAATGACTCTGCCCGGGAACAGGAGCTCTGAGTAGGAATGAAGGGCATTTCTCACAGCAGCTGACAAACACCCCCAGCCCCTCTTTCCAGGGCTGGAAGTGTTGCAGGTGCTAAGCAGGGGACGGGATTGAGTGGAGAAATGCGTGTGGTGAGCAGGAGGAGAGCAGGGCTGTGTGTTAGGTGGGATTTCACTTGTCATTATTCACTCCCATGTTACAGCTACCAAGCAGGGCTGTCAGCTGGCTTCACCCGTCTCCCACACCCCTCCATCCAGACAGTGATAAATGGCACGGGAGCGCTCTTACCAGCATCGCTATTTCACGCCCCTAACCGAATCCACATGAACCTCCCAGCGACACATCCTCGGAGACCCCCGCGCTGCGCTTTGCTGCCTCCATGCATTCCTGACAGCAAGGAGGGGAGATGATGAACGCAGCCCCCCACACGCATCCATCCTGCGCCCAGTCCCACCCTCCGCTGCGACTTGGCACAAGTCTCTTTCCCTCTTGCACACCTCCATTACACCCCCAAGGCTTTTTATTCTGTCTGTTCAGACCACCAGCTCTTCCAAAGGTGCAGCCCAGAGCTTTTTTTCTTTTTTCCCCCTTGTTTAAGCCCTTGCATGCCACTAACAGCAACAAACACGGATCGGCTGAGCAAAGAATGCCAACACTGACTCATATGATTGAAGCCTCGTGTGCATCTCATTAGCAGTAAACATCCTGGGGCTGGCTATAAATACACTTCCAGTTATTCTGAAGGACCACAAAGCACATTGCTGGCTCCCCTGCGGGATTTGAGCTGCAGATGGGAACCTCCCTGCCCCACAGCAGAAACGCAACTGCCCCAGCAGCACCGTGCTTCCCCCAGCTCCGTCCTGCAGAGGTGCTTCAAGCGGGATGCACGAGTAGCAGGAGCAACACGAGGAGAACAGTTCCCAGCCCAGCTGATAAAGTCCTTGCAGATGTTTTATCCCCCAACAGCACAGGCAATGAGAAGCTCACAAAGTACCCACCCTCCACAAAAGCCCAGCTCTGGAGGTGGCCAGCTTCCCGGCGCCTGCCTGGCGCTTTGATGATGCCGAGCATTGAGGCAGATCAGAGCATATCAGGGCTTTGTGCATTGCTGTGATTTGGGGCCACCTGGTACAAAGATGCAGGACTCTCCAGGTCTCCACCAAAGTCAGCAGCACCTTGATGCATGCTCTTTCATGGAGCTGCCCAAGGCCACAAGTCCTGCATCTCCAGCAACATCTAACCCCCAAGGCAGTTGGTTGATGGCAAGCGGTGGAGACAACACAGCAGCAAGGCATCTCCTGGCCCATTGCAGAAGGAGCTCATCCACCAGATTCCCTCAGCGCCTACCCCAAGGAAGCTGGCTCTCTCCCAGTCACTTAAGTCTTGGCTCAAAGCCCTCACTCCATGACTCGCCTCGGTGCTCTGCTTCTCCTGGTGGAGAAGCTGCCCTTTCTTCATCCCAGCTTTTACATCAGAGCCACCACCATCCACCCCCTTGCATGTCCTCTCTCATTTACTCCTTCCTTACCTGTACATCCACACAGATGGCTTGCTGCAAGTTTTGAGAGGCTTTTTCCCCAACACGTTTGCGATTTCTTCCCTGTACACAGGACCACCCATCTAAAAAAGCAACAGAAAGACACTGAAGGACACAACTGCTAAACGCACTAGGTCAAACACCTCAACTACATCAAAGGTGCTGAAATTTGGCCTTTTAGAAAGCAGTGAGCACAAGCCAGGTTTCCTGTGCTAGAGCACATGTGGGTCTGGTGGTGTTGGTCTCCAAGCACATTGTAGGGACTCATGATTTGGCTTTCACTAAAAGGTTAAGTGGGAATGAAGGGTTTAAATCAGTTATCACCTTTGACCATCAAGAAGTGTTTGAAGCCAGTTTGGGGAAGGGCTAGGGGTGAAACTTCAGCCTTTGACATCTCTCTCCACTGTTTACGACATTTCTTAACAGGATTTGAAAAGACAAAGTCATCATTTGAATGCACAGCACCAACTCTGAAGCGAGGCTTCCAGCAAGACCAGGCAGGAGAAGAGATGCACATACAGATATCATTTGAAAGGAGCTTTGCCCTTGGAAACCAGTCCCATTTCATTACAATTCCTTACATTTTTCTTTCCAAACTAGCCCCCTGAGCAGAGTCCTCTCACATGGAACACCATTCAGAGAAGAGAAATGCCCAGATTAGAGCTTTTAGTGCAAGTGGTAAATGGACATTCTTAACACTTACCCACAATGAGATGTTTCCTACTCTGCCACTGGGAGCTTGGGCAAATGATTTCACCCCTTTAATTCACTTTTTTTCCTATACCTTGATACAGGAAAAGGTCTACCCAGATGAGGTGAATTCCCTTTTCTGACATCCTATAATATCCCTCTAAAATAAATGGAAAACCTTAAAGGGGCACTGCCTCTGCCTTTTCATGCTCAGAGACCTCCTGAAGCCAGGTGGCCATACCCAGAACCTGCATGATGAAAATGTAGGTATGACTTGCTTTCACAACACCTGCATGGACTTCCCACCCATGTTTAGTGTTTCTAAGTGTCTCCATAGGAAGGGAAAGAGAAGAACCCCATCACAAGGCAGCTTTCTTCCTGCTCCAACCCCATTAAGGAAGGTTAATGAAGACGTAGTGTCTACATAAGACCTTCTATGTCTGACATTTGCTGCATTAACAGTGGCATCGGGGAACTCACTGACTCCAGAAGAGGGTGGAGCAATGAACCTGCATGTCCTCTAACCAAATCAGACTTTCTGGCAAGATCTGCTTTCCTCTAAACCCCAGCTCTCAACCATAGCTGATATATCTATATTGATCTTAAGTGCTCTACACCAGAGCAAAGCTGCTTTCTGACTTTATGTGCCTTATTTTGCACTTGCTCAAAAAAAAAAAAAAAGAAAAAAGAAAAATCAGTGTCTTAGTGTAAGCACCTTCTTGCCATCAGTTTTGATGACTCCTGCATGTTGATGCCTTCATCGCAGCACTGAAGAGCTCTGCTATGCCAGAGAAGCGAGGCTCTCCAGTACGCTCCATCCCAGCTATTCCCACTCATATAAAATCCAAAAAACAAAGAGAAGCCAGCAACATTTCACCTCTCGGTATCTGGACTTCGCTTTAAGCTATCCTGTTAACTGGTGGAGGTCGACCACGAATGTGGGAAGTTCAAACTTAACCTTGACCCAAATCTGACCCAGAGAGACCCAAGGACAGGCGGGACGTGCTCACAGAAGCTCGCCAGCACTGGAGACAGCGGGAACATGAGCTGGGTGTTGCAGAGAGGGATGGCGGCGTGCCCAGGGCAGGGAAAGCCAATAACTGAGAAATGCGATGAGACAGCCTCACTCTACCTGACTCATTCACCTTCAGCAGCTTGGCACGGGCTTTCAGCTTCGAAACACTGCAGGGCTGTTTTCACCGCTGCTGAAACATTCCATGTAATCAGTATTTTTTTGAATGAACACAGATTTTTCTGGACTCCCATGCCTTTGAGAAAAAAAACATGCACAACTCTTTACCGTTAGTTTAACTGCTCTTCTTGTATAAACAATCTTTGAGCATTATAACAGCTAAATGAGGTACAAGCTCCAGAAATAACTTGGCTAAGATGGTTTAAGAAGGGGTTTGGGGCTAAAGCGAATAAAAGCTTGGTCATGCATCATGCTTTGCCTCTTTCTGCATCTATAAAGGGCCTGAGCAAGAATGGGTCTGTTTTTCTAAATCACCCATTAACAGAGCAGGGTTACAAACAACCTGCAGCACTTCAACCCATCACACAGCTCTTTGTGCCAAGAGGAATGCGGCTAAGCTGGAAAAACAGGTCCCATGACACTCAATTCTTCACTTTGCAGAGGGTGACACCTCTGGCAGGTCCAGCTCCCTTCCGTGTTCCAAGTACATTAGACATTGATGCAAGCTCCAACCCTGCTTGGAGCTCCTGCTAGAGGCCACAACTACACTCAGCACCCACTAACGCCTCGTCAAGCTTTGATATCAAGGTTTCGTTACCTAGACACAGGGTCTGGGAAGAGTCAAGGCCACACAACATGCTGTCCAGGACCCCCAGACAAGGATGCCAAAAGGACTGAGGACTTAAATGGCATTTAGCCCATCAAAACTAGGAGCTCTGTACTCTGAGAAGAGGGATCTGAGGCTTCGACATTGCTAATTACACCAACTCCGCATCCTCCAGCTCCACAAGGCAACTGGCACCAGAGGAAAGTCTGACAGATCTCATTCGCACACAAAATACTAAACCCTTATCCTAAGACACCCCTTCTCAGGGCTTTCACGCATACCTAAGTTTACTGAGAGTATTTAAGGCATGCTTAACTACCTTTCCTCACCATCACATCCTAGAATTAGATACTCCAACAATGACAATATCAGAGAAGGCAGAGCAATCCTTGCTGCATACCACATCCCATGGTCTGCAAAGCAGCCCCAGACCATCTTCATTGCACAGGGGTGTCTACCCATCCAGTCTATCGGGCACTGCAGGAAGGGTCTGAGCAACTAGGACCATGTTTTAGCACATAAGAAATACCCAGGTGATGTGCCAAAGACACTGCAAAGTGCAAGAGGGACCATCTCCTCATCCCATGAAAGGCTTGGTGACTTCAAGCTTCTGCTACGGTCTTAAGGAGCTTCAGATTCAAGCACAGCAGAAGACAGGCTAAGAAAAAGATAACAAGCAAGTCGCTGGTCAAGTCTGGATGATTGTCTTGGAAATCCACCCTGTTATAGTCATAACTGTTCCCTCCTAGACCAGAAAAGACTTCAATAAGTCCTCAGGTTTGCCAACAAACTCCTGGCTGCAAGGAAAGCATGCCTTGTACTTTGCAAAATGCCAGTAGAGGAGGAAAAAATAAGTTTAAAGCCCATAGGATCAAAACAGGAATCACTGCACATGCTCCACCAAGCATCAGGGTCTGCAGGAAGCTGCTCACCTTGACCCCAAGCCAAAAGCTTGCCCAAACCATCCTGTGGCATGCCCACTGCTCACAATTTAAAAGTACCACTTCTGGGCTGCCAAGAGAAAAAGAAGAGTTAAACAAAATGCTTTTGGCTCCACTGCATTGCCCTGACACAGAGCAAGCAAAGCTCAAGCTCCAACAGCCCCAGACATCCCATACAGGAGCCTGTTGCACCAGTCTAGGAGCCAAGTGCCTCCCTCCTGAGCCACCGGCACTTCGGAGGGACACATTTTTAAAGCCTTTTCGAAAGAGACCCCTTTCTCTTCCTTTCCTGAGGGTGGTGGGAAATCATTATCAACAGGGGGGGAAAAAAAAATTCCTCCTTTCATTCTTTAAAATTAACATGAGCTCCTCTAAATGCTCATTGTACTGGTTCGATTTTTCACACACCCTGGAGTCTAACCATGACAAGGGGAGACACAGCAGTGGTTATGACCCAACTTTCTGGCTAATTAAGAAGCTTGTCAAAGAGCGGCTTCTCTCCCCGGAGAGCCCAGGGCAGGAAATGAGTGACTTCCCATGGCACGTGAGCCAAGCTTGCGGATTGTCTGTGGACCTGCTGCACTCTCAGCTCCTGATCTACAAGCCGAGGTGGGGAGAAGGGTGACCACCTCGTGCCGTGGCACCCAGCACCCACCCAGAGCCCCTCTAAGCTGATTTTGGTATGTGTCAGGAGAGGAACCAGGACCAGGGAAGGTCCTGGCCCTCCCACCCTCTACTCTGTACCACTGTATTTAGTTCGTTGCATCAAACTGAGAAGCAGAAAAAGCACAGAGCTTTTCTTCTGTCAAACTTAAGTGAAGATTTAATTCAACAAAATGCATGAGCACCTGCTTTAAAAGCAAAGCTAGGAGTCAACGTGGGCTCAAGTACCCCCAGAAAAACATCGAACAGAAATAGACTCAAACCAAACCCCTAAAATCCTTGGGGGAGGAAGAAAAAAAAACCATGTCGCCAGGCTATTCACACATCCTTATTGCAATGGCCTAACTGAAGAGCAGTTGCTGCCCAGTCAGCCAAAATTCCCTTTCCCCTAAACTTGCTTGGGGGGGCCACTGACCCTGTTGCCACCCCAAGGAACCCATTAAATACATGGAAAGGTCCCCCGACCGCAGGTGGAGGGAACAGACAAGCCAGAGACAGAAGGAAAAGCTCAACCAGTCAGGAGAAAATGAAGTCTCCAGCTCACTCTAAACTTTCAGGAAAAAAAAAAAAAAAAAAAAAAAAAAAAAAAAAATAGAAAGCATCAGGTTTCTTCCCTCCCTGTTGTCGTGTCGTCCCCCCCCCCCAAGTTTTCCAGACTGCAGGAATCACCTAGAGCAAAAATGCAAGAATCACCCTTCAAGGAGGTGGTTGATGTGGGACCCCCAGACAGTTCAGCTCTAAACCCAACTCACGCAGACCGACCCTGCTTCAAAGGTGCCAAGAGCTCAGTGAAATCCAGTTTCTCCAAAACACCTCCTTGCTCACCGCTACGGACTCCTTGCGCCTGGGAAGACGGAGCCAGCCCACCCCCGACCTCTGTGTCCCAGGAATGGTCCATAATCGACCCAAGTCCGGCCTGGAGCTGCCCAGGAGGAGGAGGAGGATGGCAGGGAGGAAGGCAGGAGGGCAGCGCTCCCCGAAACTTCCCGGCCGAGGCCACGGGGTGGCAGCAGGCATCTGCTGATGGAGAGCCGGGCACCCAGCCAGGGACCGGCGCCCTCGAGGACCGGCCCATGCGCGGCTCCGCACCCACTCTGCCCCCCCTCAGGGACTCCAGAGGTGGGAAAATCGAGGAGCAGTTTGCTCCGAGGAGCAGGTTTGGCAGACTTCGGGCAGAGCCGAGCGAAGGTCTTCCCTCTGAAGAAGGGAAGGCGAGCATCCCTCCACAGCTCTGGTGGTGCACAGGCTCTGCTGCTGTGCACAACTGGTCACTGTTGCAGGATGAAGGGGACACACTAGTGGCCTCCATGGGATAACTCCTTTCTCTGCAAGGGCTCCCAGACTCCCTCCTCCCTGCAGGTAGGCAAGCAGAGCCCAGGGCACCGTGGCCAGGAGGGCAAGCAAGCCACCAGCCTCCTCTGCTCTCTTCATGGCCCTTTTGAATATGGTTTGCTGCCAACCTCCTGATGTGCCCAGATGCTTCACCACGTGCAAAGCTTGTACCATTAAAAGGACACCAATATATTCTTAATGCTACAGAGGAACTTGGAACTGGAGCCCCATCTCCACTCAGTTAGCAGCAGCAAGAATGTGGCAGCCTACTGTTGTCCCAGGCTCTGCAAAGGGGTGGCCTCAGGGGCAGGAGGCTCAAGGAGGATGGAGAGTTGTGTCTGAGGGCACAGCTCTCAGGCCACGTGTTGGTTCTGTATGGGCTGCAGCTCCAGGTAGATGCCAGGCTTGCATCCCTCAGGTTCTGCATGAGCTGTAGCTCCAGGTACACACATCCCTCAGGCAGCAATATGGGACAGGGCAAGGACATCAGGCTAGAGATGATGTGTCCGGTCATATTAAACAGTGAGGGGCTGCAAACCTTCTTTGAGAAGTTTGGTGGGTGTATTTGAAGGCACCGGTGGTTGAGTTGGCACAGGAAACACCAGCAAATTTCACCCCAGGCCCCACATTGCTCATCCCGTTCCTCTTCTCAGGGATATTGATGGAGTTGGGACCCCAGCAGTCATGAGCCAGGCTGCAACAGGGGGCCTGCCAATCCTCCCCATCCACACTCTTCCCAGCGGGACCGCACGGGTCCTGCCTGCCTGCACCAGCGAGCCTGCTGCTCGCCACAATGCCATGCTTGTTGCACAACAGAGACCTTTAAACATCAAGGCAACATGACATTTTGGAGAGGAGAGATCTTAATAAGACATCTGAGCTTAATCATTCCTCCCCTGTCAGAAACGCACTGTAATTTATCACCAAAAGCAAGTGTGGGGACAACATGGTGCAAGGCCACTGAAGTCAATAAAAACGTGTGCCAGGCTCTATTTCCATTCCCATTCCCACGGCCTCCCCTAGAGTTTTTATTAGCAATTTATTTTCTATCTCACTCTCAATGCACTGGTTATAACAATGTCTTTTGGCTTCGCTGGAGCTGGGCGACCGCCACTGTAGGGGAAAGGAGCATCACAGCGACTCCCATGCTGAAACCAGCTCTATCCGGAGACCCCTTTGGGATTACAGTGTGGTAAATATACTTCCAAATTATTCTTTTTTTGCTAGCCATTGTTCTTTGACCCAAAAGGTCTTGTCCCATTCAGGAAAGCATCTTTCCAGGGAGGTGGGGTGAATTAAGCCTGCACTTCAGGCTGCTTTTTCTAGACTTATTTCCAAGCCTGGTCTTGGGAAGAAAAGCAGATGAAATGCTGAACTGTCAGCTTCTGACTGCAATAGAGCCAGGCCAAGCGGTAACAAAGCAAACCTGCTTTCTAGACTTAAAAACTTGGGGGAAAAAACCTGGATTTACAGCGAGCAGCTGACTATCCTGACTGCCCCTGACCTGCCCACATGACTGTCTCCTCCCAGCAGCACTCCTTCCTTCATGCCCCGCGGCCACAAAACACCCACCTACCTCCAGTGGGGCTCCCTCCCCTGCTCCATCAAAATTGCTTTAAGCCCAGCTTAAATCCCCCTGAATGTCAGAGGACACCCTGGAGGCATCTGCGTCTGCTGACTGAGTGGGGACGGAGGCACCACGCTCTGCTGAGTCAGCATGGAGAGAAGGCAGGGCTCTTGGCAGAGGTCTCCAGTGCCCATGTGAGGTCTACGTGGTTTCACCAAAGTCCAGGAGCCAGTTTTAGAAGGCTCAGCTTACAGCTGCACTATGGTTTTGGCTCGGCCGGCCTTGCTCAACAGCAAAGACGAGCGCAGGAAGGTGCTGAGTGCTTTGCGCATTGGCACAGCCCAGCAAGGTCAGCCCAAAGACACGCTCCAAAGCGGCCAGGGCTTGTCACACAGCTTTGCATCGCATTGCCTTTCTCACCTTCGTTACGAGCGCATTTCCAGGGCCTGATCCATCAGAGCTACTGCACAAAAGCTTTAAGTCTTCAGGGGGAAAAAAAAAAAAAACCAACTTGGCCAACCTGAGGCTTTCAACTCCCCAGGAACAGGGCAAGACCAAGCACAAGCCTGATTTTAATTCTGTACAGATCCCACCCTACCCCTCCCCTCCAAGGATTTCCACCCTTTAGAAGTTAATTCCCCAGCAACTTTATTTTAGAGCAATTTTCAGTTCCCATTACGCCCGCTGCGCTGGGCGATAAGTGTGCAGCTCGTCTACTATCTAGGTCTCTCCAGCCTGGGAAGATAGCTCTACCTCTCCCCAGAAGAGCGGAGGTGATGTTAGGAAAGTGGCTCTATGGATTATGATAAGGGAACGGACGGTTTTATATGCTGAGCAGACTTACTACCTTCCCTCCCTTTACCTGGCCTCGCGCAGGCTATTTTCCATGCTGCTCTATCTCCTATCAATAGGAAACAGTCAAGTGCAGGCGGCGTGTTAGAGCAAAAGACTCGTCTTTTACAGATACTGCATCATCCAAGGCTAATATAACCATGGGCTTAAAAAATTATACAGGTAATGGTTTAAATAAAAAAAAAATCAAAAAAAAAAAAAGTGGCTTGAAGACAGAAAGATTTTAGTTTTAAGGGACAAAGAGGGGGTGAAGAAAATAGCAATTTTACTGTTACAAGAGAAGAAATCCTTTTGGAGCCTTGTTAATTTGTTTTTCTTAATGCTGAGAAGTAACTTGTGAATGTTAAATATCTGCTTCTAGGAGGGGGCCCCCAACCCCGCCTTCCATTACACCGGGCATCCGTCCAGCCGGAGTAACTGCACTGAAGTCAACAGGTTACTTTGGATTTTGGCCAAAATAATTCAGATCAAAATCTCCTCCCATGTTTGTGTTATCCTGCACCACTGCTGTCCAAGCAGTCAGATATTACCGTGCCCTGTTCCGCTTCTCCCAGTGCAGGGATGGACATCTCCATAGGCTTTAACGGTGCCAGAAGCAGAAGGTCACTGTTCAAATACTTCAGTATATTGAAAGCAAAACAATTAAATTACTTACTTTCAACAGTTTGTCACCTATGTCAAGCAGTAAAGCAAAGCAATTGATTATGGAGAGGAGTTAAGAGGAAAGAATAAACCTCTCCCCTCCTTTCTAATGAAAATTCAGGAAATTAAAATTGACTCGTGGGGAAAAAAATACCCTCCTGCCTTATTTACTGGGGTTTTCAGTGGATTTTTTTTTCCTCCAACTTTATGGCGCATTAGTGACCAGATTGTCTTTCATCTCAGGCCCCCGAGCTGGTCTCAACTAAAAGAAATTATGTTTAAAAGTCAGCACCAAATTAAAACAAGCCCCCATGAGCTGCACACCAAGGGGCTCCTCTGAGCCGAAGTCTAGCCTTTGCTTCCTTAATGTTAAATATAATGTTCCCTTTCTTGCGGTTTTCAAACACTTTTTCAGATTTAAAGCCAGTCTGCAAAGGATCTCAAGGACTTCGTACACAGTTGACATCTCGGCACCAAACTCAACTAAGTCAAGAGCATCTTCGAAGCGCTGCGGTACATCAGCGTAATGCAGATCAGAGACCTTGTGTCCATCTTTGGCTACACACAAGCAAACCTCTGATACATATGGACTTTAGGTGGTTTAAGAGGTTTTATCCTACCAATTGCCCCTACGGACTCTACAGCTTCAGAGCTTGCACTGGCGCAAACCCCACCACCACTCTCTGACTCCAGATCCCGGTTCTTGCACCAGGGACGGGGAAAACCCATCCAGAGAAAGCTCCCCTTGACTTCTCTCCCCCAGACAGCGCTACAGATGTTGATCACCCAGGGTTCCTATTAGATTTCAGTGACAGCCGATTGCAATTTTAATATCTGTTTAATTATTCTTCCGCCAACCCAAGCAGCAGCGATTATTGCATGAGATTAAGCACTACGAGGCTGAGCCGCGTGCAAATTTCTTTCTGTGTTTCTGAAGACTTATCTGCTTCAGACAAAAAAATTCTGCATTTCTTAGACTGGGATTTTTTCCCCCCTTTAATGTTTTTTTCTCACTGTGAATTGGTGTGATCACTATTATGGGATGAGAAAAAAATGGCTAGAAAAGTACATTTTAAAAGGAAGACAAAACACTACCGAGTCTGACATTAGAAAAGCAAACAGCTTCATCTCAAATTTAGCAAGATCTTACAACAGCACTCAGAGAAGCATCTTAGAGAAGCAGGACATATCGCTACTGCCTGCATGGGAAGAAAATAATCCCTCATCCCAAGCATTTCTGGGCAGAGATGGAGACAGAGATGTAGTTTCAGGTTCTACATGCACCGTTAATCCAACCAAATGCAGCACCAAGAGCTCCAAAGTGGAGAGAGCTGCTGCTTCTCCATGCAATATTGCCCAGGCTAACGGCATTCCATTAATCGAAATGGGTATGGAAATCACAACCTAGCATTAAAGTCACATAGAACCAACCAATGCAGGGACTTTTTTTCACTTAGAAAAAATACCTGGCCATCAAAGGTATCACCTACAAGAAATAGCTCAGCATTGCTGAGAGTCTTAAGCCTGCAGAGAGTAGCGGGGTGCAGGGGTACGCCTGGGCAGGGGGTGGGAGCCCTTAACTTAGTAGCTAATAAAACATTTTCCTCCCTATTGTGGCTGCCTCCTCCCACCTCCTGACCTTTTTCCTCTTGGAGTAATTAGAAGCTACCTGGTGGGAATGAAAGAGGGGAACGGGAGGTTTGCTCGGTGGGATTTAACCTTTTCTTCCCCTGTGCTGGTTGTTTCTCTCTTCCTCAGCGCTGGAAGCATCCAAAATTCAGACTGGCTTTTGGGAAGAGATGCATAGCCTCCTGCAAACCCCGCCAGGGAAACTGCAGAATTACAACTCTTTGAAACTCAGGAGCAGCCCCTGGGAGGCTCTGCAAACCATCGTTGCCCTACAGAGCTAGGACAAGATAGCAGGGAGATCACAGAAGTATTGCCTCGCTTTTAGTAAAAGGTCCCACCAAAGTTAGATAAAGAAATCTGTAGCAAAAGGAAGAATTAAACTGGTTATCTTAAGGATAAAGCCAAGTCCCTCAACCAGAAGGACTCTCTCTCCTACCGGTTTGCAAACCAGCCTCCTTAGAAGCAAATCGTGTTTAGCAACAACAGCTTGCAATGGTTTAAAACCAGCATGTTTCTGGCTCACACTACTCACCTAGTGATTTTTAGATTAATGTTAAAAATATATAGCTAATATAAGAAATATTCCCAGGAAGCTCAGTCTATTCTTGCATCCATGTCTTTATCTGCATCGCTGATGCTCAGGAACACCCTCTCCCAAGCTCTCCCCCCCTCCACCACAGGGCTCAGAGCAGAAAAAGCCCTTCCAGCCTGTCTGAAAGCACCTATAGAGCCCTAACCTTACTTACTACTAACTTACTTGCTGTGAGGTGACTTACTACAGTGTATTCCTTCACCTGAGCTGCCCTCCCAGCACTAACCTACCACCACCCACCTCAGAAACCCCTACAAGGGGAGAGCAATAAATAGTCAGCTCAGCCACATAAAATTAAGGATAACAAAAAAATACATTTTATTTTTTAAAGAAATATTAATTTTTTAAACTACTTTAATAAAGGTGTTCTACAAGGTTTATCTTGAGATCAGAGACCCAGGAACAAAAAGAGCAAAACTACAAAGTTATCAATGTTTAAAAGAAAAAAACTAAGCAAATGACATAGCACCTTCCTCGACGCTGTAGAAGCCAGCCAAAAAAAAAAAAAAACTAAGCTTTCCAGAGGTTGCACACCTTGATCGCTTCTGCTGCTTTGCACGTACCATTTTCTAACCTTTCTAGTAGCCTTGGAAATAAGTTAATTATATTAAGTGCTGCCCAAGAGGTTTGCTCGTCTGCCTGTGCCCCTTGTGAGCCCCAAAGCAACCGAGCCAAACTCTGAGCACTTCCCCAGTGAGCCCCACGAGTAACCCCGCGTGGAGTTCACACAGCCCAGGTGTGCCGCGTTCCCTCCCGTACGGTGGGTTCCAGAGAGGGCTCCAGCGCTATGGTCCACGGTTCCTCCCATTGCCTTCTCCGTGCCTGGGCAGCATCCTGGTTTCCAGTCTTTGGTATGTGCTTTACTCTAGACCATAAACTATTTAAGTAAAACACTATTATGGTGGTGTTTTTTATAATCCTGATGTTTGTTTGGCTATAGTTAAGCTGTGAAGGTATGTTGTGGGTTTTTTTTTTTTAATTCTCAATGCTGTAATTAAGCATTAAAAGAGGATTTCTAGCTATCTTACTTTTTTCTTTTTTATTGCTGTAGCAGTGCATTTGTGCCATGTTACAGTTGGCAACAAAGCAGCTTCACTTATACAATGCTAGAGCTAAATGCCTGACCTGAACTGAAATGGGAATAAAAAGCAGGTTTTATACTGAGATGCCCAAGTCATTTTAAATTAAGAGCTTTAAATGAGGAAGTTCTGAGTAACTCGTTTGGATAACGTTGGAGTTACAGTAGCAAGCCTGATACAACTACGTACTCTTCTCCTGAAGGCTGACGCGGTCTGCGTGAGTCTTATACTATTGTTATTGCTTGATTTTTATCCACATGTTGGTTAGCTGCGTTGCTCTTGCCGTGTTTCCATCCAGTGTGGTGTAAAGATGTGCTGGTTTTGGGGTACCACGTGGTTACAGTCACTGTAGGCGTAAATAGCACCCCTGAGAGAGGGGCCGCTGTTGCTAACACCCCTGTGCTTGTTTGGTGAAGTTTTTCCTTAAATCTTTCCTTGCCTTCACCCTCTTGGAAATCCTGGGCTCTGCTGTTGGCTCAGCTTTCCAACTCACTTGGGGCCAGGATTTGTCTAATTATAGCTCACCTAGTGGAACAGGTAAGCTGTATCTGCAGCTGGTATCAATAATTCACCTTATTAATCCCAGTCAGGCTGAAATGCCCCAGCTGTGAACCGTGGGGGGAGGAAAAGGGCTTCTCCTGGCCATCCTTTTCTCCTCTGCAGTGAGAGGAGCTGGTGGTGAATAGTGCCGTGGCTTCAAACTCCAGTCTTTTCAGGACACAGGTGAGCTGGAAACTATAAGGGAGAAGGGGAAGAAACCTTTGCAAATGCACTTTTTGATCTACCTTAACAACTGCTGTAGAGAATTAAATGGAATTCATTTCCGTGATGAAGGAATTAATGGCAATACGGAGAATCAGGCTCAGGTAGGAGACTTGAATCCAAAGAAGGGAATAAAGCCTTGAAATTCAAATGAAAAAATTATTATATAAGCATAAAGGGGAGCTATTTTACACCTGTAAGACTAAATGTATAAATATGAAGCAACTGCTCCCTCTGGGAAGAGAGGATTGTGCTTTTAATTCACCCAGACAAATATGCAGCTTGGCTCCATCTGATTCCCTACACTTCAAGAAAGACCAAACCAAACGCTTTGTGTTTTTTCCCCTCCATGCTCCCAGCTTCTTCCAGGGCTGCTTCTTGCTGCTGCTGCTGCCGCCGCCGTCTCATCTGCACTGGCCAGACCAGGCTGTGAGATATGAGCCCTGAGCTTGGGTCTACCTGGCTCTCCAAGGGCTTCATCAAGCTTGATGACCCTCTTGCCTACATAAAGCATTGGAGCTACAGTAGTTTCATCTTCCAGAAAATTCAGACAGCTGTGGCAGCACTGAGAGTAGCTGGGCTGTTACGTACAGGCATCTGGGTGTACTTTCATTACCCCTCAGCATAAGGAAGAGTGATGTCTTTATGGGGGTGAGAAATGTTCTGTCCCCAAGTGCTGGAGTGGGACTAATCTGGGAACAGGTGAGTTATGAGCCAGATAACAAGGGATTTGGATCCATATCCAGTGCGGAGGCAGCTTGAATTATTTGAGGGCAGGTGCTCTGCTGTCTTTTGTAAATCCATCTTTAACATGCCTGAAGCTGAGCACCCTAAAATCACGATCCCCTTTGCTCCCAGGCTGTCCTCTTTTTTCTTAAAACACGTTGGCCCCTAGGTGCTCAGCATCTGTATTTTCCCCCCTGGGACCAGCTGTGTCCCATGCCACCTTCTCCGAGAGTCTGTTCCCTCGTAAATAAATTACTTGTTAAACTCCAGGAAAGTACAAGTTAGGAAAATCCCCTCTTGCTTGCACCCTCATTCTGCTCCAGCGGCATCTCAGTGTGATCGCTCTCCCAGCATGGTCAGGTCCTATTTTAGTGTGTTATTTCTAATCCATAACACTGAACAAATCAAATCCATGGAGGAAAGTATTCTTCCCCATCTTGAAAAGCCACATGAAATGGGAAGCGAGACCGGTAGTGGGAGTACAGGAATCCTGTTGTAGACAGGGAAAACCCAATTAGTCTGTGCACCCTGACAAAAGTAGAACTGAGCCTTTTAGCAAGGAGTAGTTAATCTTCTTTAGAAAAACTAAGCAGGGACTACCAGTGGAATAGAAGTTGGTGCGGTACCGTTGAATATCTGTAAAGCCACTTACAGGTTCAAAGAATGAACAAGGCCATTGCCAGCCTTATTATTTTGATTTGTTTAATGAAAATACTTTGCTCATTCCATAGATGTTATGCTTTGATAAGGTAATTGTTCAAGGGCGCAGCTTACATCCTATTAATACTGCACTCTGGGCAAATTAAACCTGACCCAGTGGAGAGGCAGATCCAAGGAGCCCGGTGGTGGTGTGACACTCTGCCTTTTATTTGGCATCTTGATGGGAGTTGGAGGAGTGTTATCCTTGGGTTTGGGTCTTGCCTTCCCTGGGGAAAAAAGAAAAAAAAATTGAATTCCTGTTATGTGCACAAATTAAGAGCATGGCTAACCCGGTTCCTTGCAAAGCTGTAGGGTCTGCGATGATGGTGCAGGGGCACTCTGCTTTTTAAAAAAAAAAAAAAAAAAAAAAAAAAATTTAAAGAGGGGTTCCCCCTTTCTCAGCTGGCTGCTTGGGTGCGCAGGTAACACCCCCCGGCCCCCAGATCTGCATGTGAAATCGCCATTTCACCCCTGCACACTCCTTAATTGTTAGAAAAATGATTTGTGAAATTGCTTTCCAGCAGGAGCGTCCCGTCCCGTCCCCCCCCGCTCTCCCCCGGCTGTGACAGTCCTCTGTCACCCCCTTATCCCCACCTGAAACAAAATTAGGGGCTGCTGCCACATGCCATTGCGTCGCTTAAATAAAAATAAATGAAAAAAAAAAAAAAA
>VFFE01008898.1:1291647-1341726 GCA_008921705.1 Burhinus oedicnemus
AAAAAAAAAAAAAACAAACCTTCGAGACCTTCTGTTATTCCCCTCTCTGAGAATGAGAACATCAGCTATTCAAGCGTATTGATGAACTCCCCCAAAAAGTTTATTAAGAGAAGCGAAAACAAAAGGACTAAAGGCCGCAGGCAACTGGACAGACAGTTTATAAACTAAGGTCCCATTGTCCCCCTGAGGCAGATGCATGAATACCTCTGAATGGGTCCCTTTGGAGTGACAAGATCAAGCCAGACAACAGCATGTTAAAAGGAAGGAGCGCTGTTTCTCTTTCTCCAACCCAAAGATCGGCTCCCCCTACTCCTCCTGCATTAATGTACATCTGCAGGGGGAGGAATAAATAGCTCCTTAGGATCTGCAGCCTTCGGGGTTTTTATTCTTCCACCCCCAGCACTGGCTCTTTGCACCATATGCTGCAGATCAGCCCTCCTTTCTCCGCAGCCTCCAGCCAGGCAGTCGCCTAAAATGATCCCCAGCAATCGCAAACTTTCTTCCCTCTCTCTCTCTCTTCCCCCCCTCCTTTCCTTCCCCCTGCCGCTGTTAAAATCGCGATTTACGGCCTGCTTGTCTAGGAGATCCCTCGTGGTCAATTAGGTTTGCACAGAGCAATTTAACTAATAGGCTTTGATGGATTTATTTTATTTTATTTTTTTTTTCTTTCCCCGGGATATCGGCCTTGCGCTGTTAGGACGTGGTGGTGGTGAGCATCCCGCAGAGAGGGGCAGCGGATGGCAAACCTGGCAATGGGTGCCTGGAAAAGTCCCCAAGTTAATGCCCAAAACTGCTGCTGCGGGTCCCCTCGCTTTCATAGACTGCTCCAGACTCTGTGTGACGGCCAGAGGGAAAGGGGTCGAGCAGTGTTTGGGTAAATTTGGGTAATACCTAGCAGCTTTGATTTGTCCCATAAAACTGCAATGACTTGTGCCAGCGCCCGGTTCCCGCCCTTCGCTTGTTTCAGGCATTTTCCACCTTCACTAAGGTTAATTCAGAAAAGTTTTTAAAAGCCTTGGAAGGGGAGAGGGGGTATTAATGTGTGTTTGCAGTTGACTGTGTTTTAGCTTTATGATCTTGGCGTATTTTGTTGCTTGGATGGTGGAAAAAAATAGGGAAAGAGTGAGTTTTTCATCACTTTGGCCCTCGAAATAACTTCTACAGGTGCAGACTACAACAAATAGCCCAGGCAGGCTGTAAACCTGAACGTAGAGATTTTCCAGCCCACCCAAACACCTCGGTCCTCACCTTTGCATCCCAGCCCTGGATGTTTGTGGGTCCCCTCTGTCCCTGTTGTCACATTGAGGGGATCCCTCCAAGGTGGGAGCATCTCCGCCCGGCTGCCGCAGCTGCTGTGAGAGTGTCTTGGGAGCTGATAAATCACACGATGCATCGGTCTAGCAGGTCTCTGGTGTTTGCAGAGCCTGTTTGCAGACTCCTTAACGAGAGACAGCTCCGAGCGCTGGGTTGGGAGGTCAAGCGATGATAATAATAATAAAATTATCCCCCTTTCCCCAGCCTCACCTTCCCCTTTGCAGCGGAAGAGTTGCTATTTCATGGCTGGCTAAAGCCAAACTTCCCCCAAGGGGGTTATGCGACTTATGACCCTCCTAACCTGTACTTAGTGCTTTCTAAAGGAGACGTGCTCCTGGAGAGGTGACCTGAATGGAGATGGAGCCACAAGGGCAAAATCAATCTATTTAAAAAAAACCCAAAACAGCATCAGGGAGGAGAAGAAACACTGAGGAAAGGAAGAAAAATAAGAATCAAACCAGAAGTATTTCCCAATTAGGGAAATACCTGCTTAATTAGCTAGGGCAATAGTTTGCAGGGAACTGTAGGAACCTGATGTGTGGTTTTGGTGACAGTCTTGCCATCTAATTCTTTGCAAACCCAGGGAGGACTTTAGTGTCAGACGAGCATCCCCATCTTCAGCTGCGGTTTAGCGGCGGTGATGCTTTCCACAAGGGGATGCATACACACAATGACAGCATCTTATTGCCTCCGACCAGCTCCCTTGCTCCAGAATAAACCCACACACGTGCCCAATCCCAAGCCCTGTTTGTAGGGATTGTTTTCAGAGAAGCATGGCAATTTGGTCCCATGCTAGAATTTATTAGGCCTCTGACCCTTTTTGCAGGACAGGGGACCCTTTGCAGGCCTTCAAGTGCAGGAATATTTTTATTATTTCCTTTTGGGGTTTCCATAAGGTACATTTGCCTGAAAGCATTGCAAATGGGGCCGGGGAGAGGAAAAAAAGAAACAGATGAGGAGCTGACGCGATGAAAGACCAACAGATTTTGGGTCATTCCTGTTCCCATAGTGGCTCCCTGAGGCATTTCAAAGGCAAAAAAGAAATGGGAAAACACAAACACATAATCAAACCAAGGAGCCAGTTAACCAGGCCAATATCTGCAATCCCAAAGTCTCATTTAGCTGCTCGCGGGATTATCACTTGTTGCCGATTCGAAACCAGCAGGTGTTGTCAGCTATTTATGATCACTGTTATTTATACAGTGCCACTGGTGTGCCTGGCGCTCTGCAGCTACGTACAGATGAGAGCCAACCTCTCCCTTGAGAAGATACCAAACTAAATTAGACTTAACACAGCGGCAGACATTAATACACAGCATATGGGGATGTGGGGAAAAAGAGGGGTTCAAATCTACAAAGATTGTGCAATCTCCAGACATTAAATCCTGCACCCATCAGCTTGTTAGTTCCTATTTTATAGGAAAAGCAAAATAAATAGATCCATGTTTACATGCGGGGAGCTTCTGCATGAGGGTAGGGACCGAGGTAGGGCATCACACCTTGCTTTGCGGATGGGATGGATGAATATTATTTGCTTTAAGGGCCAGGACTGAGATTTGCAGCCGTTGCGTTAGGTGGTGTATGGATGCACAGCCAGAGCCAGCTTGTGGCATAGAAAAGAGCCAGGGGATAACCGAAGTGAAGCAGCTTGCCCAGGTTCACATGGCATATCAGTGGCAAAGCCAAAACTGGAACCTTGTGTAAAAATTACTAAGCAGAGCCCTGTCCACAGCTTTTTTTCTTCAAAACCCGGTGGTTTTATGAAGGAAAATTCCCATGCTATCTGCAGGAGTTTTACCCAAAGATTGAATACGGACCTGGAGATTTGGCTTTTGCTTTTTTTTCTTTAGAGGCAAATCAGCTCACAGAGCAAACAACTAGATGCTACTTGGAAATAAAACACATTTCCAGCTTAGGCCTGCAAAGGCTTACGTTTGTGGGCGACTTTATCCAAATGAGTCATCCCATCCCATGTTTGTGAGAGGATTCCCCATGTAAGCAAAATTGACCAATGCGACATTTGTAGGGATTGGGCCAGGCACCGGTAAGAAGCATTCCCCAGCCAAAGAAGACTGCACAGGGAAAGAAATCAGCTCTGCAAAACTTAAACAGCCTCCTCCTGTCTTAGGCTTGAAAGACAAGAGTCATGAACTGAGGAACTGGTCGTCACTTAGCTGGCAGTGGTGTAAAATGCAAAGTGACCCCTCCGTAGTTGTTTGAAGAAGGCTGGACCCTGTTGTAAAAGCTCTGTAAACTGGGCTCCCCCCGCCAGCTCCTTCCCCCCATCCCCTCCCGCCTGGCATGTTTTAAATGATTTTGGATTTTAATGCAGGGCCCGGAGCCCATTCCTTCGTATTCATGGCATCAAACAAGAGGCTGCTGCCCCCAGCTGGGTTCCTTGAACTTAGAAGCAAAGCTCTACTCAATATTACCTTAATTAATTAACTAAAGAGACAATAGCTTTTGAGGTCTCACCTCTGTTTCCAGGGAGGGGGGCCTTTTGACAGAACCCTACCATAAACTAATTCTGAGTTCCAGCAAGGAGTCATAGGGGGAAGAGTTAAGTGACACTATTTACTTGTTTACCAAGACAATTTATGTCATATTTGTTTTTCCCCACCTTCTGTCTGCAGCACTGAAAACTCTGTTGGGGGTGCAGGGGGAAGGAGGAGGAGGAGAGAGTATTATTTGCATTAACCACTGAAATCAAAGCACATTCCCATCTGAAAAATACCACTTCATAGCTTTTGGTATCTTCTTTTTTTTTTTTTTTTTAATTTTAATTTACAAAAACTTTTTGAAGCTTTCCAGGTTCAATATAACAAATCTGAGCTTTGATGCTTTAAAAGTGCCATAAAGAGCTACAGGCAACATCACAGTTAACCAAAAAAATATATATTTAAAGGCTCCTGTGAGCACTTGTATCTCTTCTGAATGTTGCGGGTGGTTTTTTTTTCATTTGCAAGCAAGCACTGAATAGATGTTTGCTGGTTTATTCCACTCAGTAACAGGCATTTCGTATTTTGTAGCAGCAAGAAGAATGTTTTAAAAGGTCACAGTGAAATGTGACCAGCTGGAAAATCTATCTGGGAACACATATGTCATATACTCACCACTGCATCGTTACTGGATTTTGGGTCACCATACCCCAGAATAAGGGCAATATGGTTGGTATTTTTACAGGTAAGGAAATTAAAGCACAGGCTAGATAGGTATGTCACTTCATGTCTCATTGGGAGCTCAGAGTTAAAGGAGGAACCGAATCTGTGTTTCACGGAGTTCCCTGCTTCATCATAGCCTCCTTCCATCTCCACAAATCATCTCTGTGCTGAAGCTCAACCCACCTACTGGGTCAAATTCTCAAATAATGTAAAATAGTTTCACTTCACGAAGTTTCATAAATTGAGTAGATCGCCGACTCTGGATTTGAGGAGGGTCTTTTGGTATTTGGGGTCTGTGATTCATAAGCTCTGCATCTCCTATTTTTTAATACACTTCTAGGTGTAGCATTTTGATTATTTGGCAAATGATTCCCCTCTCTGCCCAATGTGTTGGTAAGAATTGTTCACACTGATACATCTAAGAAATCTCATGAGGACAGATCTAGAAATATGTTCCTTACGTGCAAGGAAAACAGGATATTTCACAGGAGATTCCTCATTTGGATCAGAGAAGGGATCAGTTACTCCCCCCATATCCTTACATTTTTTGTCTGGGTTTCATTGCTCAGAACTTAGGTCGGTGCATGCAAAATAAGTTTGTGTGTATTTCAGAGCTCTGGGGCATATGAAAACGTGATCATTCATAACCGCATCTCCCAGTTTAAGGCATGCAGTTTTGGAGACTTAGGCTTAGCCACTGAAAATTTGGTCCTCATTGTCTTATGTCCCAAATCTGCAATTACTTATGTCCATATTTAACTTTATACATGTGAGTAGCCTCATGGTATGAAACAGAGACATGATTAAGAAGATACTTCCACTACCATCTCCTACAAAACTTAACAGCTGAACAAGGGATTATTAGCTCAGTTAGCAATAAGAATTCCCCAGGGTGCAGGATCGCCTTATATACTCATTGTAGCAGAGTTGTGCTCTCACACAAGGTTTAAGGGAGTGATTCTGTCATAAATCAGTGAATTTGATGGACCTACTTTAGCTTGCACCAAATAAGGAACTTCATCTGTTAAATCTAGATATTGGGGTTTTTTTAAATCTGATTTTTATTTCACCACTACCAGTTTAGTCAATCTGCAAATATGCAACCTGGCCCTGCTTTGTATGTATGTCTAAAGAATATGGAAGTGAACCGTGGCTCTGAAGACTTTTAAAATCTGGCTCTGCCACTGGACTGCTTTGCGTTTGATCAAGCGGCTTCACCTCTCTGTGGCTCTGTTTCTGTTCCCACCTCTGTCTCGTCCGATGAAGGGTAGCCTCTTCCTGTGCATTCCTTCAGTGCCTAGCATAATGGGAAACCAAAATGACCAAGCTGTCTCACTCTTGCAATAATAACACATATCACTCCCGCTCTGGTTTAGCTAAACATCTCCTGAAGCTGGAGGATGTTTAAGAAACATCTAAGTGCTGCAAGAGCTGCTGTTAATAATTCAGTAGGTGAATGTGAACCAACTCCGGACTAGCACTTCTACTTCACGTCTCAGAAATAGCAAAGCTGTTGTACCTGTCAAGGCTCCAAGGAGATCACTCTTAATAATTATCAGTCCCTTAAGTCCGCTTAGTAGATTTAAGGCTGTTGCCATTTTGGGTATTTAAGAGTCTGCCTTATGGAAAGCTGCCCTGTTGCAGTCGGACTCCTTTTCTTGCTTCTTGCACTAGTTACATGTCAGTTGGGATCTTCAAATGAGCCCTTGCTACAACTTGCACTGCCTTTGCAGTCACGCAGCCATGTGCAAGGAGCATGTTGTTATTAATTGCAAAATGGCATCGTTACTGTTTCATGATCAAGGTTATATGTCGTTGTGAGAAATGCCGCACTTCTGACTACTAATGCCAAATGGTGGTACCAAGGGAAAACTCGGGGTGTTGGTGATTTGTACAGGGCTTGGCTGGCTTTGATTCCAGCATTCCCTCCAGTTGCCTGCATGTTCTTGCCATTTGAGCCTCTGATCTTTGTGAGGGGGCTTGGAGGGTTGGGCAGGATTGTCTACTTGAAACATGTTAGAACAAAAAGTGACATCATTGGTGCTGGTGTCACTTTGTCCCTCCTCTGTCCGGGAACCATAAGCCTCGATTGGAGTTGTGCGACTATAATTTCCATTTCCTCACTTCCCAGTCACGAATATGACAACAGAGCAAGTGATGTCAATTCTTTTCAATAGCGGGACAAAACACCTCTGGGGCTGTTTGCCAAGCTGGTCTGAATCATTGTTCCCCCAGAAAATGCAGTGGCACTAGCAAAGAGGGCTGCAGTAAAAATTACTGGGCATATTCCTGTCCTGTTTCTTTGACACCTTCTCTTTGACCCTGATTAGGGCTGACCTGCTGACAAAAACAGCCAACTTATAGCTTATTCTCCGTGTTACTGGGACTACAAAATTATAGTTGCTCAGACCTCTGGGTTTGGGACACAAGTCTGATTTCCTCAGGGCTCAGCTGAGACTGACCTACTCGGTGCACGTAGGATTTCAGTTTGGACTCAAGCCAGGGACCCGAGGGAAAGAGCAGCCCATTGCTAGGAAGAGTGTAGAAAGGATGTCTTGTTTATCGGTGAAGCCACCTGGCTCCCTTTACCCAGGCGGCACTGCTTCTGATGTACCTTTCAGAGGGGCGAGAGGGTGAGGGGACTGGAAACACTTCAGAAATGTAAATGCTGTCCATTTGTTTATAATTTTATACCCCAACATGTAACCTGAACCTGATGGAGTCAATAAAGAATTAAACCTCTGCATGTTTCCTACCTCAAAAATACTGGAGCAAATCCAGGGCTCTTGAAGGCAAATTATTCCAGAGCTGAAAGGAAAAGAAAAAAAGAAGCCTGACTTTTTGTATTCTTTTTTTTTTTTTTTTTTTCATTTTTCCTTTTCCCAAAGTTTTGAAAGAGTGCCCTTACTTGTTCTCCAACATCAATGGGCAACCAATGCATTTTCGGGAGCATGGCCAGCTAGCTGCAAAACAAGCTCCACGATTTACAAATAATTACATTTGTTCAGAGGAGTTTTGAGGACAGAAACTAATTCCAAGGGAATGAAATTTCTCAGTCTGAGAAGGAGTCTCAGTAAGGACTTTTCATTTTCCATTCTGTTTTCAGGGAGAAGAATTTTCTGCTCACAAAATATAAGTTAAACACCTCGAGACAAGCTTACTTCTAGCAATTATGCAGTTTGGGTTATTAAATAACCCGTAAATGTATATTTTGCCATTAGCGTTCCTGCATGGTGAGGTTTGTTGTGTTTGCTTTTTTTTTTTTTTAAATGTAGGGTATAATCAGCTTACATAGGGTAAAACTGACCTAGCTGTAAATCTAGTATCTAGATTTTGCATGCCACAAATTGAAGGGTCGTGTGGAGATAGAGGTGTTGATTTGGCCGATTAAATCAAATTAAAAACAGGCATCATGTAGGACTGTGATGCTGCTCTGTCCATCTCTCCTAGCTCAATATTCTTTAGTGTTTTTTAATATCCAGCCCAAGCCAGTGGTGAGCCGATTATTTTGAGGCATTGCAAATGTGTAATTTCTCTCTCTTCTGCTGGAGTGCACTGGTCTAGACTGGGAAGAAAATACATGAACAAAACTATGTGCTCAGGTTGTAAGATTTTAGTGCCTTTGTTTAGGATTTGTACACCTCCTGGTGCACTGGGCAAAGAGCGAGGGAGAGCACAGTATCTTGGGAACTCTATACACATATTTATTTTGTAAAGTAACAGCCTGTGGGACTGGAAACCTATGGGATATATAAGGAACTGTAAATTTGAGCTACCTCTAAGTGAAATTTTTACAAATGGGCTATACATGATCAAAGCATATGTATATGTATAATTGATGATGGTTAGGTAGATAGATCTGGGAGTAGGGAATTAGCAGCTCGATTGCTCATGCCCCATGTTACCCATGATGTTACATCAGGGCAAAGTGATCAAAAGAGAAGTGGGTGCCAGCGACTGCCCTCAGGGCACAGCAGCGAAGAGGTGGCCCCAGGGAAACTGATTTCAAATATCTGGATCTTCAGAGGAAGGAGAGGGTTGGCATCCTGGCAGGACTCTGGAGAGCTTTGCGCAGAAGCCCAGTCAGCTCTGTGGCCACTAGAAATCAGAGGAGCTGCATTGAGACGGGGACAATACAGTGCTTCGCCTTACTCTGTGATCTATCCCATGCGTGTCCCTCTCTGGGGCTGAATTATGCTCCCGGTTATAGTGCCTGGGCTCCGAAAACAGTGGGCTGGCTCCGTGCGGCCAAGAGGAAAATCTGTCTCTCGCTTTTTTTGAACAGCCGGACAGCAGGCACTGTCCCTTTCTTCTGTCCTAGTGCCACTGGTCCTCTTGGCTCTTTCCAGTCCCCTATAGCTTTCCTGCTCAGCCAGTTGAAAGGCTGCCACGTTCCCAGAGATTTTTATTCACTCCTGCCCTACCCTATGGATCTAGAGCTATGCAGAGTGCAAGCCCGCTGCACCCTTTTTGGGGGCCAGCCTTGCCTTTTCCCAGCACCAGTCGTGACCCCCAAGTAACACGCTTTAAAAACAGCCTCTCAGAATGGTAAGGGTGTTTTGGTTGAGTGTTTTTTTTTTTTTTGGCTAACTTTATCAGTGTCTGAGCATGCCTTGAAGTGTCAGCTTGACATAATATGTAACAGTAATTAAGAAATAAGCCTCTTGCCCGGTTTCACAGCAATCATTTAGCTAAGTAACTACCATGGTCCAGTGCCTCAAAAATCACCATTAGCCCACGCCACTTATGGCCATAAAATTTCTTGTTTTCTGCTTTTCATCGGACTCACCCTGGAATCTTCGTTTTGCTTTATTTATACATTTGCACTCAAACAATGGCAATAAACCCATTCCCAGAGTGTTGCAAATCAGAAATTTGTCCACATTTTTTCCACCACCTTCCTGGGTGAAGCTGCCTTTTGCTTGGGAACGGCGGTGGCTGGAGGCAGCTGGGAGGGGGGGGAGCAGGGTGTCGCTTGGAGATTGATCGGTGCTGTTGGAAGTCGCTGGGATGGGGCAGAGAGGGGGAGCCAGAGGAATCTGGCATGAAAAGGCAGTTTGTGGTGACAGGAGTTTCTTTTGAAAGACCTGATTGAATCAGACCTGAGGCGGGAAGAAACGGCTGTTGCCTTCATTGAGTTCTTGCTAACTTTCCCCCCCTCCTATCATCAAGGTTTTTGGTTCAGGCTTTTTTGCTTTGTTCTGTTTTAATGTGTCCTATAGTGTTTAAGCTGGAAGAAATAACCACAAGGTCTTGCTTTGCAGAGTGAAAAAGAAAAGATCAAGGACATCTCACTCAGTTCTAGCAGCCTGTGAGACATATTTTTAACCATTCTAAACCAGCGGACCGCTAATTTCAGCAGAGCCTGTGATTTTTAAACCAGTCCACTATTAGGCACTTAGCCTCCGTAAATTACAATTAAAGCTCTCTGCAGACAACTCAATGGACCAGATCAGGATGCTATGACATGAACTGAGTTGTCTTAGTTGGTACAATTTATGGAGAAAGCTGCTTGCCTGACCTTATTACCAGAATATCTGCAAACTGCCTTCCCCTGGGGACTGTGCTGCAATCTGTGCTTGCAAACACAGACACTAAACAGTTCATCTTTAATTAAATAAAAATTTAGGATGCTCTGAAGCCCATTTCCCTCAATATCAGGCTTGCCCCTTTACCACTACACCTCCTGTGGGCCCAGTTCAGGTTTTACCGGGCGGCCAACTTAGTAATGACTGCTCACTCAAGCAAGCGCCAGCTGGCATTATGGAGATTTACCCCCAGTGACATCTGAATTGAGCTTTGAGTAAATGCCCTAGTATTTGGTCTACTCAACTTCAGAGGGAGTTTTGTCTGAATCAAAAGAAATAGGGACAGGAGGAAAAAAAAAAAAAAAAGAAAGATTTTAGGACTTAGCGGTTAGTGAAGTCGGACTGCCCGGATTTCCCTCTCTTGTGGCATTTGGACACTAGAGAAAGAGCTGGGACTTAAACTGAACTATCAACTTTTGGAGGAAAAATTCTTACTGGAAAGAACAGCCTTGTGCTGACTGACGTGCAGGAGATGACCTACTAAATCTTTTTTTTTTTCTTGCTGTTGAGTTTATTCCTCCCTGGCTTCTTGGTTATTCGAAGTTATTCTGCTAAAATCCATCTTCTCCTCAAGCATCTCTCTCTTTTCAGGGCTACATCAAAATCCTGCTCCTTCTGCATTAGGACCTGTGTAATCTACCCAGATTGTAACTGCCTGTTCTTGCTCCCTGCACCTCTCCTCCTCCTTTCACCCCTTCTGAACCATTTCACAAATCTGAGAGTTCAATCCCTTAAACTACCTTTCCCCAAAAAACTCTTCCTGCCCTGTTTTTTTACCCAGTGTGTCCCCCTGAAGCTGCTATCAGCTCATGGCTGCCTGCACCCCCCTGATCCCACTGCGAGGCCACGGGTTACGCACACAAGCCAAACTTCCCTCTCAGTGAAACAGCACAAGTATGATGCTATAACGTGGGTATAATCAATATGCTGTGGCCTGTTTGTGACCAACCTCCAGGTCATGTACACCGAGGGGCCTGCACGCACAGCCACCCTCGGCTCCCTCAGGGCAAATGGACACCTCAGGCGCTCCCAAACCCCCTTCTGCCTTCAGGTTGGAGGGAAGCTAAGGCAGGGCTCTACCTTCCTTCAGCTGAGGGAAAATGGGAGTTTCTTCTACCCCCTCAGCCTTTCTTCAGGCCACCTTGGGCACTAAGCCCCTAAAGGAACAGCCATCAAGTCCCTGCAGTAACAATCCCCGACCACCTGAGGTGCTGCCTACTTCTGGCACCTTCCACCACACCCAGGTGCCCTGATTGGCTGGGCTACTCCCAGGGGGCGGGCTTGCAGGGCAAGGAGCCAATGGGAGCACACCCCCTCACCTGAGGGGACCCGGGCTGCTGACAGGAGGCAGATGGGGGTGCAGCTGTGGGCTGAGGCAGGTTGGTGGCATTGTTCTGCTCACTGGGCTTGGCAGACTGTGGTCTGGGTAGGGCTGGCAGTTAGTTGGTCTGTCTGTGCGGCAGAGTGGCTGCGGTAGGGTCAGTCAGCCCTGATTTGGGCAGTTAATCAGTCAAGGCAGCCCTAATGTGGGCAGGTAGCCAGTCGGGGCAGCCCTGGTGTGGGCAGTTTGTCAGGGGGGCCATGGCTGGTCTGGCAGAGCAGCTGTGGTGTCATGAGTCATTGGAGCAGCCTTGCTGCGGCCAGCCCACACAAAGCAGTGTGGTCCAGTGGTCAGGACAGCCGGCCAGACGCTGCATGGTCCTACTCCAGCAGCCCATGGAGACCCAGCGATGTGCTACAGCCTTGGCGAGGTCAGAGCTCTTCTTGCAGTCGCTGCTGAAATTGCCATCTGCCTCCAGGCAGTGCTGCTGCTGGTGTCTAAGTTAGCTGGTGTGTTGGTTTAGCCCTTTCTGGGCTTTCCTTCCCTTCATATGCTGCTGTGCTCATATATCTGTACAGCCCCAGGCACTACCACAGCCCAAATGTCTGTGCTTTGCAATAAAAGCAGTGCACAGTAAATACCGCATTAGGTTCAGCCTCTGCTTCTCTCCCCAAAGCACATCACAGGGGCTAGGTTTGCTCTTTAATATTCTCCAAGGGCATTCCTCACTAAGTGCTGATATTGATGTACTCTTCCATTCTTCTTCTCCATCCCTTTTATTCCCACACCCTCTCCCATCATGGTGGTGGGGTGCAGGGCAGTTAGTGCCATGTTTTCCAGCCCCAGTATTCAGGTACTGCTGTGTTCCTGCCTGCCCTTGCAGGCTCTCTCGTCCAGGAAAAACAACAACCGCATGAGCTGGCTCCTGGTCCCATCCCAAAATTTGGCAGGTGTACAACAAACTTACACGACTCTTATTAGCAGCAGATCTGTAAGGAGGGAGGGGCTGGGGGCGTCTCTCCAACAAAAATAATAGAGGAAGACCAGCTGAGTTGTTGTTGGGTTTGTTTCAGAGGAAGCTGAAGGGTTAGGAAGAAAAACCCCACCTCGCCTTCTTAGCGAGCTCTGTAACTTCATTATCTCTGACTTAGGGAAAGGAGAGAGCAATCATGGGCAGGAGGAGCCATAGGAGGCACTTTTCACTGAGTGAAGGGTCTGCCCGCGAACAAGTTTTCATCCAGATGGACATGTGGATCAATGTCACTGACTTGTAGTCACCCTTGCAGACAATCCAGACAATTTATTTATTTCACAACAGCTCTGCTGGCCTTTGCTGACAGATGATCTCATCCCCAAGGACTTCCAGACTTTTATCTTTTTTTTTTTTTTTTTCCTCCTCCTGTTTTATTTCGAGGTACTAGCATACTGATGAAAGTACACTTCCTGGCTTCAGTCATTCCCACTTTCTCTCTTCTCTGTCTAGTGACAATTTTTAGGTTAAGAAGCAAATTCACCCATCATTTGTCAACCCACCAGGCATGTAGTCCCCTGTATCTCTCTTTCTGCCTACATTCACTGCACACCTGATAAGTGACAACTACCTTGGAGCAAGGCTTTCTAACTCCTAACTCCAGAACATTTATTAGGATAAATCCCACTTCTCTGTTACAAGACATCAGCACAGAGCCCACTGGCTCAACACTATAGCAGGACACAAGACGAGTGCTAGAAATGCCTCTGTCAATGGCACTTAGAAGTCACAAAGAACCTCAGAGGCACAATTTCATTCACATACCTGTAATTTGTATTTATCCCTTTTGTTACTTAACCCAGTCCAGTTTCTGTTCTGCATTATCTGTCCAGATCTTTAGGTATGAAGCACAGAATATGTAAGCATGTAAGAAGGACCACATATTATTGATATGTAGTTTGTTAGCCTTTACCATGCTTTTCACCATCTTTATTTAGGTGTGTACCTTTGCTAGTAAGTCACATGTATTGCTCTATTTAAATTTACCTGGCCATTCGGAGCCAGTAAGTACCAGATGAAAGCATTTAGGTATAATTTCTATCTCAAATTAAAGCTTATGGAACAGGGCTTAGGAAATGCTATGAGACCAGTGCTAAATCTGTGCGTGTCAAAAGACAAACTGTTAAAACAATTAAGTGAGCACCTCTGCATAGTGAGCCGAGGAGAGATGAGGATCAGCAAGGGGACTGAGCTTTTCTAATAAAGAATAGTTATTCGTGACCTTATTTAGATAGCCTCTAACTCCTCTCAGACTTTCAGTTTTCATAACAAATTTTGCTGTCAAGTAATTAAGTGTTTGTGGGTTTTTTTCCCCCTCTTCATTTATGTAAACGTCTTTCAAATGTTGATTTCTCTTCAGTTCTTGGGAGACTTCTTCCAGCCCAGGTTTTCAGGCTCAGGTTGTCTTAGATAGCAGCCGAACTTTTGGGTACTGCCCCAGTTTGATCCTGTGTACCGAATAACTATTTTTATATTATTTTTAATGAAATTAACATTTTTAATGAAAAAAGTAATCCAGGTTTTTGCACAAATCAGCCATGAATTAACTGCCACTGAGAAGATTACCCTTCACTCAACAGAAGTAATGGTGCAGGAGGTAATTACAGAGTAGCCTGTGTCTCCATTGGGAAGTATCCAGCATTGGGAGCTGTCAGGGGCAGGATACTGGATTAAATTGACCGTTTATCTCTTTTGTTATAAAAAGTTCTGTTTGAATGCGTCAGCAGAGGGTGACATTGTGCAGGTTTGGGAAATATCTTGAGTACCATCAACAAAAACTTTGAAGTCTGAGTGTTTAGAATGGATTAAAATTTAAAGAAAGTAAGTTAGGTTTTGTGAAAATTGATAACAAATGATAAGGAATTATTTTAAAGTAGCATTGCTATGGACTAAGAAAATATTTTAAATCTAAATACCATTATTTCTGTGCCTAAAAATTCTTATTTTTTTAAATATCGTTTAATTTTTTTAATATATGAAAATATGCACCTGCTGTAGGTTTGTACGTATTTTTGATGGAAACTTCAGTTTTTGGAAGAGAAACTCTTTTGTCCTCTGGGAATGAAATTGATCCAAGTGAACTTCTGCAAGAATATAAAATAATATAAATGTTAGATTGTGCTTCTAGTGAGAAAAATCTGTGCCATTCCTACAGGTTTTCTAAGACTGGCTGGAGATGGTTGTTATGAACTTACCTAAAACTAAGTGTGAATGTTTTTGACCCAGCTGTTGAAATGTATATATGCTGGATTTTGCTGGTATTCGCTTGTGGACCAGGTACTACCATGTGCTTTCACAGCTCTGTACAACACCTACTGTGACAAAGCTCCCATGGAGTCAGCGCAAGGCAAAATCTTTAATAATCAATGCGAGGGAAAGATTGTCCGTAGGTACAAAGGGAGTACTCAGTCTCTGCTGGTTTGAGATGGGTGTCTCCACCTAATACTAAGTAAGTGCACACTTTAAAAGTTTTTCCCAGAAATATCAACATCTTGCGCAGATCGCAGAGACACAGTGTGCAAAACGTGCCTTTAAAAGACCCAGTCATGGCCCGCGCAACGAGGTTCAAGGCTTGTTGGAACTTCTTGAGTTGTGTCTGTGTGTGTCAGCTGTCCCTGAGCCCAATACCAAACAGGGGACAATACAGACAGATAAGATAATGGATGAGAAGGGAGTGGAAAATCTATCCTGTATTCTGGTGGCATTTCTAATAGCGATAGCGCTGGCAGCATTGGACCGAAAAGCGTATCCATCACAAAGGGCTGGTAAGTCCTCTCCAGCTCCCACTGTGACGCTAAAGCCGGTTGCAAATATCCAGCGCTGGGGCCCCTCGCAGTGGGGAGTAGAACGGTGGCTACGTGACCTGGGGCAGCCCTGCCATTCCCAGAACAGGGCTTGGCTCCTGCTGCTGCCAATCGGAGCCCAATGCTTGAATATCCCGGTGGGGTTTCTCCTCACCGAAACCACAGCACACCCAGGGTTAAAATTAATATCCAGGGAGTACGGTCCAGCTCTTCGGCTTGTGCTTTACCGAGGCTTCAAGTCTAGGTCTGTTACTCTTTGGACTGTCCTGCATAGTTAATTGTGCATTGTGGAGAAAGTTGTTCTGATGTTGGCTTGTCTGTTCTGCTGTTTAGAAAACATCCGTTAAAACAAATCAACACTCAACTTTTCAAAGGGCACCTTCGATTTCAAACTGTTGCTGACCTGTTGGATTTGCTAGATGGCATCTGAATGCTCTGCTCGCTGGTTAGTAGAGGGGTCTGCCTTGTTAGTGCTGCTAACAGCTCCGGGGTCGTCCAGCAAACTTGTGCAGCCCAAGAGCTTGTTCTCTCTGGGAGTTTTGAAGCATGAAATGGGCATCTTTAGGCATGGCGGAAAGTGTTGAAGTAAGAAGGGCAAGGCTATCAGTTAATTGAATAATGCGTTAGAGCTGCAGGTGATATTCAGCAGAGTGGTGTCCTGCAAAAAGTTATGTTTTCACCTAACCAGGAGTTTGGGACTTGATATAGAAGTTATGCAGCACACCTGGCAAGGTGCAAGGAGTCAGACCAAGTCATGTATTTTTTTCTGGCATTATAATCTAAAAAGGATCAGCCAGTGAACCCAGCAGCTGCCTGGGAGTCAGGACATCCAAATTTTATTTCCAGTATTGACTCAGATCAGTAAAAATGAAATTCCACCATGTAGTTCCCTCATCTTGTCTTCTTGCCACCGTTTGTCCATGTTTGCTTCCGTACAGTGCAGCCCTCCGCCTAACCCTAGTTATGGGCAGTAGGAACTACAGAAATACAAATAACAGTTAATACTGTTTCACACTCTGAAACACAGAGAATCTGGACAATTCAGACAACTGCATTTTTGAAGTGTTTCAAATTTCAGGGGGAGGTAATTTCTTAATTTAGCTAAGCCAACTTACCCTATCCCAAGAGGAAAATCTCCATGCTTGCACCCTGAATGTCCTCAGCGTGCAGAATGAAATTATTTACCAGCTGAAGAAGTATGAATATCAAAAGGTTCATTAAAAATTCCAGCTAATTTTCTCTGGTCTGTAAAATTTGGTTGGGAAGAGGGGTGGATGAAAGGGGTTAGGCTTTTGTATGGTCAGTGCTCAGCTTTCAAAACTGTACATGGCATGGAACTAACTTACATATTACCAGACCCCTTGAAGGGTGAATGATTCTCATGTGGGCTCATCAGTGGCTGGAAAAATATTTTTCCTGTGACACTTTGTGCACTTGCTCTGTCTGTTCAAGCTGAGGGTGAGAATTTTCTTCTTGTAACGCTTCACTGCTCGGTTTCAAGTAGGTTTCTTTGGGTTTTTGACTTTTTTTTTCAGGTGAGGGTTGTTAGTACCTATTTTATTTGCTGATTTTGCTCAGAATCTGGTTTTTTTAGCTGCTAGTGCCAGTCTTACATGTAGCTCATGAGATATTTTTCACATGCCCGCCACCTTGCTGACCTGACTGCCAGAAATTAGCTCATGCCACAGAAGACTGCATGTGTCTGTGCAGGTCCCAGCGAGCCAGGCACACAAATCTTCTCCCTTTTGCACAGTAGTAGTCGTGGGGGAACCAAGAGTTTGGTGTTAGAGACATCATGTCTCTAAGCAACACAGTATCAACTCTTGGCTCTCTTGATTTCTCTGATTGGCAAAGGGCACATGGTCAAAACTCAATTAAAGCAAGACCAGAGGCCTCTGCAAAGATCCCAGAGCCACGTGTGGGAGGGGAATAAAAAAAAATACAACAGCTTTTTGATGTCTTCTCAAATCCCAACTTCATCTTGAAATGAAGCTAGTTCTTAATGGAAAAAATTCTAATCAAATAATTTGAAAACAAATCAAGATTTTTCATTTCAGGTCAGCTGAAATGTTTCTACTACCTTAGATTAAAATCTTTTGATTCTTTATTTAAAAAAAACCAAACAGAAATTATTTAAGGCTATCCTGAAACACTCTCATCTCCCTGCATTTGGGGGATTTGACTGTCAAACTCGAAAACTAAAGATCTGCACAGTTCTAACCAAAATAGATCTAGTGGCAGAAATACCTGTTCCTATCTGTGACTGACAGACTAAAACAGTATTCTGCACATATTCAGTCTCTCTGTCTGGTAAGAGCAGAGGTCTGCTGCACAAATCCTTCTGGTCTAATGATGGTGGGAAATGTTTTTGACTCTGCTCCTCATCCTGAATTCCTAAGCAACAAGTAGTTGTGAAAGGTTTCAGCTTATGCTGTGTCTCTCAGGGCACAGTTGCCTCATAGGATCACAATCCAAGAGGAAAAGAGATCATCGCGAACTCCTGAAAGATCCCTTGTCACGTTTTAAAATACCTAAAGAATGAAGTCATGTATCCTGAGAAATACTTGGCAGATAAAACCCACAGAATATCATGCACATATAGCTATCTACCTCCTAAAAACCCTCTCTATAGGGCTGGGACTTTGCAACTTACTTCTCTCTTGATTGTGGCCTCATGGGGCAGTTGTGTCCTGCCTTCATCAGGGCTAAAGGACGTGTTCAGCACAGCTCTGCTCTGGTGGTGGAATTGGCTTCCTCATCCCTTTAGAGGAATTGGCATTTGAGACTCCGATTATTTAATTTGGGCAAAATATGGTCTAACCTTTACCACAAAAATAAAACTTCAGAGCTGTGATCTGAGTGGAAATGGAGGCTGTGGACATTCTGTAGTCTTCACAGAGCCTAGCATAGCTCTGAGCTTAACACAGTTCAGTTCTCATGGAGTGAGCAGCCTCTTTTATTTCAGCTGGGCATGTTCACTCTGGAACCTAGTGATAGAAAGTGTCAGCAGAGGAAAGCATTCCGTAGCCAGTGCTGACAGGCATGAAAGTTCACCAGTGCTTCTGTCACGATGCTGGGCCTACTCTTCTGGGAAAGCATCTTGTTATAGTGTCAGAAGTGGCAAAAAAATTGCTCCTGGGCTTCAGTGTCCCATCAGCAAAACAGGCACTTCTGTTGCCTGGCTTGGCACTTGGGCTGCAAGTTTTGCTGGCAGCACAGCTGAGGCTTTGTCACTGATGGATGCCTTTCAGCACCATCATATAATAAATAGCAGCATGTGAAGAAGTGGTGTATTTGCTCGCCTGCTCTGAAGCAAATGTCTGCCAAGCAGGAGGTGGGACATAGTATCAAGCAGGTAAGCACAGGTTCTGGTTTGGCTGTTGGGCTTCTGTCCACTTTGGTTCTCAAAGAGAATCACTGTCCCAGGACCTGTAGTGGAAGCCATCGTACAAGCCTGTATGCCTCTTGTCCTCGCTGGTGGTCAAGAATAAAAGGAAAAAGACACGGAACAGTTACTGAGACAGCAGGTAGCATATCTGTAATGGTGTCTCTTTTTTGGCTGCCTTGCCCCTAGCTCGTGCGAGCGCAGCCCCCTCGCTCGTCGACCTCATCTTGCTCTAAGCCACCTCCTCCCCCCTCTCCACCCCAAGCTTATTTCCCGGCCGCTGGAGGTTTTAATATTCAAGCCGTACCTTCCACATGAGCTGTGCTGAAGAGTTGACGTGTCGGAGTTTATTGATATCACATCGGGCTGCGCAGGGCTGTCAGCTGCACATTCAGCCTTTAGCGACCCCCTAAGGTGCGGGCTCTGGCAGCTCTAAAGGAATCTGCACAAAAACGCCTTTTTGTTTTGTCCAAGGTGAGACAATGCGAACAGGGCCCTGCACCAGATGACAGGGCTGATAAAGGACCAAGCGGCGCAGGGATATCTTTCTTTCTTTTCACTCCTTCATTCAATCCTTCTTTCTGTCACTTGCATTCTCTCCTCCCTATACTTTTCTTTCTTCTCTTTCTTCTCCCGGCTCGGCTAGCAGAGAGCAGCAGAGACAAGCAGAGGGGTTCAATTGCAGGCAAATGTCACAGTCCAGCTTCTCAACACATTTTCAGCAGCAGCCGGAGTTGCTGTTGGCCAACTTGAGGAGGGGCACGCTCTGCTTGAGAGTCCTTTCTCCTGGAGCTCTTTACAGTCACGTACTTTGGTTTTTTCTCCATGGGCTGAAATTAATGTAAAGCTGTGAGTGTTTGTGTGTGTTGGGAGAAAAGTAGGCAGGGGAGGGGTGTAAATACGGAGAGAAAGACAGAGGAGCCAGCAGTAGTGCAGTAGAGAGAGAAGGAAAGCAAGTGGAAGCAGCAGTGAAGCAAGAGAGGATGTGTGTATGTATACACACATATGTATGTATATATATTGTGTGTATATATAAAAATAAAAAGCATAAGGGCACAGGAAAGGGGAGGAAGCAGAAGAGGGGAAAAAGAATCAGACATTCTCCAAGGACAACTGCCTTAACGACTTTTGCTGCATCCCTCTGTTTTCACAGACACGGTAGAGGACAAAGTAAAGGAAGGGAAGTGGTTGCTCGTGCCCGCTCTCGCACACCTCTTGGCTTCAGGCGGTCGGTCTGACATTCAGATAAATGAAGCAGGGCTTGCAAACAGCAGGAGGAATGTGTTTCTCATGTGTGGTTAAGTGGTCTCTGGTGCCTCATTCTCACGGGCTGGTTTTTCAGGATTGGGAAAGGTTTATGAGGTTAAATTTGTTTATCTTTCCTGAAAGAGTCTTATATTGAAAGGTCTTTAACTTGATGTATCCAGCCAGGGAGGCCCAGGGCTGGAACAGCAGAGGAACTACAGGACAAGATTAAGGGCCGTTGGCAGAGCTATACAGGGGTTTAGGATGAAAATAAAAGAGGGTGTTGCAAATTGGGATGGAGGAGCAATGATAGAGCTGTGCAGGGACCCCAGGGTAAGAATAGCAAGGCAGCTATCGGCCAAGATTGAGATGTGCTGGCAGAGAGCGTGGGGCCCAGAACTGGAACAGAAGGGGTGGCAGTACTTCAAGTACACGAGCAGAGCTGTGCTGGGACAAAGCCAGGGGGAGCAGAGGTTGTCACAGACGAGAAACTGTGAAACCTGCATTTGTGCGCCTCGCTAAGATGCTAGACATCTGAGATGGCATGTCTGTGTGTACATGATGTGCTGATGAACATGTTGCACCAAGTGGATTCCAGCCCAGATCTGGAGAAAGGTGACTTTTGCTTAGGTAGCACCAGCATCTGAGACATAGCTATGGTGCTTCTACTCAGTCAGCTTTGGGAAAATTACTAAGTAAAAAGTATTGGAATAGATTAAGGATGGGGGCTTGGGTCTGGGATAGAAGCATGCACATTTCTCAATATAAGAACCAAGGTATAAGGGCAAAATGGCCCAGAGATGCCTGTCATCTGGCTGGGGTCAGTTCCAACTCTCTCTCCCGTGGATCTGAGTGTTATTTTCACAAAGGTGTTTGAATAGTACAGTGTCTTTTCTATTATGGTATTTGTACCGCCAGGCGCCCTCGGAGGGTGGTCGTAACGCACGTGAGGAGCAGTTAGATATTGTATTGTGCTCAGAATGAGGAGGAAAACTGGTGTAACAGGTGCCTGGAGGTTCACACCCTTACTGTAGTGGCAGTGATGTTATGTATGCTTGCTGCTGGGGGAAACCAGGCATGGCTGGAGCACAAAGAGTAAGATTACAGCAAGCTGGGCATCACCGGGCTTTCCTTGCATCTCTTTGGCCCCTAGCTGGATCTTCAACCTGGTCGAGGCATGGCCTGAACTTAGTGGGTGAGAGTCAGGGGCTTAAGCTGAGCACTGGGGAGAGAGGCTGCATGTTGACTTTGGGCCATGTCATATTGCTGCCCCAGGTGAGAGCTAATTACCTCTGGCAGGAACAGTGCTGAAACAAAACACAGAGTACCAAGCTAAACATGTAGACTTAATTTTACCCTTTGGTCAGTCACCTACTGTTTTTTCAACCCCAGGTACCATATACGCACACTAGTCCTTCTTGCCTGGATAAAGGGCCTGGCTTTGTACACTGCAGGCCAGGTAATCTGTCTTGGGTTTGCCTGCTTCTTTGAGTTGTAAGTCAGGGCAGTTATCAAAGAATCAGATCTCCCATCCTTAATGCTAGCAAGCTTCCAGCATCCTGGGTACCTATGCCCACTTCTGTGCAGCTCAGACCCTTGAGTGGGACATGTTTGCACTGCTCCATCAACTTCCCTATGTCTCTGAGAAATTCTTTTAAGGGAACTGGAGAGATGAAGCTGAAAAGGGAAGAAAGAAAAAAAGAGAAAACTCCAGAGAAAGTGAGCAGACCTTTTCTTCTCCCTGCCTCTTTATTTCCCCTGTATCCCAGCTGGTCTCCCTTTGCTTCCCAATTTTGGGAGCGCTATTGATGCTTCTCTAACTACATCATTTCAATTCAAGTAGAGGAGTCAGCAAGCCCCTGCAGTCCCTCTCGTGCAGCCCTCCGCTGGATCCTGCGCCTGCCACAAGCACACGGCTATGAATATTGAAGTGAAAAAGGGTCCTTTTATGGACTTCACAGATGTGCTGGGGAGTTGGGGCAGGCCTCATTACCTCGGGGTTCTTTAAAAGGCCAAACAAAAGCCAGAAGAAAGAGTGTTAGGGGTGGAGGGGGCAGGGAGGCGAGAACTAGAAAAAAGTTGAAAGAAAAGAAAAGACGACTGGAGTTGATGGATATTCCATCTGTTTATGTTCAGGCCAGTGCTGGGAATTAACAAAGGCTGTTGGAGACGTAGGCTGTCATTTGCCCTCCCTCCCTCCCTATCTTCCTCCAAATGTTCTGGATGATTTGGTTTTGTTCACTACTCACAGGAAACAGAATATGCTGTGTGTTTTGTGACCATGTGTCTTTGCGTGGGGGCACTGCAGCTGGTACCTACACTGCCAGACCCTGATTTGCGTTAGGATTTGCTGGGGCCCTGATGTCTCTTGCTACTTTCACATGCAGAGTAGATGGAGCCTCCGGGGCCAGATCCCTCCACCAAGATAAATGAGTACAGCTTCTTGGGTTTTACCAGAACTGCACTGGCGTACGTCAGCAAAGGAGTTTGCTTGGTCTATGTGCATGGCATGGATTATGAAAGAGCATCAGGTTAGGGATGCAGTTCCTTCTTTGTGGGCTTGGAAAAGCCTTCATCTAGTTTGGCTTCCACCTTCAAGGCAAAGGTAGGTTGCCAGCCTGAACGGAGTTACCTGGAATGGCTGCAATTGATAGAGGAATGCAGAGAGAGCTGTTGGATATGTCTTCACTCAATGTAAGTCCTCATATTGGCAAGAGGCTTTTGGTGATGGATTACAGTTCCAGTCTCTCTAGCTTTTTCTTTCCAAAATCTTGTAATGCTCCACTTGTAGTTGTGCCTATGAAGCTGGCTAGCACCGAGGCAAGAAAGCTAAGATACTTGTTCAAGGAGATGTAAGGATTTTTATAGTGGAAAATGGAGGTGAATTTTGGACCTCTATGCATCCCAAACTGGCACTCTAACCAAAGAGATATTTATATTCTTTTGTTTAGAGGCATATATGTATTTCATAGCCAAGTGCCAGGTGAGATACTCCTGTATAAGAGTTTTCTTAAAATCCCAAAGCCAATCCATGAGTTAGGAGGCATATTCTGGCAGAACTGGGAGGAAAATAAGTTTGGGGTGAGTGCTTAGGGAAGTAGGACATCCAGAACCAGGTAAAACTTAACGCCTTGCACCACCTTTGAGTCTTCAAGCCCAACATGTGATGTGAGGGCTCCTCCCAGGTGAATCTTTGGGATTCAGACATTGAGAAATCATCAGATCCCTCATTCCAAGCCAGAACAGGCTGTGTGGTTCTCACCATGGTCATCCTGCTGACTGAGTGTGTCCTGTCACCCATGTGTGGGAAAGTGCGCACACTTGGATACCTTTTGCACATGCTTCCTTTTCAACCATTAAACCTCCAGTTTTCCTTTCTTCCTCCTTCCTACAGCTTCTCCTTCCACATATGATCTCACTCATTCAGTAGAGATCTTGACATGATGAGGGAATTATCCAGCTGTGAAACACCTTTCTCTTTGACAACCCCCCCCCCCCCAAGACAGACAGACACACACACTGTCTCTGCCTCCCTGTTCAAGAGCATCAGCGCCACTGTGAGTATTATTTCCAGGTTGTAAAGATCATAATGGACATTACCTCAGTCTGTGGTTTGGTTACAGCTGGCCAGTTCAATGCCTGAATAAAAAAAAATAAAATAGAAAAACCCCAAACCTTTATCTCTTAAGGCCCCCACACTAATGCTTTGCTGAACACTGCAGTCCCCAGCTGAGCTGTAAATGACTTTTTCATTTTCCTAGGCCTGCTACCCGGTCTGTTTGGTATTCAAGGGCACCCCACCAACAGGCACTATCATTCTGCTTGGGCCGAATTACTTGATTAAAACGCATATCAACTATTATGTGATTCGTTTTCTGCCTCTGCTCCACACCACAGCCCTTTAAACTATGTTAAACTGTAATACAGCTGCGCAGGCACGAGCAAATGCTGGAGAATGGGGAGTTTACAGGTTGGAAAGGGGAGGGAGGGGGAAACCCAAGCTTTATTGTATGTGCTGTGTTGATTATTGGTTTTTGTGTCTGGGAATGTGCTTGGACAGGAGTAGAGGGGCGAGAGATGAATTTGAAACACCTCTGTCCCCCTTTGCAGTCCCACCTGCTGTTGAACAGGTTTGGAGGTGAGTAGGGGTTATTCTGTGCACACATAGGCACCTCACTCTCATTGCGAACTCAGGACTTCATCATTTTCCAAGAAGAGAGAGAAAAGGGTGTTCTGGTTTTTGTGTTGGAAAGAAAAATCAAGGCAATAGAATTCTGTGCTTGTGACGCTGCCACTGTGTCGCCCTTCTCTCAGGCTCTTCATAGTCTTGTTTGCATTTTGATGGGTTTTGTTTGCTTTCTGCCAGAGGGAAAGGCAGATGCTAAGAAGTCAGGGAGAGTTTCAGCTCTTGCTTCTGAAGCTGTTGACTGCAGGATCCAGCACTGGGGACATGCTCTGTGAATAAGCAGCTGCATCTTGGCGATCCTTGTTCATCCCACATCCTTTTGGGGGAGTAGAAAGTGTGAGGTGTCCAGTTCCACCCTTCCTGCCCCACAGATGTATTGTAGCTGAGGTCCATGGCAAGGATCTCAGCTATAATATATCTTATTATTTCAGGCCCTCATGACAAGGTACCCACAACTGGGAGATATTTTCACCTGTAAGATGAGTACCTCCTCACTGTCTCATGGCAATGTGGCTCCAGTTATGGCTCTTGTGGCTCCTGGCAAAGTCAGGCAGCAAAAGCATCACACAGCAGGTGAAGCCTGCCCTTTTCAAGGTCATTGAGAGACTCTTTAATTGTCCTCCAGCATAAAATAACATGAAGTTATTTTAGGTACCTGAAGTTCAGGTACATATGGGACTCAAAAAATGTGCATGCATATGTTTATCCAGGGGTAGCTGTTGGGGCCACCAAGCATGACAGCTTTGGTGGATGGAGAGTGTTGTGAAGAAGGGGGGACCAGGTGTGGGGCTGTAATGTGGGGGTAACTTCAAAGTGAGATTTTTCTTACTTCTCTTATGCTGTTAAATCTGAGTTCCTCTGTGGCTGCATTAGCTTCCCAGCCAGTCACCTCTAGATCTGGTTTCATGGAGTGTCGCCGTTGCTCCAGCAGTGTCTGGGTGAGTTTGCTAAAGCCAGTTGCAGCACAAAAGGTGCAGTTATAGCTAAGCCATTCACAAAACCATTCCCTTCCCCCTCTTCATCTCTCCCCTCCAACACACATTTAATTTTTAGGATGGTGCAGCTGGAAGCAACAGAGAAAGAGAGAGGAAATGAGATGAGAAATACTGAAGGAGAGAATGTGCAGCTCCCCTTTACCCTCTAACAAAATCCGATCCCCACTTTAATGAATGCGTTTTCATGTCTGGTCCTGTCTGCCAATCCTTCCAGACGGCACCAAGGTGCTTCAAGACAAGGCAGCAGGTCCTTGTAGAGCATCAAGGGCTCAGTCTGAGCCTGGAGGGTCTTCTTGTGGCCGATTCCACCTAATCCTGTTGATTAATTTAACTCCAGGGCTAAGAGGCACGCAGAAGCAGTGGCTGGAGGTGGAGAGGAGAAAGGCAGAGAGGGAGGAAGGGAAATAGAGGAGTGAAGGGAACAGGGAGAGGGAGGATACATCCCATCCATAATTATGGAGAGTTTTTCTTGTTCCTTTCCTCAAGGTCCAGTCCACTTCTATTCGTTTCAAACCCCTCCAGAGAGCTCTGCCCGGCTCTTGCTAATTGTACCCCAACCTGAATCGGCAGCATTATTCAGGAATGTGAGTTTGTGGGCCATAATTTACACATTTCCTCATGCTAGAACGGGTCCCAGGACAAGCCCAGGCTTGTATTTGTCACCTTTCCTATGCTATCCTGTACACACACGTGTGCACATGCTCTGGCTGCACTCATTTCCATGGGGAGAAAGAATCATTTTGGTTTATTCAGTTTTCCCCAGCTTATCCTCGCTGCAGATGTGGGACTTGACACTGATCCACACAAACCTTCAGCAAGTCCCTTCATGGTCTTCTCTCCCCCTTGCACAAACCGTGTTGTATCTCTGCTCCAAGAAGGTGCCTGTACATTTGAACAGCCCTCTTTGAGCAGAGGAGTTGTCACACTGGCAAACTTGCTTTCATTCCCATAATAAAACCTATGTCTCTTTATTTCTAAGAGTATTGCAAAGCAAAGAGATTTGAGCAGTTTGGGCTTTTTCCTTCCAAGCTACAGAGCAGTTGTGCTAAATAATAAAGATGGAATTCCTGTAAAAAAAATAAATATAGTGGGATCTGTGTGTGTCATAATACACACACTTTTCTCTTAGTTTTTCCTTTTCTCTGACTTGTCCTCCTGTGAGATTTTTTCCTCCATTCACCTCTCCATTCTGTTCTTTTCTGTCAGTCTTTAGCCAGTATGATATCCTAGGGGAGCTGTGTATCAGACAGCTAGCTGTTTCCCATCCTTCATCACAACTAGTGATTGGTAAGCCACACAAGAAGCTGCTGCTAGATATTTCTCCACCTTCATATTTACAGGGTGTTCATTGCTGTCTATGCTGAGTAAGTGGAAAACGCTACCAGCGCATGCTAATGGTTATTTCTACAGCAATAGCCCCGTTGTGCTGGAGGCTGCAAACTGGGATTCACCCCCTGCTCATGCTGCTGGGAGTGCTACGTATCCATTTTTCACAGGGACGTGTTGCAAAAAATGAAGCGTTCAAGTTTTGAGTGAATCCCCCTGGACTTGCCTAGGGAGGGAGTCTCCTTGAGTTACTCTCGTGGTTTTGTAAAACTTCTCATTGCACAGAAACTTTGTGGAGATTATGGCAATGAAACCATTTGACCAGCAGGTTTCAGCTGTTTAGGAATAGAAAAGACCTGTTAGATCCTCGAGTTGCTTCTTAGGCAGGTAAAGGGAGACTGTCCCCTGATAATAGGGGATGCATTAGATAATAGGCTTGTACTGCAGTCTGTCTCAGCTGAAAGACTTTCTATATTATTTAATGAATCTGTGTCTGACAGCAGCAGCTGCATTGTACTAAGACCAGCTGGTTCCAGACATACCCTGGGATTTTTCTTGCTCTCTTGGTTTCATCTTTGTAGTCGGGTTGTTGGAGCCTTGGACTTGGCACAAGGAGCTGTGGCTTCTTTTCCCAGCTTTGCTCCTGACTCACAGGGTGACCGTAGGTGGGTGACTTCCGCCATCCCTGCCACGGTTGTAAAATGGAGATAATGCCAGTCGGGAGCTGTTTGGAGACTTCTGGATAGAAAATGTTATGTCAGTTTATATTACAAAGTTTGGCTCTACACTCTTTTAACCCTGTAGCCAGCATGATGGCCAGCACCGTTGCCAGTGCTGCTGTGAGTAGGAACGATTGTTACTCATGACAATCAGTTGTCCTCTCCCAAAACTTTGTGGCCAAATCAGGGATTCTTAATTAAGAGCATAAAGCTATTGAAGAAAGTTCGGCTGTTTTCCCTTCCAGACTTTTGCAGCAAAAAAAGTGAGCAAAGTGAAGTGTGGGAGATGAAGCACATTACAGATCCTTTTCTAGACTTTTTTTTCTGATGTGGGGAGATAGTGGATCCCAGGTTTGTTGTATACTATGTAAGCAGTTGGACCAAGCAAGCAGACAAGCTGTAGGTAGATGTTACAGCATTGCTATCAAGTGGCCAAGAGTTAGATCTTAAAAAAGTCATTTTGACATTGCTGTCACCATAGTACTTGCCAAGCAGGTTGGGGCTGTGTTGCACCAGGCATGAAATGTGCCGCAAATGCTAAAGAGCTCACAGGCTGAAAATTGCTACTAAGCATGCTTACTAACTCTACAGAAATGTACATTTACTATAAAGAAATATGCTCAGCTGCAGAGTTAAATGACATTTAACTCAGTATATTTTCCTTCCCCTTCCTCACTCTGGCCCTCTTACATCCTGGACCAAAACACACCTCCATCCTTATTTTTTTTCATATCAAGTATTTCCAGAAAAGATACTAACTAATTAAACCAAGAATAGTTGGTGACTTAAGTGATTAACCTAAAGAAATTTACTATATGCTATAGGTTTCCAGATGGGCTTTTGCAGAGCATGGTACCCCAAGGTCCAGATGTCCTTCTACCTGCCCTGAATCATCTGGCACCCAGATGTGGAGGGCTGTTATTTTCAAGTACAGATGTTCCTTTTACACCACTTGTGACTCTAGACCTTCCCTAAAAATGGACATAAACAAAAAGCTAGTTTAGTAACAAATCTCTGCTGTATATGGTGAAACTGTCTTTAAAATGTGGGACAGATGCTGCTCCTCTGAAGTCAACAGTGAATTTCTCACTGACTTCAGTAAGAAATGAAGGGTTCTTGATTTAAAAAGATGCACATTTGTAAAGACCCTGTGTATTTGTAAGCCAGAGCTAGAAGAAGGGAAAACCTCTTAAGATGATGTGTTTGTCCCCAAAACAAGCCATCTACTCCTCTGCAGTGGTTTCTCTGACTCCAGCGCAACTGTAGTTAGCTGAGTTCTGACATCGCATCCTCCCTGTGAAGCCCCAAGACATAAAAGCATTTTTGTATTGCAGCAAGCTGAATGCAATGGCATTTTGTGGTGATCTCAGTATAAACAAGTGAGCTCCGATGGGATATTTGCCTCATACTCCTCAAACTGCTGCCCCTCTTGAGCAGCTGTTGGGGAAGTCACAGCTGCTGTTCCCAGCTCTGAAAAGAAAAAGGCAGATTTTTGGATGATGATAGTATAGGAGCTGAACAAAAAGAGAGGACTGAAAAACACTGTTAGTAACTTTAGGAAACTTTATCATTAAGATGACCATATGTAAATCCTGCTTTAATCCTAAATTAGCAAAGGTTTACTCAAAGGAAGAAACATTTCTCTGTGAGCACAGTGTTCAATCAGATTCTTCCTCTTGGTCTGTCTGTGCAGTTATTCTGAAAGATAGCAGTGAAGCTTGGTAGGGAAAAAAATGAGTGCACATTTAATGAGTCTCCTATTTTCATGACAGAGAAGGAAAAGGTGACAGAGGCCAGATCTCTCACCTAGCTGAAAGGTTTCATATATCATATTCTTCCTTCTCTGCTGCCATGAACCAGTGGCACATTTTTCACTGTCCCAAAGGCAGACATAAAGTTTTGGCCTGGCTGAGATCCTCCATACATCAACATCTGCACTGCATGGAACTGATAACCTGCACATGGCACATGGCATATCTTTGAAACCCAAGCTTTGCTCCATGAGAGGCCTCTGGCGAACACTGAAGTCACAGCTAATGCTGTTCTTGGTGTGTCCCCTCTAAAATCCACTGGGTCTGACTGTAGACTTGGTGAATATCAATGTAGTGCCTTCTGCTTTACCTCCAGACAAAAAAAAAAGAGCAAAATTGGGCTTACTTATTCCATTTATACTTATTCAGGTTTGATAAGTGCCTCAGGAGGCAATAGATGTGGTGCTGGGTTCAAAGCAGGGAGAAGGGAAAGGCAGAGGTCCAGGGCAAGTGACGGTGAAGTAAGTGACCAGTTAGACACTGGTGAAGGACTTTCATGGCATCTTAATGCTGTAGGAGTCTGGCCTTGTGCAAAACTCCTGCTGAAATTTGGGAAGAGGAACTGTATCCTGTGGGCAGCCCAACCCAGAGGTGAAGCAGAGTTGGAAAGGTTTTTCCCAGCTGTAAAAATTCCAAGTATTTTTCTTCCTAAGGTGGTTTAAAAAAATGGAAATATCAAACACTGATACTTGACAAAACACAAGAGGAAATTAGGCAGCACAAGTCAAAGCATCATGTATGGAATTTTTTATGTGCTCATTTCAGCTTCTACTTCTTTTCAGTGTAAAATGTGCAACAGTGAAACACAGTCATTTCTAATAAAAAAAGGTAATTTCTTGAAACAAGTCAACAACTGGAAGTTCTTTCACTGTAACAATTTGAATAGTGGACTTTGAACCATCCCTTTCCTGCGAAGAGTTCTGATTTTCATAGGTTGTCATTTTACAAAGTGGGGAAAAAATAATAGTAGGAAACTACAGAAATAGCATAAAACTGGTAGATGAATTGTACATGGACGGAGTATTTGTTTCAGTGGACACCATCCCAGTAGAACTGAGATTACTTTGCTGGGCTGCTTAGTTCTTCCAACAGCCTTTCTCCCTATGGCTTTTTAACCACGCAAGCCTCATCTCCCATTTCTTTCCCACCCCAGGTAACAGGCTGGATGAAGGCTCTGATGTCGAATCTGAACCAGACCTGCCTTTGAAGCGCAAACAACGCCGCAGTCGAACCACTTTCACCGCTGAGCAGCTGGAGGAGCTGGAGAAGGCCTTTGAGAGAACCCACTACCCAGACATCTACACACGAGAGGAGCTAGCTCAGAGAACCAAGCTCACCGAGGCCCGAGTTCAGGTAAGGACTAGAGCCAGCACGTGGCAAGTCAGGCTGGTGGCTCAGCTTCTTGTTTACCTTGAGGAAGGAGATGGTAGTGCAGGGGATGAGGATGTGGAAAGGTGGTAGCATGGATGCAGTTCTTCTCTGGAGCTACATCCACAAGGATCTGAGACTTAAATCCAGTTCTGCAGATTCCCACGTTCCCATGGATTTGCAGATATTCCATTTGGATTTGGCCTGTTGCAGAGGTACCAGCTGGAGGGTTTCCATGCAGGTTGGGACCAGGAGCCAAACTTTCCCTAAATTGGCAAGGCATTTAGCTCTCTGGTTTCTGTTGGAGAAAATTCCTCCATTTGCCTAGGAGGAAGCAGTGTGTGTGTATGTTTGTATTTGGTGTTTTAGGAGAAATCACACCATTTACCAACCTTGCCCAGGGGAGCAGATCATATTTTGCAAAGTTTGCAAGTTCTGTGTGTGAATTTTCATAAAACTTTTTTCCCCAATCTCCAGAGAGCATAGAAAGGGCGGGGGGAGGGAAGAAGAGGGGAGGAGCGGGAAGGGAGGGTTTGGAGCCGGGGGACTCTGACATCTACACGATTAATAGCCCTTGTGGGAACTCCACACAGAGACCCTTATGTCTTCCAGATAAAGGCTGGGTCAGCAGTGTGTGCAAACACGCAGAGGGATAAGGAGTGTGAACAGATCGGGGGGTATAATAGAGTCCCTTGGGGAACGAGAAGGAAAGGGGGAGGGATTGGGGATTGTGCTGGGTTAAAGAAGTGAAATGGAGACCCCAGCAGTCCGTCCTCCGTGTGGCCAGTGCGATTAGGTTTCACGCTAAGCGCAGGGGTCTCTGTGCACGCAGCCAAGAGTTGAATTGCGGGCACTGAGAGAGGAGGGAAAGAGTACTCCAGGCTTGTGACAGGGAAACAGTCAGTCAATTAACCAGCTCCTCTGAAACAAAACAGGCTTTTTTTGTTCTGCGGTTCTCAGGATAATGAGCTTGATGTGCTTGCTCAGAAGCCAAAACCACCAAAAGTTTTTGCTGTTTCCCCCCAGCTGTCTGGGAATGGACATTCCCCCCAACACCTGGGACATTCGCTGGTTAAGGACTTTTCCCATTAGCCTTCTTTCCCAAAGAAGTGCTAAGCCAGTTGCAGCACTGCAGCAGATGCCCTCTTACCTCCCTGTAGCTTTTTCTTGAGAGGTACTGGATTTTCCTGAATCCATCATCCCTCAAGGTTTGGCTATGGAGACTGCAAAAAGGAAATCTAGCAAACTTGAAACTCATTCTAGTTTTGATCTTAGCCAAAAGACCATGCCAGAGTGTTCAACAGTAATAGCGTTCATTTGCTAGCCATTTGCGGTGATAGACAGATGGAGCCTGGGAAAGTGGCTAATTTAGGCCACTAAGCTACCAAAAGTTGAAAAGTGTAAATTCCTTCATTTTTGTTTTTGCATATTCTGTTTCTAATTGGTCTTGCTTGCTGTAGATGGACATAAGATGTTAAGGAGGAAATAAAAAGAGATGTTTCTGTGGCAAACATTAAAAAAAAGGAGTTTCAGGGGAGAACAGAGTTTAGGTAACACCTTTTTATGGGGTGAGAGAAACCTGTGTTGCATGAGCCGTGATGTGGGCATACTGGGGAGGAACGGAGAAGCCCTGAAGCGCCAGGGAGTGCAAAAACCAGAGGCAGGTTCTCTCTTTTCCAAGGCACTCTGACCTCACTGTGACAAGGCTTGGGAGAATGGAGGGAGGCAAAAACAGAAAGGGAAAGCTAAATAAATAAATAAAGAAAACCCTTTCCTTGTCTCAAGCTGTGATCTCTGAATCCCCCTACTTGCTCCCAGGCAGCCTGCATGGAGGTTCCTGCCAGGGCTCTAGTAGCAGCTGTTCTCCGAGGCACATTCCTGATGGCTTTCTCATTCCGACATCCTGGCAGAGTCAGCTTCTTCCCACCACTTTTAAGCCTGCCGCCTCTTGTAAAATTTTCTGGGTATCAGAGCAGATCTTTTACTGGCTCTCGGGACCTACAAACATTAGTCAATCAAGTTCTTGTGGAAAAAAACCCAAACCGCACACACACACACATCCACACATGTAGCCATCCAGCAGGGAACCTGCTACCACCTTAGAGTCTTAGTCCTGTGTCAACCGAGTTTTTAAGGCCAAGAGGTGTGCTTTGGATTAAAGATGGCTCTGTTGTAACAGCAGGACCAGCTGACATCAGGGTTTCTGGGTGTTAAGGGCCATGCCAACATCTACTCATCTATCTTGTCCCCAAAAGCTTATCATGTTAACTTGTTAAATGGGAGGCAGATGTATGAAAAGTATTTTCTGACCCATAGTCACAAAAGAAACTCAAGAGCAGCCTTCACTGCTCCTCAGTGTCTGGTCATTGCTTCATCCACCCTTGGGATCTCAGTGCCACTTGTCTGCTACGCAGCTGGATCACACCCAAGTCTCTGAATCACATCTCAGGTGTTGCTATCAGGCTTTCTTACTCTATCAGATATACACAACATCCCTGCACTAGAATCCCATTTTCCTAATCACCGTACAAACACTGAACAAAAACAAGGGGGCATGTCCATCTCTTTGCTTCTTTCTCCTCACCTCTTTGCTTTACCATGAGAAAGGTGAACTGACGTAAGTCTCATTCGTTCTCTCTGATACCTGAATATTTGCATACCATAATCTTTTCCATGTGAAAAGCTGATAGCTCTGTTAAACTTTATTGGCAGGCCTCAGAGTCTGGCTCGTCACGCAGCTGTCCAGCTAAGTGGAAGTTTGACACGTTGACAGCTAATAAAATTCACAAGCTGAACAACAAGAGGGGGTGGTGGTGGGGAGCGGTTCCAAGATCCGGTTTCTCATCTGCTAGGAGGATCACGGGAGGGTGAGCAATATTTTTGCAAGGTCACTGCAGTGTCTGTGTGGTTGAGATGCATGATTCCAGCATTCAGACTTCAACACACCCAAAGGTACAAGCCATTAAAAGGTTAATCCGAAATTGAGCATAGCCAGGGACTATGCCATGGATTTCCGGAAGGATCAGGATTACAGTGCCAAACCCATGCCCAGTGAGGCCACCAGTGGAAATTCCCACTGACTTGTTTTTGTGCAAGGCAATGTCTTGACTCATGTGTGCACACTAATTGTCCAGTCCTGAACAGATTCTTCCCCATCTGCAAGCTCCCATTTCCACCCTTCCAGAAAACAAGCTGTTGAATGCCAAGTGTTCATGGATTTAAAAATTAAGTCTAACAGCTAAGCAATTCACTTAGCTAATTTAATGGAAGCTTTGACTTTGATCTTGAATGTATTTTGGGTTTTTACACCAAGTTTTTGCAATTATCTAACTGATGATGTCAAAGTTTTTATATGGAAAAAACCCTAAACGGGATTCTGTGATAATTTTGAAACTTTTCTCCCTAGCATTTCTAGAGAAGGGACATTTTTCAGAACAACCCTTTTCTCATAAATAGTTTAGCTTTGTCAGTGTACTGTTTTTCAATAGGAAAATAGTGTTGTCAGGAAATTCTTGTCTAGGTGTAGAAATGACTTCTCAAAGCAATGCTAATGTCAAAAGAAACACTAGGTACATCAGTCATGGGTCCAGGGAGTTGCAACTAATCCTTCTCCTACACGGTCCCATTTGTGGATCTGTTTGCCCAAATGTGTTGCTTTTTTAAGGCTAGTTACCAACAAACCTCAGTGCTTATTTCCATTTTTGACTTGGAACAATATCAACAGAAGGAAATATAAAGTAAAACAAAGCAGTGCATATGCTCAAATTTTCCTCAGGTCAGCACCACAATCCCAAGTCATGTAGAAGTTTCTGCACTGAAAATGTTTTTCACAAATAGACCTCGGTGCATAGGTTCCCCCACAAGCAGCCCATCTCCATTTTTCCTGGTGCTGTAATGAGTCAGATGTGGCGGGCTCCAAAGTATTATCTCAAAAGGCTTTCTCAGAAACCTACCAAAATTGTTCACAAAAAACAGATGGCAGTTTTTACTTCTCAGCATCACCTGCGGATGATTCCGATGGTCATACCACAGGCAGCTGGGTATAAGCATGCATACCGCTAGCAAGTACGTTAATCCTAGTTCCTATGGTTTGGGCAGTGGGTGCTTTCTGGAAATAAATAAGAAGCGTGAAGGGGTGGGTGCGTTGTGATGCTGATACCTGTTATTAAGCCCAGGAAATTCCATGCACTGAGAAACCATTATTTCAATAACAAAATTAAACTAGACAGCAGGAGTCGCAACCCAGTGCTTTATTGATCAATTTTATGATGGATACCATTGTGATTTCTGCCTGGGAGAAAATGGATGTTTCATTTAATAAAAAGGCTCAGAGCAATTCTGTCTCTGAAATCTTGGTGCATTTCTAGGCTACTCAGACAATGTGTATTTTATGACACAGTTTCAAACTGTAGTAAACAAACAGCCATATTCTAGATCGTGCTGCAGTAGCTCAGACATGCCAAATGGAGTGCCAGAAAAGAAATTCCATTCAATTTTGCTTGAAATTTTTCACAAAGCAATTCTGTTCTCAGTGCAAAGAAGCTGAAAACCATTGTTTACCAACAGTACTCTGCAGTCTAGTTTCCAGAAAATACATGGATTTCTCAGGAACTTCTCAAATATCTGTTGTGGGCTGGTGAGGACCCCAGTGCTCTTTCACCAGCTGTTACTGTGGTCAAAGGTCTATACTGTTCCTTGAGATGGTGCTTTTTGAAGTTGAAGGTATTATATGGAGGGATGGTATGGCGGTAAGCAGGTCTCCCCCCAGCTCTAAGCATTAACTTGACTCATGCAAAGCTGCTGGAGCCTAATGCTGTTTGCCTGGTGTTTTGCTTCCCAAACTCTTTGAGATGTGTCCAAACTGGCTCTTCTGAGGCAATCCCCCTCCCTTAAGGGTCAGCTGAGAATGTTTTCTTTCTTCCTGAGGGTCTGACTAGTTTACATTTCTTGTGAAGAGAGCTGCGATGAGGTTATGACACAACAGCTGCCCTGTGTTTTTGGCAGCAGCCAGGGCACTGAGAGGCTGTGCAGACGAGCCGGCAATTGGGGCTCTCGTTGGCAGAGGCTGGCTTGGCATGCTCATTTTCCACGGCACAGGGCCAGCCGTGCTCTCGCACACCGGAGCGTCCAGATAGACAGCCCACAGCATGAACAGCCCCTGGCACTGCGGCAGCCGGTCCGTGAGAACTGCGGTTGCATTGCTGGTGCGTGTGCCCAGGCACGTCGAGAGACCAGCAGTGTGATGCCAAGCAGCATCCAGCTCCCGGGAGAGGTCAGGGGAAGGGTAGCGCGCTGTTCCAGCCAGCTTTAAAGAAGCGGCTCTGCAAGGTAAAGCCAGCGAGGGCTGAATGGAGCCGTGATGGCGAGGAGGGTCCAGATGCTTCCCCCTCAAGTCCCACGGAGATCTCGCTGCAGAAGGATGTTGCTAATGAGAGAGAGAGGTCGGCTGCAGTCTTGTAACATTACTTTCTGTTTGCTTAGTGAATCGGTGCTTGATGTCTCACGCCATTGCTGCTGTTCTTTTACATTTCTCCATCCTGAACTAGAAACAGAAATGCAATTGGATTGAAGAAAAGAGTAACTCAGAGCATACTTGCCTCAGCTAATATGCTGCAAATAAGCCCTCAGTCTATTTGCTACCCACATAAAATATAAATAAAAACAAACTGTAAAGTAAATTTCCAGTTATCGAAACCACAGTGGTACCTGTGGTTTTCCACCTGAACTTTGGAAAAGCCAGAAATGCTCTCTTAAAACTGTAAGCACATCCTATGTCTGTATCTAAGGGTTTGCTTAGAAAAGCATCAGCACTTTTGGTATTTGTAGTAGAATTACAGTAACCAGCCCCCTTGGAAGTAGAAATGTCCCACTGACAGGGTACATAGTCCCAGCTATGTAAGCCTAAGGGCATCTTGCTGGAGAGAGTCAGTGCTATTTCGTTAAGTATATTATACTTTACTGAAGATGAAAATGATAAACGTAATCCTGTAGTCCTTCTGGCAAAGCATTGGTTGAAATCAAGAGGAATGAATATAAACTTCAGGACTTGCAGCATAATTTGACAAGATCAGCTTGTTTTGTACGTGTGGGGCAGGGAATGTGTATGAAACAAATAGAGAAATTTATGTCAGCAGGTGCTCCTTTGAACTTGCTGGCTTCTGCAGATGGAGGAATCCATTCAATTCAGTAAAATGTGATTTTTAGATAAAATTGTGGATTTTTGTGTTGAGATGCAAAACCTGGAACTGACTTTTTGATTGTTTGTCCTATTCTGCTTTCCCTGGTCTGCTTTGGACCAAGGAGCAGAACTGCCAGCCTCATGGTCACAAGCTGAAAAAGGGATCCCCTAAACAATGTGGTAATGATTTGATTTTCTTACAAAGGAAAGAGGGCCCAGAGGCCAAAGCAATGAACGAGATCCCAGTTCCTTGGATGAAGCGCTTGTGTATAACACTGCGCACTCAGCTGATCTAAATGGAAGTCAGTGAAGTTGCACTGATTTATAGCAGCAGAGTGTCTGTCCCATTGTATTAAAAACAAATAGGGCCTCCCAGAGGTTTTATGAGAAGAACCTTTATCACAAAATTTCCAGTCCAACGAGGGTGTGTACCAAAATGTTTCTCATACGCTTTGCTCGTCTGCCCTGTGCTGAACCTGTGATTCTAGCAGAGCCACCACCCAGTGTGTGCCTGGTAAACTGAGCAAGTATGTTGTGGCTTGGAGCAGCCAGCATGTGTGGCTCTTGTTTGTACTCAGTCTCCCCAGCTAAGGAGGCTTTCTGTTTACTGGGACACCAATTAAATAGATTCTGTTTGGTCAACAATAGAAAATGTTTATAATAATCAGGAGGAGGGTTTGCCAGGGTGTTTTAATCTTTGAGCCAATTCCCGTAATACTTAAGCTATTTTTAAAAGCTCATAGTTTTGCAGAAAAAATTCTGATAGTGGGAATTGACGTGCTGCTGGTTTGCTGTTAAAGCCCAGCCTATCTCTAGCCAAACAATAGCAGCAGGAAATCTACTCCCCAACATCTCATTCACCTCAGTGAGGTATGAACATCAAAGGCTGTTCCAAAATGTTTAAATGCAACTCTAACGCCATTAAGGCTTGGCTTCTAAGAAGCAAGTGTTCAAGTGGAGAGAAAGCACTTCATAAAATACGCAACCTTGCAGCTGCTTTCTGACAGCAGTGATCTCATCCTAATGTCTTTCAGCTTCCACAAGTCCTATTCATCCTCAGAGATAAACATATAAGTAAAACAGAGGTTTTATTTTAAATTTTATTTTATTTTAACAGCATTTCCTCTGACAACTGAAATAGTCACTGAGAAGCACAGTCTGTAAAAAGTAGAGCTGGAAAACACAATATTTGCAAACAATCATTCAGTATCCAATAGCTATTTCATTCAATGATAATATTTTTTTTTTCTATAACTCTTACTAACTTTTATTACAGTAGGGAGTAAAGCTGCATCACTGGGCAAGGTTGGATTTGGAGCTGTGAAACCATGAGTTCCAACCTGGGCTTAGGATATCGCAGTGTGGAAGTGGACAGATCTATCCTGTTTCTCCTGCTTTCTGCTTCCCCATCTGGAGTAGGAAATCCATTAGCAGTTATGAAGTGTTCATACTGTGATGATCATTTAAAGGTAGAGATGGCTTTTTGGTTGAGGAAGTGTTTGTGTTTTAGCCACTCAAAGATTAGAAAGAATATTGCAAGAGTAAAGTAATCAATGTCACAATCAAATATTTCACTGTTAGTTTTTTTTAAAAAAAGTGTTTTGCAAAAAAATTCACATACCACAAGCTGTTGAAATTCTTCAACAGAGTGTTATAAATAGCTAACACCTTCAGGAACTGGGGTAGGCCACGAGAAATATAGGCTAAATTCATTGGATAATCTCATTTGTGAAGAGTCATTTGTTCTGCTCCACTAACCTTGTTTAATATTTATCTTAACCATATCACCCACAAGTGACAGAGGCTCAGCATTTTAGGCACTGAACCAGTGTCACTAGATACAGCTGTATCGCTACGTGTGCAGATATAAATCTACGTGCCTAAAATCAGTGCACTGTCATGGACTTTTTTCCTTGTTCTGTAAATAATTGTCTCAATAGCCTCAATAATGCTTGTATGTCTCTGATGTCTGTTTTTTTGCACTCCTCAGCACCTGGCAGAGGAAGCGTAATCATCACTAAACTGTTGTAGGGACTTACAGGATCCCAACTCACTGTAACATCTCAGCCCTTTCCAGTCTGGGAGGGCTGACTCTCAGCACCATCTGAAACAAGGCATTTGGATGGAGCAGTAACTACCCCAGTCTCTCATCGCTGTTGCTGCTAGAGTTCCCCTCTAAAAGCCTTCTGCATCAGCCTCCTGGGAAGCCCAGGATTTGCAGCATTTATGACTGGTGTGGACAAGGCACGGCAGGGATCTGCCCTGGTTCAAAGAAGAACCTGGAGAGGACCCAGTCTGGCAGAGTCGCCTCTGTGCAACCTGGAGAGGAACCTCATCTGACTTTGGTGGAATTTTTTTTGGTGTGCTTGGGCCATAAGTGGCCATATAATTCTATTCCACCTGGTTTCTGCAACCTCTTGGACCTGTGAAAGCAAACACATGTGGCATCTCTTCCATTCTGCTGGAAAGCAAAGGCACAACTTGGCTTTTCCATCCCTGTTTCCATTTATAAGCTCGTTTATCCCATCTATCTTTCTCCAACATCAAGTCCTGATTAGGCTGAGCAGGAACACAACAGGCTTTCTTTCCCACAGGAGGCTCTTTTTGACCTTCCTTTCCTCTCCTTGTCTGACAAATTGTGGGAGCTGACCCATATCTCGGTGGCTGCGGGGATAATTCAGTCCAGCCCCATCCTGGCAGGCAGCTGTCTCTGCAGCCCTTCTCTGCTGGTTGAGAACAAGTGGCTGAGACATCTTGGGCCGGCCGTTGGCAGGGTTGGGTGCGGGCGTTCAGGTTAAATAAGAACCAGTGCTAACCTTTGCCCCAAACCCAATCTGGCTGGGAGGATGGGCTTTTGGCTCTTCTGAAATCAGCTGGTTCTGCAAGGCAGACAGTGATGAATTGGAGAGGTTTCTTAGTCTCACTGTTTCCCTCTCCCATCTGTGAAGAGGATGGTGAAGGTAACAGATTGAGTAATATTCTGCGGTGAGCATGTAGCATTCAGGATCCTTTTAGCAGCATACTTGCTTACTGAGCAAGGTGCATGTGGCACAGTGAGGGACTCTGGTCTTACCTGGACCCTGGGCATGAAGAACCTGCTTGGATATCTTCTTTTAAGTTATTTTCCATGAGGGCATTCCTGCATCTTCTATCTGTTTCCCCTCAGCTGAGATGAGCAGTTTCTGTAATGCATCTCCTGTCTACTTAATGCATTCTTTTGGAAGATAATTCTCAGGGACAAAAGCCCCAAATGTCTTTAGCAGGTACAAACTGTTGTCTTCCATAGCCTATATTATACTTCCATACCCTTGGAAAGCAGCACGTTTACACAGTGCAAGATCTCTTTGCTGTGCACAGACAAATGATCATGAAGAACTTGTATTTTTGAGAAAAAGCAGGTTTCTGACATGCTGTTCTTTCTGCTGTTGGGCTCTTCACACAGCCCTTTTCCCAAGCGCTGGCTACGTTTGTCCCAGCATAAAACTCTAGTTGTGTGATCCAGCTCCAGCAGCCTCTAGAACAATGTCTCTATAGGCAGACCAGCAGCTTCAAAACTTCCTCCTCTTCCTCATTTTCTTCCCACCAGTCTGGTTTTAGCAGCCGTAGCCTTCACCCCAGGCTTAACATGGTGTAACAGGATCCTCTGGCAGGGGGAATCTTTAGTGGCTGATAAAACCTTAACTGTTGTGAAATGAAAGCAGGTTCCCTTTGAAGTGCGCCTCGCATTACAGTTAGATGTTCTAGCCTCTATATTTTAACTACCAATAAAATGATTTATAAGCATAAAGGCCTGAGCCACCTTTAAGGCGGGGGAAGGGAAAGAATTGCTAACGTCATTAGCTGGAATGTATCTTCTTTTTTTTTTGTGGGTTATAAATAAGGGGCAGAATCAACCTGTTTGGGCCATGAAATGTCCCTTCCTCTGCACGGGAAGATAAATCCTATCAATTTCTTTGTGGAAGGTTTCAGTGTATTTGTGGCTGGATTCTCCAGCCAGGCTCTGTTAGGAAGCACTACGTTTAAGCATGCAGTTGTGAATCTCATTTAGTGCATGTGTATTTACTATTATTATCATTTATTATTTGTTATGCTATGATGCTCCAGCCAAGACAGAGATCTTGCTGTGCTGGCTATGGTGCCTACTTGCAGTTAAAGAGAGCCTCAATCTCAGATGGCTGATTGTTGAAATAAACTAAAATGTAAGAAAATATGGGTTTTTATCCTCAGTTGAGAGGTGGTGATCTGATGCATGGGTTGTTTAAGGACCAAAATTTGTTGAATGCAGCAATGTTTCCACTGACTTCAAATCAGAAAAGCAATAGCTTTCCTGAAGTCACAGAAGGAGTCTGAAGCATAATTAAGAATTTACTTTATTTCTCTGGTGATAGTTCAGTGTCTTGAAAGTTACCTTTCCTTTCTTCACAAGCCCGTGTGCATTGTAGACTCAAGTATGCAAGACATGCCAAGAATGGCCCATGCGCAGGCCCTTTAGGTCGACTCTACCTCATTGTAAAGGGATTGAGAGTATCCTTTATCTCCTTTAAAAAATAAAGGAACTGCACACCCTTAACTGGATGTGGAGAAGCAAGATGGGAGGAGTCATACACGCATGTGTGAATTTTAATTCTGAACAACGGATGCAAATGTGCATGTTGGTGCACAGACAGCAACCTCACGTGGTGTAACAAGACAACACAAATCTATTCAAAGTTGTGTTTTGATCATAAGTTAGCCAAGCCAACTGACAAACCACCACCGGGGAGCCAAGTGCTTGTGTGGAGATGTTGTTGGAGAAATGTGTCCCCTACTAAACCATCTCACTCCACATGCTTCTTCTAAACTTCTAATCCTGAGTGGATTTGCCAGCATCTGGCTCTTGGTTATAAAAAAGGAACTTTCTCACCCTTTGCAATGTCGAGAAGATGTCAGAAATCACTGGAGTGGTGTTTACTTTCTTGGAGTTCAAGTTCTCTTTCCCTCTCGATTTTTGGATTCATAGCTGTTGGGTTATGTTTTCTCTTTAGGTATTTGAATTTTATATGCTCTCCTTAGCATTGAGATCTTTTTTTTTGGAGTGGAAGTTCTTCCAGCCTGGGACTAGGCCTTTTTCTCTGAAGGGAGAAGTTAATTTATCTCCGTATGTTCAGCTAACAGAAATATTCAGACAGTTTTTATGTCCTTAACTGTGAAAGTGGAAGCAAATGATATGACAGGAGGAGCCAAGTTCTGTATCCCTAATTCAAAGCATGAGATAGACATATGTGCAGGCATGAGAAAAGGACAGGATCGTCTTCTTTGAATGACCAGGGCAAACAAAAGGTTATTTATTCATTTGTGTTGCTTACTGCTCCTAGAAACTATGCCACGAATTGGACTGTATAAAAGAGTTGTAAAGTGCTACAGACCTTAATGTTCATTCAATTCTCTTGTCTTAACTCTGCCCTAGATTTTGCTAGTGACTTCTGGTGCCAAAAATGGACACAGAGATTCTGACCTGCATGGACTTTGTTGATCAGTGCAGATTGGATGTAGGCTGACCTATTTCTGTCACGCTTTTGGAACGTGCTAAGAGGTTATGCTGCTTCAGCCAGTAGTGCAGTGCAGAAGGAACCGGTCTGTAAAAAGATGCGTTTGGTGCCAAGGACCTGATATCAGCACTGTATACATTTCAGGGGGTTTAATTTAAACCAGCTTTTCCAAAGAAAATGGGGTGTTGGGTTTTTTTTTTTCCCCCACTGTACGTGAGTGTAAATAACAGTGTGAAGTGAAGGACTGCCCAGGACTAGGTCCTTCCTAGCCATCATCAGCAGGTGACACACCAACTGTCATTAGCAGGTTTCAATCAAACTGTTTCCACAGTACAGTAGTAGATGAGTAACACATAGAAAGAACAATAATAGACTGTGATCCAGAGAACCTCACAGAAATTTGTGTGTGAAGCTTGGTGTATGCTTGTTTTAGCAGGAAGCACCACTGCAGTTCATGTGGACTGAGAGCCAACACTCCATTAAATAAGCAGCTCTCAGTGAAAACACGTTGCCTTGTCATGCTGAGTGAATTATACATACCCATAGATGTCAATACGAAAAAGGCAAACTAACAAGTGACCATTTACAGGGGGACACAATTTAAAGGCCAGAAAAAGACACCCACTTTGAGATTTGGGTCATGTCTGAAGTGCAGAGTGCATTGGACTAAGGTTCTGCTATATTTGGGGCAGAAAATGTGGGGACAGTTTGGACTGCAGTGCCTCAAACTCTTGTAACCCAAGCTTCTGATCTGATGTTGGGCAGCTTGGAAGCCTGATGGAGGATTTTTTTCCCGGGAATGCTTTACACTCTTGATTTTTTCCTCCATTTTTTCTTGTTGCTGTGAAATTTAATCGTGTTTTCTAGACCTTTAGGCCTCACAAAGTCCAGCAGCTGCATTCTCATCTGGCTTGAAAGCTTATCCGCATACTTCTGAACCCCAAACAGGGATCGGGCCTGACAGCCTCTCTGATTAAATGAATTAAACCAAGCCCAAGAGACAGCTTGAGGAGCCCTTTCCACTATGCAGAAAGGAGATTGCCCATGATAAAACACACCAGAGCGGACAAATGCCTTTAGAAAAATCTCCCATTGAGTCTTACAGGTAAACTAGCACTGTAGGAAACACGAGCCCAACTTTGCACGTGCATTAATACTGGGTTTATTTTAATGCACAGAGATTTAAATTGGCTGCAGTACAATTCTAGTGCACACTGCAGTGCCTCTTGCAAGGAGAGCATGTCTTAGCATACAGACAACAGTGATTTGCTGCAGTACAGAGAAGCTAAGAAAACCCTGTATTCCCTCCGGTCTGGTTCTATCTATTTAGCTTGTCTAACATAGAAACCATGATGCTAATCTGTCTATTTATCCCTCCTAACAGTGCAGCCGTGTTGCTATTATGGTACTTAATCCTTCAGCATAATTCACATAGTTGTCAGATAACAAGGCAGAATGGCCAGGTGGTAGCAATGTATCTATTTGGTATGGACTCTCTCAGAATACACAAGCTAAATTATTCCTCTTCATCTCACCCTACTGCCGATAGCACCCTCCCACACTCTTAGTAGTATTTTTAACTATTTTAAATGCATGTATCCTCACCAGGAGACAGGGCGGTAGTAGTATTGTTATCAGGGAGAAAGGAAACTGAGGAATGGAGATGGATACTCACAAAGGCTGTGCCAGGCAGGAACTTAAACCTATTTATGGCCAGTGCTGTAATTCAGGATGTGTTTCCATCAGCAACCTAGGTGAGATGGGACAGCAGCTCAGAGTGAGTCACATGTGGTCTTTCCCCATCAGGTGTGGTTCAGCAACCGAAGAGCGAGATGGCGCAAACAGGCGGGAGCGAACCAACTTGCAGCATTCAATCATCTGCTGCCAGGGGGCTTCCCACCAACAGGAATGCCGACTCTCCCCCCATACCAGCTGCCAGACTCCACCTACCCCACAACCACCATTTCCCAAGGTGAGCACCCGTTCACCTGTGCTGCTCCTCTTCTCTTGCCCGACATCATCCCATCGTCCCTTCCGTTTCTGATTCATGACATCCCACTAAGGCTCTTGTAATACATAGGTGGTTTTCCTTTAGTTGGAAAGACCAGTTTTTTCCTCAAGTCAGTGGAAACTCTACAGTTTTCTCCTCTGTGTCATAGTTCTTTCTGCTGTGTCAATGTGTCTCACGACTGTAGTTCTTCTGTTCAGCTTTGAAATGATAAGCACATCACTATAAAGTGAGTATCATATAGGCGATCCTTCGTTCTGGATAAAACTCCATACTGGGGTTCAGTGGAAGGAGTATTGCTAATTCAATTTGGCTTTGGCCTTGGCCTTTACAAAGGAATTTATGGCTTCGGTCTGGGGCAAAATTAAGAGAAAATTCAGATATTTCATCCCAGGTTTGCATATTTTTTACCATGCATAAACAGTCACATCATATGCTTATGTTCACATGGAGCACAGAGATAGTGGGACCCAGAAGCTGAGGTAAGGATAGCCAAACCACCAATCCATGCTTTGCACAGGCCTACCTGTAACACTCCATGACTGTTTATCTCTGAACACTCTCTCCACAGACGGGGGAAGCACTGTACACAGACCCCAGCCCCTGCCGCCATCCACCATGCACCAGGGAGGGCTTGCTGCAGCTGCCGCTGCTGACACCGGCTCTGCCTACGGGGCCCGACACAGCTTCTCCAGCTATTCGGACAGTTTCATGAATGCTGCAGCTCCTGCCAACCACATGAATCCTGTTAGCAATGGCCTCTCTCCACAGGTATGTGACCCACTTCCATTCTCTTTCTTTGACTGAGTGTATTTGGCTCGTCCAGATCCTCTGAGAGCAGGGCAAGCTTCAGGCTATCACAGTGTATTATGGTTAACAAGGGAGTTATTGTCACGAATTCTTGGAGGCAGCCTAGTTAAAGCAATTAGTTGATTTGTTTATCGGCAGTGTCTCTATCCTGAGCTCAGCACTGTACTGCCAAAGCATTTGTATCCTGTTAGTTCCTATATTCAGGTTAGCATGCTGTAATTGCAAACACCAGGACCTAGAGCATCGGTGTTTGTCTTCTCAACCCTCCAAAAATATTCCAGTGCAGGTGTGGTCCCTTCGATTGTGGATTTTAGCCTAATGACAGCACACTTGACTTTTTTAGTTACTTTTTGCAGGCTCTTTTTAGAAGTAGTCCATGATTTGTGGGCAAGTGATTTAGAGATTAGCTAAAGCCAGCTTGTACAAGTCTGGCTGAACATGGAAAGCCCTTACTTATGAAAGTGCCATGGCTCTGAGCTTCCTCAAAGTACAGGGATACAGATCTGGGATTTAGTTTTGAGAACCTGATTGTCATGTAAACAATTCTGCTAATGCTTTCCACAAAGTCAGAATAAGAGGTGTAGGTAAGCTTTAAAAGAGGAAAGATACATTTCACACACATCTGTTTGTGTAAAAGAATGGAGCATGTGTGTTTTAAGTTTATCAGACAACAGCCACGGCCTTCCCATGTAATACACTCCTGATTTTAAAATCCCTGCCTGAGCTCATGACCTGGCTCTGGGATCTGTGCTCCAGGCCTCAGCCCAGCTGCCTTCCAAAGGGCCCCGTCCCAGGTTTGATCAGATTGCTGCCAGTTGTGTGTGTGGCTTTTCAGTGCTGCATGTGACAGAGAAGCAAGGCTCAGCAGTGTAGAGAGGTTAAAGCCTCCATCATTAGTGGGTCTAGAGAGAGCAGAGTTTGTGCTGTGTGTGTTATGGCAGTAGACTTACATTCCCAACTGGTGGGATCCACTGAAGTCAGTGGAGATGCCAGGATGTATGCCACCTGAGAATAGAGCCCACTCCCTCTATCACTATCCTGAGATAAGAATTCTAATTTTCTGTCACCTCATTAGGTAGAGCCGTTAACCTTCTCTTTGATTTACTTGATGTAATCTGTTTTCCAATTGCATATTTACTTTTAAGTGGAACAAGACACATATTGTATGCTGAAAATTAACTTGCAAGGGCTTGTATTCATGTGGTGCCTGTCATCCTGGAGGGGTACCAAATATGTTTTACTTTTGCTCTCAGCCACTTGTGAAATAGGGAGACATATGAAGTGCACTACAGCAGTTGTTTCAGAGTGGCCAGTAACACTATTTAAGACAGGAAGTGCAAAATAATTTGAAACTACAAGGAAAAATTAGGTAGGCATCTGAAATGAAAAGGCTACAATGGTTTAGAGAGGAGTCCAATAAGCAGGGACATCAGAGAGGTATATAGATTTTAAGGTCCAATAGCTTGTGATCTCTCGAGTGTGAAAACAAACATTGAGTGTCAATGGAAAGAGGGAAATTTTGCAGCTTCTCTGAAATGGTATAAAAATCTCACTTCTGGCTTTGAATGGTCATAAGATAGAAAATGTAAAAGTGTGACTGGCATGAGGCTGAATATTGCCTCAAACAGTGTAATTTGTGGTGGAAATAGGGAGACATCTTTCTGACAAGGGATTTCTAATAGCACCGGGCTTGGGAGATGAGCATATAATATGGAATTCAAAAGCAGACTGCAGGTTAGATGGTCCAGGGCACGTGATTAATTCAGATTATCACAAGTGCAATTTAGCACCATAGAATAAGTTAAAGATGAGATCCATGTGATAAGCTGCACAAGCACTAGACATGTACAAGTCCATCACGCAATTTCCATTTCTGTAGCTTCATCATCTACTTACTAGTCCCACTCACTAAATCAGAGGCTCATTGAAATGACCAGACCAACGCTTTTTCTATGCTTATCCCTATCCCAAATTACCCTGCCCCCAGGCTCAGGCTAGGGGAAGATAGAGTCCTGAGCCAATAAGCCCTTTGTATGGGAAAGAGAGGATACATTATCTGGCAGTCCTGAAGAAAAGAGAGCTTTGCACCCCCAAGAAGGGGAGATTCCCATTTTCCTAATGCTTTTAATCATGTGAGGGCCAAGCTATCAGCATATAAATTCTTCTATTTCTTTTGTGCATAGAAAGGCTAACCCAGGTTATTTTATTACTGCTTTATATTTACTTATCTTCCTACCTTCCTGGCTTTTTAAGCCCTCTGCTGTTCCTAGTGGAAGGATGCAAGAAATACTCCTAACAGCATAAATGGGAGCTCATAGAAGTGTCCTCTTTTACGTAGCAGGGTGGGTAGAAGCTTTGTGAGGTCTCAATATAGGACGCTCTGCGTAACTTATTTGTGCGTAATTCAGCTATTCCACGGCATTACAGGTAAGACCCATTGCACCTGAACCGTCTCATCCTCCTGTCCAGCTATCTGTGCTATCTGGTTGCTCTCTGCAGGGGTAAATATCGACTACAGGGAAGGAAGGAGTTCAGGAGATAGAAAAAAAAAATTGGGAACTTAAAATGATGGCAATTTGTGTGAGCTGCAAACAGACAGTTCTCTGGTTTCACCCCTTAGCAGCAGCAGGAGGGAGATTTCTTTGCAGTTTAGACAAGGAGGTGGGGGCCAGCCTGGCTGAGAGGTCCCAGCATTTGCTGCCGCTCAGCACGCTATCCAGTTACCCCAGGATTGGGTGTCCCAGCCAGAATCCACCAGACGGGCTTGGTGCTGGCAGCTGAAATTCTAGAGGTGAAGCATGGCATTTCCATTCTCACAACAGAGAAAAGGGGATTACATTTGGCCTCTGCGGGCTCGGTGTCCCCACGCACACACGCACTTTAGTCCTCCGCCTCCTGACAGAAAGAGCAGACACTGCTGAAAGTTTTACTCAGACTTCATGTGGGAAATGGTCACGTTTGTTGCTCATTTTCCAGGCTGTAGCACACAAAGCCTTGTTCCTATCCAGCTCTCCTGCTGGATCTCTAAAGCATTTCCCATGCAGTTTCCCCAGTGCAGAGGCCGTTCTGCCTCTATTCCAGACCTGAGACTGCCAAGGAGTGAGAGGTCAGCTGGGAATTTTTGTCTTCAGCTACTTCATCCCATGCTGATGTTTTTTGTGACACTTCATACAAGAACACCAACTTGGTTGTGCAAAGGATGGTCCCACGTGATTAAACCACTACCTAGCATGATCTCTCATGATTTGTGATGGTTTCGTGCTGGGACATCCTTTGTAGGAGAGAGATCTTGCTCTGAGTGTTGCCTGTTTGAGAAAGCAATCTTCACAGGCTGGCCAGCTGCAAGCCAGATGAGTCACCTTGCATCTGTCAGGATGCGCTGGGTGGCTGCAGCAGTCATGGATTATCAGAAAGTAGCTCGGTACCAGTGAGACAGAATGTGCAGCAGTGAGGTCCCCATCGCTCCCCAAAGGTCACATGGGTTAGCAGCAGCTGTCCCAGATTCAGCTGGGCTGACTCAGTGGCTCATAACTGCCTCTGGGCTTGCATTAATGCCTTTGCCAAAACTTAGCAAAATTACAGAGACCCAAAGCGAAGTTAAATATGAAGAGTGACTAACCAGTTAGCACTCATACAGAGTGTGATTTCTGGCCCTGGAGCTTTGGTCTCATCATTTCTCACAAGAGTGGGTTGTAAACCAAGTGTGTGCGGGGGTGGGTGGGATTTCATAAATACATTGTAAATATTTCCAACTCATTTTCATTCCACAGAGGAATCACTTCCCATTTATTTGAGAATACCTATCAACCTCAACTAGAACCAAGGCCAGGCACCAAGACATCCTTAGCCGGGTCATGCTTCACACTGGCATCGAGAACAAACTTTGCATCCATCTGTTTTGAAGTTCAGCCCCATGCTAGCTGAGTATTGCCCCTCACTGTGACTGGGGTAAGGCTTGTGACAAATAGCTCGATATAACGGTAAACTCAGTATTAATTTAAGTTACATCCTGATCAGCATCTGGCAGTTCTTCCAGAAATGTGTATGCTACAGCGCGGGCTGAGGTGGGAGGAAGTGAAGTGAATTAAGCAGTACATTAAAAGTCAACATAAAGAGAAAAGTGAGAGGCACATTTGACTGCGCCTCTGCCATTTGCGATGATGAGAAATTCCCTGGGTGCTTTTCAAACAGCAAAGAAGAGGTAGGGTCGTATTGTATTCTGGGCTGCTTTCATCTCTAGCACATCTCTTATGCCTTTTAAAATGTCTTCATGTTTTTTAGGAAGATTTTGTCCACTGCTTTGCCTCCTAAAATTTCTTCTGCCCTTTTAGATCTAGGCCTGTATCTTAAATGTGTCTGACCATTCACTGCAGCATGGTTGAGGTCTTGCAAAGGTTATTCAAAAGCAAAAGATCATTAGTTTGTTGCAGATGGCCCCTGTGTAGCTGGAGAATGTATTAAGGTATAGTTAAGTCAGGCGCTTCCTATACTTTCATAACATGTTATTTCTGAGACCTTTGAATCTTTTAACAAACCCATAGGATCACCCAGAGATTAAGACAATTCCAAAAATACAAAGAGCCAAGAGAAACTTGTTCACCATCTCATATTTATTGCTTTAATTTTCTGAGGGATTTTGGTGGCTTTTTTGCTCCATGAGCAAATTCATTCCCGGTGTAATGGCAGTATCTGAAGGTTGGAGTCAGATTTTACAATTTTCTGGTTTATCACCATTTCTTGATAGTGTTCCTGGAGGTACATTTGAGACACAGGTCGGGCTCTGCCCACAAATTTACACCATAAACTTAGGGATGTTCTTAGTCTGTACAACCATAGCACCGTTTTGTTTTTCCTGATGTCATCCCAGGGCTCCACTGTCTTCCACCATCCAGGGTAACGTTTTCCTCAGCCTCGTTTGGGGTGGGATTAGAGATCATCTGAATCCATGTCAGGAGCACACTGATCCTGGCAGAAGCATGAGAAGAGCCTGCTGAGCCCTTTTTTGGGGGGGAAACCTGGCAATTGGGAAGGACACAATGTTAGCTGGCGAGAGGGGAGCAGGCATCGCAGTGTCTGGCTCCAGCGAGACAGTGCTGCTTCCTTCAGTGACACGGATCCCTTCTGTCTGGTTCCTTTTTTTTCTTTTTTTTCTTTTTTTTTCTTCTTTTTTTTTTGTTGGAGACACTGTGCCTATAATAAGCATTCAAAATGAGTCTTGCTGGGCCAGGAGAAGGGGAGGGGAAGAAAGAGGGGGAGGAGAGGGTGAGATTTGGGGGGGGAGGGGGGCAGGGAGGAGGGGGGT
>VFFE01008898.1:1341746-1402779 GCA_008921705.1 Burhinus oedicnemus
GGTTTAAATAGCAAAGAATTAGAAAAAAAAAAATCTGATGCAAATCACTAGTAGAGAGAAAATTATGTGCAATTACCCAAGCGATACTGGGCAGCCGTGCCCACCCCAACCAACAAGATCTCATTAACAAGCAGAAAATAAGATTGAAATGGTGTGTAAAAGAGCTGAAAAATGAATTTGAATGCTGCATTTGTCCACAATTACCCCCTCGTTCACACATATTTTATTGCAATTTTTTTATTATTCTTAATCTTTCCATCCCTCAAAGCAGATTGGGAACATCCTGGCATTACAGTTGCTGAGGGAGGAAGCATTAAGGATTCCCCATTTCCCTGAAAGGAGACCCTTCTCTCACTCGAATTTTAAAGGGTTGGTTTTGGACGGATAAGGATTCATTTCTCTGGCTTATCTTAGTGTAGGAACATGTTCTTCTAATATTCTTTAACCTCTGCTGCTCTTGGATGCCACCCCACACGAGGACTTTTCTTTAACCTTGGCTCCTGGGTTCCTCTACTTCCTTTTTCCATCACTCCTTCCCCTTTCTCCTAACCTCCTTCTCCACTCCTGTTTTTTTTCCATGTGGTATCTGTCCTCTTCCCCCCACACTGCCTCCTCCACATTCCCCTTGCAGCCCCATCTCTCTAGAGGACTGTGATTCCCTCAAACGAAGTATCTGCCCTTCAGTAAGTGGCTGCTGTCCCTTTTCTGAGCTGCAATTATTCCTCGCACCATTTCTTTCTCAGTGAGTGGTCTTCGGCCTCCCCATGACCTTGTGGCAGATTGCACGCAGGATTTTTGGAGGAGGAGGTGAACACGTGCTAAAATCTGTGTCCTTTTTTTTGTCAGGGGGATGGAAAGAGGGCATGGGAGCTCCAGGTTTCTCTCTGGGAGAAACTGGCTCTGCTGAGACTGCGTTGGCGTTTTCCCTTGCTTGGTGTCAAATGCAGCTCCATCTCTCTAAACTTTTAACCTATGTGTCCCAGGAAAGCTGGTAGTTTTTCCACTAAAGTTTCTTACTTTTTTTTTTTTTTTTTTTTTTTTTTTTTTTTTTTTTTTTTTTTATTTAACCAAACAAAGCCCATCTGCTCTTGTCAATTACATGCCTCTGCTCCCAGCAATGGGAAGAGGGGAGAATGGAACATTTTTCTCATGTGAAAATGGATACGTATTTATTTGCCTGATTCCTAATGACTCTGTTTCTGTGAGCAAAGGAATAGGGTGGGAAGGGGGAAATTCATATCTGAGGGGTTAAAATGCTTTCTGTCAGTCTTGAGGTTTCATAACTTTCCTCGATTGATTTGGATGCTCAGGTCCCATTGAAAACTGATTAGAAACAAATAAAGCAGCATCTTATGGCCTTAACCCTAATTCGAATGCTCTGGGTGGCACTGATTGCATTTATTCCTTTGTGATTTCCACTCCAGACATTGTTCCCTGTGTGTATTACCGAAATACTAAAATATTAGAAACACTGAAGGATTTCAGAGCAAAGAGTTACTTCGTGAGCTTTGTCATTACCTTTGGTGGGTCCAGGATCAGCCCTTGTGGCACTGCACTGTTTGTAAACTCAAGTATCAGGAGTAGAGAAATTGGGCAGAAAGCGGAATAAGGAGAAAATAGGAGAAGAAATACAGGAGAAAAAACCTGAGGAGAATGACAAGACCAATGACAGCAGGAAGAAGGAATGCAGGGAGGTATGAAAGTGTCTGATAAGCCCCCAGACGTTAGAGCAGGGAGCACGTATTTAAGACACCCAGGGCAAAGAGACAGAAATCTGTACCCAAAAATCTTTAAATATTCCTTCCCACCCAGACCTCGCTCCCTGCTTATGGGGTGGTGGGAGCAAAGCTGAAGCCGGCTGCGTGGAACAGGCATTGCAGGGGCTGCAATTCCTGCTGAAATCTGGACAGGACTGGTGAAGCAGTCTGAAACACCTCTCCTCTGGGTCCTGCCTCTTTTCCACACCAGGGAGGGTAAGAGAGACTTGGCTGGGAGACACAGACTTGGAGAATTCAAATGCAGGATTTGCCCTGCTTTATGATTAATAAGGGAACTCGAGACAAGGCAGGCAGGGCAGATAGAGAAAATGAGAGATTAGCAATTAATACAGCATCCAGCCTGGTGACAGGCATTTCTGAGCGACCTCTGGCATTCAGAGGCAAGTGTTTCGCCGCGTGGCTCGAAGAGCTGCAATAACCCAGGGACTGGGGAGCTGGTGCTGAGCTGCGAGAGGAATCAAAGGACTGCAGCGGGGAAAGGCACCCCTGGAATGAGGGATGCAAGACAGAGGGGAAGCTTAAAAGGGAGGAATGCAATAAAAGGAATAGTTAGGATTCAGAGGCAGGGGCATGCATGCCTGCTCTTGCATGCCTGTATGCACAAGGGCATCGATGTCCTGTGTGCACATTCTGTGTGTGCACACCAGTGTGTGTGCCTATGCATTGTGTGCGCCTGTTAAAATCTAGCAACGATGTAACAGCTGTGCTCCAGCTGTGCCCTGGCTGTGAAAAGCCAGCTATGGTAGGAAATATCTACAGCAACGTACTTTGCAATGGATCAGGTGCTAACCCCAACATGCCCCCCTCTTTTTTTCCACAAAGAGGGGTTGTGGAAAGTGTATTAACTTCAGCAGGTGCGACAGAACAGCAGAGATACCTTGCTGGGAGAGGAGGTGGGAGAGTGTGTTGCAAATGTATGCAGGTCCATTGCTCTCCTTGTGAGCCTCAAGCCTGCCCCAGCTCAGGAAACACTACGCTGAAGATGGACGCAGGATTGTGCGTTGCTCACATAGTTCCATGTTAGGAGAATATGCCGTGACCTTCAGCTTTCCCAGAGCTGATGGATGCGTTTTGAAAGGGGTCATTATTCAGTACAGTTTATTTTCTGTTCGCTTCACCATCTACATGTGCTAATGATGCTGGAAGCTTGCATTCGCTCCCATCCCAAAACCAGCCAGCTGCTGGGATCACTGATGGATGGGTTGTAGCATCTTGGGGCAAAGGTTGCAAGCATGACGTGTGGGGCTGAGAGGACAGGGAGGACTTTGGGGGCTGTATCCATCTCTGGAGCATCATGGAGGGCTACTCAGCAGTGCTGTTAGGCCCCAAAGCATCAGAAGAGGCTTATGGAGGAGGCATACCCTAAAGGGATGCTGTGCTGGTCTTTTGTGAGAGATGGAAGGGAGTTTGGGTATTGCGTCAGCTTGCAGAGTGTTCGTCTCGCCAGCTTTGTTGATGCACCACGTGCAGCGGGGGGAGCAGTATATGGCCATGCAATACATGCTTAAGCAGTTTGGGGTTACAGGGCTGTGCAGGGGCTTCTGTAGTGTACGGGGAGCATGGGAAGTACAAAGGAGAGGTGATATAGCTGCATGTGCAACAGATCAATAATGGGGGGCAATCAGGTTGTGGGGGGCATGCCACGCGGGGGTTTCCGCCTTGCACAGTGGTGGACGCGAGGGAAGATGGCACGGGTGCAGCAAGGCCTCCTGCTGCAAGATGCTGCTTCTTGCCTCCATCAGACAGGCGTGCACGAGATCAATTTACAGCGGGGGCTGAAGATCAGAAATCCTAGCGGGGTCTGGGGTGTGTGAGTAGTAAATTGATCAAAGGTGCAGAGGGTCTTAGCTCGCTGCAGTAAGCTGGAGTCAGCCCTTAAGCCTATCCAGTTTGGAGATGAGGGGGATCTTATTTCAGGGAATAAGTACCTGAAAGGGAATCGTGAGCCACATAGGGGAAAGGGTGGGGAGCTGCTCACCAAGCAGATATAGGAAAATCACAAGGACTGGCTTAAGAGATTGAAGGGAAAGAGGCAAGGCTGACACTGAGGGGGTTGTTTTGGAGGAGGAATTCACCCACCAAGCCAGTGCAGAGCTGAAACAGGGCTGTCTGAGCAGCCCATGCCAGTGGGAGCTCTCACCACGACTCTTGCTTTAGTGCACAGTTTGGTCTGGGACCCATCGATGCATGGGGCCAAGCCTGGGTTGAGGCAGGTCCTGTGGGGAGCTCACTTGTTAGTCTGGGGGAAATATCTGCACTGCTGCATGCCCCACACCTCCCTCCAGCTGGTGGTGGGATGTTCCCGACAGGGAATGGTGACGAGGGAAAGCAAAGGCTGCTGTTGTCTGTCTTTCCTCTGAGATCCAGAGTGGCAGAGAGACCCCCTCACAGCCTCCTCTCTCTCTGTCTCTCTCCCAGCTTTTCTTCTCCCTCTCCCTTCCCTTCTTCCTCCCTCTCCTCTCTCCTTCCATTTGATGTGGAGGAGAGCTGTCTGCCACTCGTGCGTCTGTACCGAGAAGGGATCAGAAGTTTCAGCGAGCGCTCGGCGCCTCTCCTTTGATCCATGTCCTGAGGCCTGCTTGACAGCGAAAAAAAGCATGGAGACAAAACGACTCAGTCAAAGTGATTCCTGACAACTGTCTCCATGAGATAAGGAAGCTCTCTGTGTCTTGGTTTTTTTTTTTTTTTTAATACCGCCTCTCCGTTTCCATAAGAAGCGGAGTCACTTTAAACCAGAAGAGCCAGCCAACAGCCAAGCTGCACAGAGAACAGCCGAGCAGAGAGCGCCTGGCTGAGCTTTATCATGTTTCCTGTCTCCCTTTCCATTCCTTTCCCCCTTTTTTTCCTTTTTTTTTTTTTTTATAAAAAAGCCCTCATTTTCCCATTTTCTTCCCCTCTTTTCTACATGCTGTGTTACCCTGCCGCCTTACCCCAATGCTGCCTCTAATTATGCAGTTGCAGAGAAAGCTCAGCACATTTGCAGGTGGCTGGGACATTATTCAGCTCAATCCCAACCACAGGGAAATGCCTGCCTTCCCCGCAAGGGGCTGGGGGGAGAGAGAAAGCCCTGTACGTTATCTGACAATAACCAATCCTTTTAGGGATCGGCAGCAGGCCTCATTAATAGCAAGGCATTATGCACCGCTGGCCACTTAAGTGGTCCTTAGAGCTGTTCCCCTGCTGCTGAGCCCCAGATTTTTTTATTATTGTTTTATTTTTCTTGCCTAGTTCATGTCACTTACACAGGGAAGTGTCCCCTCCTTTCCCTTCTTGCCTCCGGGTTGCTTGCAGGAATGAGTTTGCAAGGGCTCAACAACACTAATCCTCACTGGAGGATGCAGGACTTGGCGTGTGTGTTGGCACATGGGGGAGCAGGATACGCACCTTGGAAGGGGACTGTGCTTGCAGCTGGGCTGTTAGGGGGGTCCCCAAACACACGGGCTCCTTCCAGGACAAATGTGATGTGGAGGGGACAGAGAGGTGGCCTTATAGACCGTGATGCTGAGGGCAACCTGGCTTGGACACATGAGACAGGACCACTTAATCCAGGTGAGGAGCTGGGGGAAAACAGACATGGCTTGGCTCACCGTGCTCCTGTGCTTCCCCATCCTCAACTTCATAAATCTGGAGGGGACTTGGGGACTGCCTGAGGTGACAAAGCTTAGCTTAGGAGCAGGCCTAGAGAGGGGTAGGTGGCTTAGTGATCCCTGGCAGGATGAGGGACCAGCCCCTGTGCTCTGCCTGGCTGAGGTGATGGGAACAAGGATCAGAGTTGGTCCCAGCGATGCAGAACCTCTTTGCCAGGGAGTTCCTCTTCTCCTCCGCCTGCCATAATTAGGCTATTGTTGTAGCGGCTGCTCCGAAGTCAAACTCTATTAGCATGCAGGATGGGGGGTGGAGGGGATCGAGGGGGGACACACTGAGGGAGAGATTCCCTTCCCCCCAGAACTGCGCTGTGCTGCGCTGATAAACAGTAAATATCGGGGAACAGGATTTCCACATTATCTGAGCGCGGCAGAAAATCAAAATTTCAGTCTAAATCCGAGGAGACGAGGCTCATAAGCTCCTCCAGCTGATACAGACTCCGAGCCCAGCCGGCAAGGCTCAGGAGGCACAAAATAACATTTTTTCGTTAAAAAAAAAAAAAAAAGGAAGAAAAGAAAGAAAAAAGAATGAACTAGAGGGGGAAAAGCAAGAAATATTTTGGGGGCTGACTGCAAGAAGGGGAGAAGAGGTGGTGCAAAGCAGAGCATTGTCTGATATTGCAACCCTTTTCTGATGAGAAAATGAAAACCTGGGTGTATTGGGGAGGGGGTTGGATACTGCCCATCCAATGAACTTCCCAATCGGTGGCTCTGGCTCAGCAGAGTGTTGCTTGGGGATCGACCTGTAGGACACTAACAGCTGCTGGAGGATGATGGCAAACCTTTAATTAGCGATTAGAATGTGCAGCTGAGCACAAATCCAGCCCCGAATTAGGAGCCACATGGGGTCTCCCCGACCCTAAAAGCCAACACCGGATTCAGAAGCTCTGTCAGGAGCGTGGGTGTGCCAGCTCTAATGAAGCTCTGGGCCACGGATGCTGCTAATAGCATCTCCGTGCCCTGCTCTGGCCCAGCAGACAGGGCAGGAGCCACCCCAGGTGGGCACCAACTCCTGCTGTGGGACTCACATTGCTGCAGTGAGGAAGAGGCGATGCTGAGGATGCCTGGGAACTGCTTCTCAAGGGGGCACAGGGCTCCCTAAAAATGAGCAGCAGTGGTGAGAGCAGGTTAGCGATGCGGGAGAGCTGGGCTGGAGGCAGTCACTGGTATTGGAGTGGAAAAGAGACACGGTTCTGCCTGCTTCTAAAGGAATTTGCTTCTTCTTAGTTTGTGGCGTGGTTTCATGGTGTTTTCTGCTCTCCCAGGGAGCAAGGTGGTTTCAGCGCCAGATAGGGCATTCAGTTTATCTACTTGCTGTATCCCAGACATTTTTGCATCCTTGGCTGGCTCTGTGCTCTGTTTCCTGATCTTGCCTACATATGAGACTCCATAAAAACATTGCTCGCTGCAGAATCTGTAGCTCCAGGTTTTTAGCTCAAGGGAATGCACATTTCCGTACAATACCAGAAGCTTTTAGCTCTCCCTTGGGCTTTTAGTCATCGTTGCTTGGAGCAATGGAGAAAAAAAAGCAGGGACCAGTTGCAGAAAATGTTTTCTTGGTTTCTGTAGCAGCCACTTCTGTCCTTATGCTCCCATCACTAGGCCACAGGCGTATTATAACTCAGAAAGCAAATAAATTCCTCACTCTGAGCTGCTTCCTTAGCTCTCAGTCTCTGTCCAGCTCCCATGAATGTCCATTCCCCTTTCCCTACCTCATTTCTATGCCCATCTATAAAGAGGCATCTTTCATGCAAAAAATTTTAGGGTCTGTGTTCCAGCTCCAGGGGACATCAGTGGAACTGAATCCCCAGTATTTAGGTTTCTCACAGGCAAGACTTAAGGCTCTCAGTAACTTCAATGCTTGAGTGACTTCTGCTGCTAAGGAAAGGAGGGGGTTTTATTTCAGATGAGGAGGAAGCAGGTGTAACAGATGCCTGTTGGAAACATCAGAGTCTTTCGGACGGGCAAACTGACTTGCACTTGTTAAAATATGGGAACTTATAGGATGTCCCAACCCCTTTCCACTGTTGGCTTGGATCTTGTTCTGTACTGTTCTCTCTTCTCTTCAGTATCGCCACAGGTGGAGAGGGCTGGTTTTCCTGAAGTATTTGTCCTTTGCCTTCTCACAGGTGTTTACACAGAAGTCCTAAACTGAAAATCTGAAAGTCAGAACTAGGGTGGCATCTTTCTGATCGCATCATCTGGGTCTGAGGTCAATGCTACCAGAGTGGCTGAGCCATTTTACATCAGCTTAGAATCTGTTCATGCATTTTAAAGAGCAAGTGCCCCACATCTCTTTAAGATCTTAATCCCGTACCTTAAGATTGGTATTTCAAAATCCGTTGGCATGCATGCAGGGCTTTCTTCTGCTGTTTAGCAGAGTTAGCATTGCCTTAGGTTTCACTGTTTGAATGGTCGTCAGCACAGAGTTTTGGCCTCCATTAACTACAAGAAAGGATGATTTAATACTGAAACATGTGCTGGACTGCTAATCAGCACGCACTGATGTATCAAATATATCTCACCCAACACAGATCCCATCCAGGGGATATAGAGAAAGTCACAGGGATATTTGACTCTAAAGATCTCCAGTGTCTTTTACTATCCCGCCTGTTTTACCTACAGCACTGAGCCTCAGACGGCTCTTGCTCTTGGCCTGTTGGCCAACCCATTGTGTGCTCTGTTTTTTCCCATTGCGTCCATGTCATTACACCAGCTCTCCAGCTACATTCTCCCAGCCATGCCAGAAGATTGCCAGTCCCCCCATCAGCCACGGCCTCCTCCTCCTTCCCCCACTGCTCGTAACCCAGCTCCTGTGTCTCTCCTTGCCTGCTCCCCTTGCTTTATTTCACCCGGGGTCTCAGAGCTGCAGTCCCTACAAGAGGGTTTCTCAAACCACTCAAGAGCAGCAGGCTTGTCTGGAGGGCAAGAGGTCAAGCACTAGCAAGTGTTTCCATTTAGTTCCAGATACCAGCCTGACAGGTGGGTGCCTCTTGATTAATTCCCAGCTCCCCTAAATGCTCCCGTCATCATGTGCTGTGGTCCCTTTCAAACCTAGGCAAGGTTGGGGGGGAAAGAGGAGAATATTGGAACGCATTCGGCTCTCTCCATTCAGGCTCTTGCAATGGAACCGTGGCCTGGAACAGTTGCAGATCTTTACCTCCAGCACTCGTTGCACTGACAGTACTTTCAAGTAAAGATGTGTGCTTAGAAAGTACAGCCAGAAACCTTCAAAGACCCCAGTTCTCCTAGCTTGGCTGCTCTGGTTCAGTTCTGAACTAACTGTGTCTTCTTGCTGATCTGTAGTGATGCAAATGTCCAGCCAAGGTTGATACAGTCCAGGAAAATAAGGATTTGGGATCAAGGGAGCATCCTCATCATCTGAGCTGACTTGAGCCTTTGGGGGTGGGCTCTGATGAGGTTTGTGAGCTCTGTGTGGTGCAAAGCCTGGCTGCTGCTAAGTGTGTCAGTCAGCTCGTGTTGGTTCCTGACCACTAACAACTATGGTAGCATGATTTCAGTAATCTTGAAGGCAGCATAGTCACACTGTGGTGATTCTCCCTTTCAGACTGTCATCATTTAAAGGTAACAAAGAGAGAATATCACCCAAATTCATTCCTCTTAATTAACACACTTCCGTTCAGGGCTCAGTCACTTTACATGCTTTATATGATGAGTGCAGAGAGACAGGGATCTTCAAAAAATGAGTCAGATCTCAGAGAAGCTGAATCACTCTTTGTTGATGCCATGGACTATGGAGATACTTATTTTGTCTTTATTGGAACAAGTCTTTTGCTAGAGTTCAAGTCGAAGGAGTTATCTTTCCCTCTTTCTGTCTCTCATTCCATCTTTCACACACATGGGTTTTTAACTCTGTCCAGAAATGCTGGAAATCTCACCAGAACATCTCTGCACACATCCACACTGGAGAAATTCCCAAGGTTTATGTAGCTGAGTGAATTTCAGCGAGCAGGTAAATCCCATTTACCCAGTTAATGCTCTGCAAGGTCCTGCCGAAACTTTCAGTGGAAGAGCTCAAGAGAGGGAAGGTGGTTTAACGTTTGTGGCAGCAGAGGACTGGAAGTCATGAGACTCACATCCTCTGCTGCTAACTTGCAGGGTTGCCCAGCCCTGGCAAACTACTGACTTGTCTGCAGTGGTTTCCCCATCCATGTAACAGGGAGAGTTAGCATGGATCCGTCATGCAGGAATGCAGAGAGGCTAAAATCACAACGGGCTACAAAATACAACAAAGAGCAGGGAAGGACAAATCCGGCATCCTATAGGTGTTACAACCTTATGAGCAGCAAAGCATCCAGCAGTGCTGAGGTCCTAGGGAAGCAGCCAATGCCTAAGCACTGGCTTTTTTTTGTTTAAAAAAACTCCCAACTTATTAAAATTTTGCCTGGCTGCATCTCTTGCTTATTCAAATACTGCCAATTTCCGTGGATCTCATATCAGCTCCCAGCATCTCCCAGCCTCAGTGCTTGGGTTATATGGGAAGAGAGAGAGAGAGAGGAAAAAAAACTGCAAGCAAAATAAAAGCCGCTATCTGACAGAATCTCTCCTGGGGATCTCAGTTATTAAAAAAAAAAAAAAAAAAAGGGAATCATTTTTCTCTTAGCTGGTGTTTGTTGAATGTGCAGGAGCCATAGGCAAATTTTTGCTAATTTTGTGCATGCTTTTATCATACTGGTGATTCACTGGCAGCTTTATCCTCCGATAAGTGGATTAGTTGTTGAGCTAAACAAAAAGGTGTTTGACAACCAGGAAGCTCTAAAGAACATATTTGTTTTCCAAATAATGGAGCTGTGTTTGTTGCTCAGTGCAGTGTGGGGTGGTGTTGTGAATTTCATTAGCCGAAAGGAAAGGCCTCAAAGCTTTTCTCCCTTACAGAAGGCTGTGGTTCAGTAGAAACATCTCACTCCTGTCTGTGGCAGGTTATTTTTCTATTTATTTGCTTTGGTCTAGCAGTTTGGCCCTGGAGTGATGCTGATTAGGGAGTGGCTAATAAGCTGTGATGGTGTGAAAGCATGGCATCTTTTGGCAGCGGGGCCGGGCACGCACCAGCTTCATTCAGGAGTAAGCAACACAGGTCTGCTAGATGGTTAGCAGAGCCCTATGGCTCACAATTAGACCCGGACTTGTAGGGCTGGGAGCTAAACTGAGGGCACAGAGAGATAAACTGACTGAGTGGAAGAGAATAGGGCTAAAATAAGGAGCTTAACTTTGTCTAAGACATTCATTGTAATATCTGAGCATCTCATCATCCTGGGATGCATTTCTCCTCACGCTACTATGGAGAAGGTTGTTATCTCCAAAGCCAAGAATGGAGGCACAGGGTTTTTATCATGCTTAAATGTAAGGTAGGAACCCGAGACTCTGTCAAGACCCTTTGCTAGCCCAAAAGGCCTTCTCTGTAAAAGTGTTCCATATTTAGTAATTCCATATTTGTATGCAGTTGTATGTTTATTTTCAGTCCTTTAGAATCCTCCCTTCCTCCCTCCCCACTCAGACGCCTGCAGCCCTTTGCCCTTATTAGCCAAGTGCTTGGGAGACGATGGGAAGCTTTCCCTCGGGGCTGCCAAGAGCTTGGTGACAAGCAGAATGGCTGGGGCCAAGATCTGCCTAGTGCGGTGGGTCCTCTCCGATAGCAACCATAAGCAGACTCTTCATGAGGATCAAGAACAAACAGGGCACTTTCCTGGCCTCTCGCTATTTTCAACGCAGGGGATTTCCTTAAGAAAGGTGGTTTGTCTGTCCGGCAATCCTCAGTGGACCTTTCTTCCAAGTACTTATCCAGTCTCCTCTTCAATCCACACAGCTTAGCATCCATTGCTTCTTGTGGCAAGGAGTCCCACAGGTTGACTCTCTACTGAATGAAGCACTGCTTCATTTGCTTTGGATTTCACCCCTACTACATTCATTCGAGAGCTCGTACTGGAAGTGACAATGAACAGTTGATAGATCCTCACCGCCTCTGTGTCATTCATGATTTCTTAGGCAGCCATCAGGCCCCCAGAGCCCAGGGAACCAGGAAAGGTGCTGATTGATTCCAGCCTACCTTCACTGGTGATGCTGATTGTATAGTAGCTTGGGCCACGGCAGTTTCGCAGTGGGGTCCTTGGAAGGACGATGTGGGTTTGTAGAAGTGCATTCTGTGCTTGGACAAGGGTTGGAGGCACCGGCTCAGGCTGATAAATCTCTGTGGATGCTACTGATAGCAGTGGGAGATGTGTCTCCTGTGGAAACGGAGCATCTTTTTGCATCCTGATGCCAAACCGTGTGTTCTCCGGTGTCCCTTTGAAATACGGACAACCTTGGTGATAAGAAGAACGTAATCCCAGTGCTTGAAACAGATAGCTCCATCCCTCCTGACATTTTTAGGAGCCCACAGAGATGGAAGGATAGTCAGCCACGCCATTCCTATCCCGTCAGCTTTACTCATGTGACGGCCAGACGTGAATCTGGTAAAGCTTGTTTTCCCCTGGCAAGGGGCTAAAAGCAACGTACTCTTCCCTGACAGCCGACAGCAGCCCCTGGCTGGGAGGGTGATATGAAGAGAGAGCGAATGCGGTGCCATGAGAAAGGGGGGAGGGCTGCGAACAGATCTGCAGTCGCTAGCAATTGCTCTCTCAGCTCTGGCATAGATGAAAAGAGGGGAGGGAGGAAGAAAGGGGGGAAAACGGCAGTCGAAGAGCGAAAGGTCCCCAGCTGGCTGTTAGTGGCATCTGCACTCAGAGTACAGACTCCAGCTGAGAGCTATTTCACTATTTATTTACATGTAATTATTGCTATGAGGTGCAGATATTAACACTGTCAAGAGCAATTTGCCCTGACATTTTTCACTTGCTCTGTTCCCTGACGTTTTGGGTTTGGTGGGATTTTTTTTTCTCTCTCTCTCTCTCTCTTCACCGCACTGCTTCAGTTTGGCAGCGCAGGGACCAGGCTTTTTAATCCAGCGCCCTTCGCAACTCATTAAACTTTGAAATTTAATTTTGTCCGGAGAGGAGCTGGGGCGCAGGGAGCATCTCCCACCCCCCTCTCCCCACACTCTCGCACCCGCCACCCATCTACAGCAGTTCAAGCATTTCCACTCTAAACAAACCAAATTTACCGGTTGCCGCGTTTTCAATTGGAATGCAATCTCCAGCATTAACCTTTGCTTTCGACGCTGCATTTAAAACACACAGAAAGGTGCCCAACCGTTTATTAGGGGGAGAGTTTGAAAGTGCACGTAGAGAAAGCAAATGCAGAACAAATATTTTTTTGAACCAGTGCCCACACCAGCATAGAAATGGCAACCCATTTCAAAAGGTGGGTTAGGACCAGTGACTGTTTCCTACTTCTTTAGGCCCCATTTTTTTTTTCCCTTCCCTTCACTCTGCTCCTGCCTAAACCATCTGATTTCAATAGCTGGTGACACTTTAAATTAAGACTTCCGGCCTACGCTCAAGGCCTGATTTAATGAGACAGTTGTTGTATGTCATCTAATAAATACCAATTGTGCATTAGAACTTATTTGCCAAGCAGGAGCGGTGACGTGACAGGCACAACTCACCGCAGCCTACTATTTTTCTCAGCCAGTATGGTGCTTGTAATCATTTAGCATTTGTTTAATACACAATAGACCATATTTCTCCCTGGCAGAGCTCCCCCGCCCAGTGATTCACATTTGTGTTTTATAAACCAGAAGGAAAAAACTAGGTGTGTATGACAGTCTGAAGGACTGTGCCAGGGTGGGTGTGGGTTGTGTTTATGGAAGGAATAGACGCTGAGTACTTCTTCAGTGCCTGCGCATGGTGAATTTTTGGAAGAGATTAATAATTTCCATTCCTCCCTTTTATCTGCAGCACCTTATGCCCTTTTTTTCATTCTTCGGGTTGGACCAGACTTGGCTTCTACTCTCTTGACTTTGCAGGAGAAGAGATTTGGGAAACTGGTGCTTTCCCTCTCTTTTTTTTTCTTCTAGGTTTGCATTCTTGGGATGGGAGTAGAAAGAGAGCCAGGCCCGAGGGGAGGTGGCCAGTCTCCAGATCTGAAATATCCAGCGTTTTGGGGCTTTTGGATTTTGTTTCTTCTTTTGTACAGGGTCTCATGCAGTGGGACATGTTCCTTGACTGCAGCACTTCTGTGTCATTGCAACAGAAATAAATAGCAATAGGAATGGCTTCCATTCTAAATCACCAAGTCCTGTTGTGTATCTGTAACATGCTCACCCTGCAGCGGAAAGGATAACTGAGATCACTACGGATGAGGGGATGAGTTGCTGGGACATTTTGGAAAGAGCAAAATTGTTTAATTTCATTCAACCCTCTCTGGAGAGTTTATTTTTCTCTCTTTATAAACAAAGGGACAAAAATGTTGCAACTGGATTTTTTATTTTCAATATCTTTTTGTTACAAATTGCAGTGATTTATTTTGATCTTTCGATCAAAAGTTTGTATTTGCACTTGCATCCCTAACCCATTTCTTTTCCATTTGCATTTATGCTATTTGAAAGGCTTTCTTTCATCAAAAAGAAAATGTTGTTTATCTTTTTAATAACATTTATTCATCACCTGTCGACCCTTTGTAAACCCTTTATAGAGGGACCTGTAATATAATGCAGAAGCTAAGTAGTATTTTCATGACTGCAGGCTGCGTGTTTAAATGTGATCAGAGCCCAGCATGGAAACTCAACATTTTCTATTCTTAGCTCTTTCTCCCCGTGCCTCTCTACCCATCACCTTTTTTTGTGCGTGGCAGCGAAACAGAGGTGATGAAAATGTTCCCACCTTGGTAAAACTTTCTTGTGTCTTCCAGGGAAAGGCCTATAGAAACACTAAACAGCATCATATGGTGCTAATGTTTTGAAGTTCCTCTCATTTCTGTACTTATTACAAGGCTGTCTGGAATGAGGACATCAACCTTGGCTTTGGGATGTTCAAATTCCTGCTCTCCCATAAACTTCTGCACCATCTCAAGTTTTAGCCTTTATTGGGCTCATTTTTCCACTTGTAAGGTGAGAGGTGGCAGCCTTGCTCTGCCTAGCGCTGATGATAAATACATTAAAGCAGGTCACAAAAATCTTTGAAGAAAAAGGAATGTTGCAGAAATAAGACTCATTTGTGCTTTTTATGTAGGTGTGACTTTGGATAGCATGTGCTCTGTCCTGCTGCTTTCTCAGGGGGTGTCTGAAGGGTCAGGATGCTCAGCTTTTGCTGGAGTTCAGGGGGTCGGCTCCCTGACATGGAAAACTCCAGACTCCCAGGCCTTTTTGTGTGGACAGGAGGTTTTCCTCTCCACATAATGACCAAGGGAGAATTAATCAGATGGGGGCTTTATTACCAGTGACCCAAATGCACCCACAAAGCTCAGGCACCAGCTGGTACATACATTAACTCCAGTTTTGCTTAATCTTGCAGTTTTTAAGACAGTCTCATAGTGGGGCAGGGACAGGAAGAGACAGGGCACACGGATTTTCTGAGGATCTCTTAGGTGCTAACATTGACACAGTGTTCTGAACCCAGGCCAAGGCTTAGAGCAAGTAAGGCCCAGGCGGTGGTCTTGTTTTTGGGCTTCAGTCTCTCTGCTTTGCCCACGGCCTGAGCCCTGCATCCTCCCATGTGCAGCACCCTTTCCCCAGGGTCCTGAACTTTCTGCCAAGGTCCCGATTCCTCTCTAAGCCGGAGAGTGCAAACCAAACAGAGGAGAGCTGTGCCCAGGGCTGCTGATCCGTGCACTAAGCTCTTCCCCCAGCAGTCATGACCAGGGGTACCGGGGTGCAGCGGGAGCGGGGAGCGCGGGAGATAACCATTGATGTTGTCAATGCTGCCGGGACTTAACGTATTGTGAGATATGGCAGCTTGTTTGCACGGGTGTTAACCAGCCTCTCCTGTCCCCTTCTTGTCACTGCCCAGTCCCTGCCACAGCCAATCTGTGTCCTAATCTCCATCAATTAACAAGAAACACTTTCGCCCCCTCGCTCCCCCCCCCCCAATACAGACACCCACCCTGAAGCCTTGGATAAAGAGAAAGAGCCCCCCCAGCCTCGACCCTCTCCCCCTTTACTTTCCACTAACTCAGCGCAACCAATTAGGCATCTGACACCCGTACTGGCTGACAAATTGTTTCTGTCATCTGCTTTCTGTCTTTCATTAAACGAGAGGCGGAGGGGGGAATTGAGAAGGGAGGGGGGACTGGGAGATGTGATCTCCCATGCTTAGCGAGGCCAGATACATTAATTACAAAACGGCCATTTGCAGCATGAAAATGCATTAATTAAATTTATGCAATCATTATCTTTAAATAGTCATATCTTTAAAATAATCAGCCCTTCCTGAGTCTTCCCTCTCCTCCGCTAAGTATCTCTAATCCCTTTTCCACCATTTATCTCTGGATCAGCACTGACTTATATGCTTTTAAACTTCTGCATGCAGGAGATGCCTTAAAAACTCTGCTTGAGTAGTACAAGGGTGTGCTACCTTCACTCTTGCAGTCAGGAGGACAGGTGAGGGGCACAACTCGACTCAGCAAGTTAGATTTGCCATTTTTGGAGGCTTTTGATCAAGATATTTTCATATAAAAGAGCTTGTAGCTCAGCCAGGAGTTGTGGGGTTAATGTATAAAGTTCTTGGCTTGCATTTGTACAGGAGTGCAAGCTATGTGCTAGTTTACATACTCACTTAGCAAATGGATTGCTGTTTTCATTTGGAAGAGGTTTAATTTTAATGAGGTAAGACCCTTCCCTTTGGCGCAGACATAGCTTTGCCAGCAGACAGCTACCTTTCATCAGTGTATCTTTTTCTCCTTAAAAATCACTTAGTTTGAGGCAGTAAATGATGTTCATAAGAAAAGCAAGGTTTTAAAAATAGGCTTTTTGCTACTCTGATGCTTGAAATCACTTCTTGGTGGCTTCATATTATAATTCTAAAAAATGTTTTATTTTGGAGAACCTTCAGACATAGCCAAAATAAAATTGTGCTAGACAAATAAGAAGGAAGTGCAGTTAATGATGTGTTAGCCCAGGAGGTTCTACTTTTATACTTTATTGTTCAAAGACTTCACCTGTTTGTGATGGCTACTCAAATAATTATTGCAAACTTACCAAGGTTTGTGCTGTTCCTCAGCAGACCCCAGGTGCAGGAGTGCCAAAATACCCAGGAAAGAATTAATCTCATCCCCTGCTTAAGTAAGCACCTATAACACCACAGGAAAACTCCAATCCAAATAGCTTTTAAAGAGCTGGAGGACTCAAAGAGGGATACTTATCTAAACTCAAATCCTTTAGGGCTTTCTTATCGCTTCTGGTTAGAGATTTTGTTCTGCTCTTTGTGTGTCTGCATCGTTTTTAATAAATCCTACATGTTTTTTTTCACTATCTGTAATGCCTAGTGGGCCAACGTCCAATTAGACGGGAGCCGACGCAGTGGTATTTGGATCCAAACCTCATGTTGTGTTCAGCTAGAGTCATGAGTTCGGGATTAAGAGCAGGTAGAATTTGGGTGTGGATTTGATGGTGACCAAATCCTGCCAGATTTCTTACATCTGAGGGGCAGAAATGAGCTCTGACGTTTCAGAAATGGAAGCAGACAGTAGCTTGTCCTGCACAGGAAAGTCCCCTTCACAGTCCAGGTGTCCCCAGCCACCTCTTCAAGAAGTGCATTATGAAACTATAAGCTGTTTGGATCCAGCACAGCATTAACTTAGTGTAAAGGTGATTACAAATAATGAATACAAAGGGCTCTTTTTCCCCTGGACCATCTCTGAGAATAGGCATTTCTGGAGAGAAAAAAACCCCCACCTTACTATGGAGCAAAACAGGGAAAAAGGTTGTTGAGCTGTAAGGGTAATCCTCTATTAAAGCCAGTGTTTTCAGCAAGGATCCCCACTTTCTTCTCTTTTCTCCTATTTGTTTACACTCATGCCTCCACACCAGTGGACTCGGCACCTTGGTGGATGCAGCTTCATTATCCCCGAGCTCAGATGCCATGAGGGTTTTTGGGGTTCATGTTTGGCAAAAGCAATCAGCTCCCTGTCTTTGAAAATACTACAGTGCTCCCTAGCAGCAGAGAGAAGTCTAACAGAATAGCACATGGCAAGATGTAGGGCTGCAAAAGGCAGGATTCAGGAGCTGTGATTTTCCTATGGGTGAGGGAAAAAGAGGTCCTGACTTTAAAAATTCACCCCTGTGGTAGCCTCAGAAGATCCAAACTGAGCTGAGGCATTCCCAGAAAGGACCACGGTCTGGGTTGTTCATTCATTAGGGTGAGCTGAAAAGAGAAACCTCACATTAAAAAATGCACCAAGCCCACCCCCCCAGGAAAGCAGGGAACTGAAAGAGTAAGCAAACAAGCAGCAGAGGAGCTGGCAATAGGAAGCGCTTCTGATTTTCCCTTTCTTCCATTCTTTTGCCAGCTCAAGTTATTAAGTGTTTGGTGCGAGCCTAGCTAGCCCTGCACTTGCTGAACTTATCAGGGTTATTTCATCTCCCCATGACCTCTCTGTATTTACGATGGGAACCCTGGAGGCATTGGCTTTGCTTAACTGGTGTATCTTACACTGCAGTTAAGCTGGACCTTAACTGATTACAGCCCTTGATTGATCAGAGAAAGAGGGAGGGGAACAGAAAGAGGAGTCCTAGACCAGATACACAGGACTATCAGTGCACCAAGCAGCTTCGCCTGGGGCTGGGATATGCCACTCGGGGGATTCTTTGTAGTGTAGCTCCTTTCACATTTATAGAGGCTCCCTTCCACTCTCCAAAAAGAGAGAGACAGAGAGAGAAAAGCAGGCGAGGGGGGGTCATGGAGCGGACTCAAAGGATCTCAGGAAATCTTGTTTCGAAGCAGTAAGTCAGCACCCGCACTCCATTACCAGTGTCCGCGGGGGGTTGTGATAGTGAGCTAGCACAGATCAGCTTAGCTGAGAAATGGGAAAAAAAATAAAATTAAAAAGAATGAGGGAGAGAAATGGAAAAGGTGGGGGGGGAAGAGGAGACCTTTCTGTGAATTTTGGTTTGTCTTTGTTAGTCTCTGCTGGCATGGGGCTGCTGAAGAGAGGAATAACAGAAGTTTATAAAACAGTTTTAATTTGCTTGGGACTTAGCTGTGCTGTGTGATCTCCCCACCCTGTCGTTATTCACACCAGGCAGATGCACAGCAATAGATTTAGGGCTGATTTAGCAGGAAACCTTGGTGTGTGTTTGTTTATTTCTTGGTATTTTGAATCTCTCACCAAGACCCAAAAGCTTTTCGTTTCCCTCCTGCCATCAGCATGTCTGAGCTTACCCAAGAACAGACAAATAGATGCAGAAGAAAAGACACAAGCCCAGCCCATTTCCAAAGCCAAACCTAACCTGAGTGCTTCTGCTGGTTTGGCAATTTTAGGAATTCCAGTGTTCCATGGTTGTGCCTTTCTGCTTTCTCATCCCAGGTGACTTTGAGAGTTCCAAAATGCCACAAGCAAGATTCATATTCCTGCAATTAATGTCCTCTGTAAAGTTGCCCAGAGATGCTCTGTATGTCAACGAAGGGATTTTTCCATGGAAACTTTCCTTTCCAATGTATTTGCTTGGCCTTCAGAGAGAAACGTATTCATGGGGAAAACAGCATCAGGGCAGAGTTTGCTTGTGGTGACTTCTGTTAATGCAGTCTACTGCCTGGAAATTGGGAAGATGGGGTAGCTCAGTTTGCTGACCAGCACATTTGGGAAGCATTTGCCTTCTTTTGGTTATTCTATATAAAATGTCTTAGCAATTCCAATTTAATCAGGAAAAACACCTCACACTTAGATAGCACAAGGTGAATAATGATGTCAATGGTTAGTCAGTAAAGCACAAACTGCCCATTTTCAGAGGGGAGATACTCAGCAGTGCACGAACATCAGACCCCTTTGACGGTTTCAAGATGGCAAGGCGCTAGTTAGCCTTTTGGCTTGACTCCCTCCTGTTTCTGGAAGGGGTGAGCCCATGTCTCTTGATTTTGCTTGTAAGTGAAATTGATGCCTGTACAACTGGGACCCCCCTTTACCTTAAACAGCCTGCAGTATCACGGCATGTCTTTTTGGTTATCCAGACTACTAAAAACTTTGCCATCTGCTTTTATCTAAGTGATAGTAGATTTTGGTGCCCTAATGCCAGGGATAGTGGCTCATGTTTCTAGATCAAGAAGTTTTTAATGTAATTCCCATTCATAGTGTTGCCTCCACCCTTCCCCTCCAAATTACACTTCTACCACAGGATTCCTCATAACCCTTACTGGATGTATAACCCCATGGTGCTTCTGATATCCTTGCATTATTTCCATTGCAAGAAGAGCCCACTCCTCTTTCCCAGACCATCCAGACAAGCAATTTCTCTTACCCTTACAGCTAAGACTTTTGTATAGCTTAGAAACTTTTCTTTAGACCTTCTCCATAATTTGTACATCTCTACAGAAGCAGGGTACCCAAAACAAGATGCAGTGCTCCAGGTGGAACCTCACCATAGCCTTGAACAATCAGGTAAAAACTTCCCATCACCTTTTTTTCTAATCCTCCCCTTGTGCAGCCTGCATTGGTCTGCTTTGCTGCAGCTCACCATTGCATCCCCAGCTCCATCTCATCCCCAGCATCTCCCCAAGCCCTCTCCATCATGAGTGTGTGGCACTTCTTCATCCGTCAAGTGAACAGGGTCATTTTAGGACACAAACGCTCATCTCCATTTTACCCGCTGTGTCCTAGGCCACTCCCCTATGGCGCTGAAACATCCTTCAGATGTTTTAAGTCACTGAAAGGCATTGATGATATTTCTGGGTTTATTGTTCACTGCCAAACTACCACTTTTCAAGCACAGGCCCACAGTAACTATTTCTGACCACTTTGAAGGGATCTGCTATGATCTGTCCCATACACACCAGAAATGATTTAGGCACATTGTGTTCTGTTCCTGGCTCTGCTTTGGACACACTTTGCGTGGCCTTGGGAAAGGCATTTTCCAATGGAGTGAGGAAGGTTATGAAAGTGAGCCATTACTGCTATACAGCAGCAGCCACGTCGGCCCTGGAGTCCTTCTGTTGCAGGAAGGGCTTGTGAGATTGTGTTAGTTTGTATTCATAACACTGTTCTCTGTAGCACTAGTAACATGCTGCTGGATGGATTATAAATACCTGCCTAGTTGAGGTAAAGCTGGGGCAGTGGAGCATCAGGTTTCTTAAACTTTAACCCATGACAAAATAGAAGTAGAGAGTTAAGTCACCTGCTCATGTATACCAGTGTGAATCAGGACTGTGCTTGAAGTCAGTGAAGTTACCCTTAAAGAAGGCTAATGTGACGTTTGCTCGCTGGGCTCCAAAATTTAGTTGGAAGTGACGATAGGTGGAAGGGACTGCCATTACCCAGATCAGACATTTTCTAGGTGCAAGAAGTGTGAAACACTGTCTGGATCCTTGGCTTGATTGCAAAATCAAATTTAATGGGTGTACTTACTGGGTTGGTTTGGCATATTGGGATATAACTCAGCTGGATCTAGTGATTTAGAAAATATTTGAAATTAATTGCTTGGTTTTGTGAGTGCAGTGTTAGTGATTGCTACATAAGTCATTTTAGTCCTACCTAGGGGCATATTTGCATACATTTATCCTCCTTTCAAGTGAAGATCTTTGGGAAAACTGTATTTATCTCCTCCCAACTCTTTCTTTGGCTTTCAGTAGTCCCACAGTCACCTCTTCATTTTGTTTCCATTTAATGTATGTATAGAATAATCGACTCTTCCCACCAAGTGAAAATGAATCTACAGAGATCAAAAACATTAATATGAGGAAGGGTTACCTTCTGCAAGGGAGAAGGAAAAGATTAGCTGAACAGGCTGCAAAATAAAGATGGAAAAGATTAAGCTGGGTCCCCACCAAGTAGCTAAGAACAATCTTGGAGGACAGAGCATGACCTACCCAGAGCAGAAGCTGAATCAACCACAAATGGCAGAGAGACCAAGCCCTCATAGAGGAACTTGGAGCAAATCATTGGCTTGGGCCATGTCATTAGTAAATCCGTAAGATCCAGCATGTTTCCCAGCATGTCCATTGGAGCCCTGTCAGACTTCCCATTCCCTAGGAAGTGGTGTAAATGTTGACACCACAGAAGCTGAAACAGAAATTTCAGCCTACAAACACTCTTCACAACAGAGAATTTCCTAGTGCTTTTTGACTGATGCAGTATCCAATATTCCAATTGATCACATTTCCAGCCTTTCCTGAAGAGAGAGGATTTCTAGGATTTCTTTCCTAGGAAAGTAGTACCACAGCCTCAGAAATACTACCCACTGCCACGAGACCCTTCCTCTGTTTTTCCCTTTTCCATTTCTGCCTGGTATCCAGTTTGCATTCCTTTGGGACCACCTGGCAGCTTCTCTGGAGTTAACACCCTTCAGCCAGTTGCAGATCATTACGTCTTCCCTTTATTCAGAACTTAGCCAGGCTCAGCAGTTTCTAAATGCAGCATTTTTCTAAAGCAGTCTCTGATTTTGGATGCTTTGCGCTGTGTCAAATTGAGTGTCCAGAAATGGAGACACCACAGAATCAGGGGTCACTCTGGAAAATGCTGTCCGCAGGCTCCTGCCTCCCCATCATTTCGTTTGCTTGCGTCTGATCTCCTTACAACACCTCTGTGTCTTTCTGGTCATGGGGCGGTGTAGCATCACTCGGTGTAGATATAAAGCCTGCCGTGTCCAGGGCCTGACATCTCCATCGGCTGGGTATCTTAGCAAGCCTAAAGCAAACTGCTCATGCAGGGCAGAAGGTGTAGGGACTCTGAGGATGTATAGCCTGTCTGGCATGGCCTGGGCTGCCCTGGTACTCCCCATAGAGCTCTTGACCGCTGAGACCAGCGAGGTGCAGCAGCCAGGTCTGCAGGGGCAAGGTTTTGTCCTGAAACTTACCTGCTACTCTCCCTCTCCCCTCCCTGATGCACTCACACCCTTCTCTATCTAAGCGGTATCTCTCCCTATCACTTTGTCTGCCCCTCAAGCGCCTCCTGCCCCCCCAATGCACCCAACCATCCCCCCCCAACCCTCAAACCTAAAATCTGAAGGCTTGATTGCACAGATTGAAGGCCCTAATTGCACTTCCCTTTCCAAAGCCGCATTCGTTTATCATAAAGGGTGCACATTTCCCCTGCTACAGTTTCCACGGCCAGAGGCCCTGAGGGCCAGCTCAGAAATGGAGGGAATTAATTACATTTTTTTAACTCCCCTTCTTTTAAAGTATGGGAGAGAGTGATGAAACGTCCCGGGGGGGGAACAGGGGGGGAGCTGCAGAGATGAGGGTGGGGAGAGAGACAGCAGCAGGAGGCGAGGCGGGGGCTGGCTCTTTCATCCAGGAGGGTCTTTGTGCATTAACCTTGGTCTCCCCAACACATCAAGACCCCTACCCCCTCTCCCCCATGACAAATGACCTCCGGAAAGGGTAGAAACAAGGCCGAAGGCTCCTAGCACCGTGGCTGTTATTGACTTACCCCGAAGTGCAACCCACGCCACGCCTGTGACTGATTTGGGACAGAAAGGAGATGGGGAAAGGGAGAGACACAACTGATGAGAGGGAGGGAAAGGGAAGGCTGTCAATCACTGTGATGGACGGGTAGCAGATTTCCCTCCAGATAAAACCTTACAGATGTGAAGTGGGTATTGATTTTTAGTTAGTGATGATAATGCACCAAGAAGTAATAAATTATAAGAAAGCAAGGTCAAAAAGAAAAGGTAAAAGGACTTTGCATTCTTGAGGAGGGTATTTCTCCAGATGCCCCAGACTTTCCTAAGTTCAAAAGTTGCCTGGAAAATGAGTTTATCCAGCTCAAACAAGAAGTCAGATAACATGGACCTGCTGAGGCTGGAGGGCTCTTGTAGGGTTATCCATGCTGGGTGGCTGTGTAGCAAAGAGGGAATACAAATCTCCAGTTCACTCTTGTTATTTCTAACACCTTTGTGTCCTGGGGTGGGAAAGATCGGATGCTGTCCTCTGATAAACCTGTGCATACAGAGTCTCGGGGGAGCTCAGCCCCAAATTGCTCTCAGAGTCCCTGGAAAAGGCAGACGCTTCCCACGGTCAGAGCTGCTGAAGAGGAATCGGAGGTCTTTGGGGCTCCTGGCTCAGCTGAGGCCCACAGCCTCTATGAGAGTTCATCTGCAGCACTCAGCCACCCTGCCTCCATGGGAGCATCCAGCAGGGATGTGCATCTCATAGCCACCTTCCAGCATCTCCCCTCTCCAACCTTCCTACGGTTACCTGTCCATTATCCACCCTGGCATTGTCAGGATGAATTATTGGCATCCTTATGTTTCACCGTGGACTTCCAGAGGGAAAACCAGTCTGTCTTTTTCAGAAAGGGGTCTTAGGATGGGATGAATTGTCCTTCAGAAGTGTCAATCTCTGTAGAGGGATTCTAGAGGATTAGCAGAGACTAGAAACTTAACTTCACATGGCTAAGGTTAGTTGAGTTGAGTCCTAGCTTAAGTGACTTGCACGAGCCCTTGTGAGTCAGTAGCAGAGCTGGGATTAGAAATGAGTCCTGATTCTGACTGATTAAAGCCAATTAATGTCTTTAGTAGGATTTGCGCAAGTGTCTTCTGCGGTCTCAGCTCCTCTGAATTTGAAGAGTGTGAATCTGGGTTTCATTTACCAACGTTGCTTTACATCCCCCTTTCTTTTTAAAAGGGCCTTAGCGGAAGTGTTAATATGACTTCTGCTTGCTTTAAGAGCCTTTTATTTTCTCCGAGTAATATAAAGCAGCTGACCCTTTTGGGGAGATGGCCAGGAGGGAGAGCACTAGAAAACCCTCTGGTCTGCGAGTGGTTCCAGTTGCCCTTCATTTTATAGCGCACGATTTCTTTTCTGCACCTGCAGGGCTTGGCGGTGCGGGCAGCACGTGCGCAGTCCGGCAGCACTGCCAGACCCGGACAGCTCAGGAAGGGAGACACGGAACGGCCTGGTGGTGTGCTGCCCGAGCTGGAGCTTTCCAAAAATAACCCGTCATTCGTATGTCTGTGTTTTTGCGCATGCAAGAAGGAGGTTTATTGTTTTAAACATCTGATTCTGCTTGCGAATGAAATCCAATAATGTCTCGTGGCTGCTGTATATGCAAGTGTCCTGGATATCCATCAGGGCAAAGAGGTGCAGGATGTAACACCTACAGCTAAGGCGATGCTGAAGCTCTGAGGTCTGCCTGCAGCCAGGGGGATCGAGGGGCAGAGAAGGAGGATTCCTAGCTGAGCCAGATCAAAGTTCGTGACCTGGCTTTAGTGGAAGGTTACAAATAACTTTGCAGCTGGATACCCACCTTCAGGCTGCACTCCCGTGATTTCCCCGCTGCAGCAGCCTTGAGGCAGAGAGGTCTACGTTACATCCACACAGAAAAGCATGACAGCCCCGTTCTCATATTAATCCACTCTGTCTTGCACATTTACATGCAATTTCCTTTCTTCTTTCTTTCTTTGGGATGTCATGGGGCAGGGAGTTCCACGGCCACATTTTGCACAGTGTTATGGCTGAACAACTTCATCTAGATACCTGCAGGCTTAATCACTGTGATTAAGAAGCTGTGCCCGGAGGGTCTGGAGAGCTGGAGGTAATTTAGGCTCTGTCTGGAGTGCCGTCTGCCCTGTGGTGTAGAGGCAGCTAGGCTACGTTTAACTTTCGGGGCCCAGTAGCAAACTCCAAGCTCAGTGCAGGCTGAAAATGCTGAAGGAGGAGAAGGTAAATGAACTCTGTCTGAGCTCTGTGCTGCTGCCACTGCTTTTACTTAGCTTGTTCAAAGCTTGTTCCTGTGTCTCTGTACTGCACTGCAGACAAACCCAGTGGTTGGGGTTAGATTGATTTTCCAGGCTTTTTAACTAACCCCCTCCAGAGTACCTCCCCACCACCTCCCCCTCTGCAGGGGTCCAGCCACCCCTGCTCCCAAATTTCTCTTCCAGACAAATGCCTGGGAAGGATCTTAGGCTGGCTGAGTCGGGAGGTGGCATTACATCAAGAAAAAGCATCTTAGCAGGACTCCTGAGTCCTTCCGGGGGGAGGAGAAGCTTTAGAAAGCAAAGGCCAGCGCATAGCCAGTCATTCAGCCTAAGCCCCTGCTCCAGCAGGAAGGTGAGGGAGGAGGGGATGGGGAAGGTGTCGGGGTGAGCAGGAAGGGGAGACGCCGCTCTATACAACCCCTCTTGTGTCCTTCCAGAGAATGTATCGTCTGCACAATAGCTCACCAGGCCGCTGGTGGGGGATAAAGGGCTCATTTTACCACTTGCCAGGCTCCAAATATTTCCAATTTGCCACTTTAATTGATGTCAATAAGGTTATGCTAAATTCAGAGATTTTCAGCCGCTCGGCATCTGAGCACTGGCCTGGCCCCCCAGGTGACTGGCTGTCCCCTCTCCCCCGCCCTTCCCCAGCACAAATACAGCAAGGCACGCCTGCGGCGGCTGCGGAGATCAACCGAGAGGCATCAGGAGTTCCCTTCCTTCCCTTGCCATGGACCCGCTTCTGCAAACTCTTTACACTCTGAACTTGGCAGCCCGGGGGTAATTTTGCTGATTGCAGAAGGCAATTGCATTAAGGTGCTAGGCAGGATCAGGGTCCTTGTGTGAAGGCCTGTAGGCAGCAGCTTACCCCAAACTCACCCACAGGAACAAATCTGGCATTTTTGCTGCAAAAGAAGAAAAAAAAAAAAAAAGTTCATCTGTTTCAGGTCTCAAAGCAGGAAGATTGCTTGTGTGCAAATGTAATTACATTTTCAACCAAGCACTACACTGAAATGAGCTGAACCAGGACCTGTTATCCTTTAACATTTGAGGGTAAAGAAAACTTCGACATTTCAGTCCCTAAAGCTGAATCTGCATCAAAGCCAGAAAGGATTTGTGTCTGGTTTGGTTAGGAACCTTTGCAAACCAAGCCCCACTCAGACTTCCAAAGCAAGGGGCTGTCTTCAGCATCCCTTTCTGAAAATGTAGATTTTTGCTCCTTCTTTTATGTCTCCTCTTCTGTGGGGGCTGTGCGTAGGAAGGGAGGGGATGCTAGTTCATGGCAGTGCGTGTTGAGCAGATTTGTTCCAAGTTTACTCCTTTCTCCAGTGTTCATTCCAAACAGCACAGCTAACGTTGTTGGTGGGTCAGCAAAGAAAGACAAAGATTGAGTGTGCTCTGACGGAACTTCTCAATTATCCCTGTTAAGGTCTTTCAAATAAAGCACTAGAGACAGAGGAGCCAACTGTGCGGTCTGCCTGTTGTTACTTGGTGGAATCAGGCCTTCATTCTCCAGCCTGGCCAAACCTACATTGATATTTTATATTATACTGATAGAGCACCATTATATGTAGACTATTTCTCCCTGGTATGCATGAAGGCAGCTGCACATGTACCCTTTCTCCTCCAGACATTGACGTGTTGTCTCCTGTGTTTCTCCAGGTGATGAGCATCCTGAGCAACCCCAGCGGGGTTCCTCCGCAACCCCAGGCTGACTTCTCCATCTCTCCCCTTCACGGTGGCTTGGACACCACCAACTCCATCTCTGCCAGCTGCAGCCAGCGGAGCGACTCCATCAAGTCCGTGGACAGCCTCCCGACTTCCCAGTCCTACTGTCCTCCCACCTACAGCACCACCAGTTACAGTGTGGACCCAGTGGCTGGCTACCAATATGGACAGTATGGACAAAGTAAGTGCACTGATTGTATTCCCCTGCATAGGGAACAGGAGAAGGGAGGGAGGGAATGTAAGAAGGTCTGGATATTGTATTGGAAGGGATTCCCATGGAAATCTGTCCTTTTAGAGAGAAAACAGGAATCTACTCACCAGATACAGATGGAGATTGCTCCACACAGCCTCCCCAACACCCTTGCAGTCCAATTCAAAAGTCCCAAATGAAATACTTTAGGTAAAACATTTCTATTAGAAAAGTACAACTTCCAGACCTGTCTCCTTTCCCCTCTCCAGTTCTTGCTTCTCCAAAAGCCCTACAACGTGTTCATCCTGCTCAGCCAAAGGAAAGCTGGGATTTTAATGCCATCCTTTAGCGATGCAAAACTATATGTGTCGCTTCCTCCCCTGCCCTCCATAAGGTAAGGGCTGGGTCCATGCTCAGAGGTTTTGCTATAAAATGCATAAAGCAAATGCATGTCAACTGGGCTGTGGTTCTGCAGAAGCTGAAGTGAGACTGGAATTGTAATCCTGAACCCAAACTTCAGACCTGAAAAGCAGGTCTGGGAGGGTCTGTTTCTCCTCCAGAATGGCTGGGTCACAAAAAAACCAGCAAGCCTGGCAAAGGGCTCACCTGCCGGTGTTAAACTAATAATAAGTGTGGTGTTGTGAGAGAATGATCCGCGGAGGGTTAAAGGTGCATCCTCTTCCTCCAGGAGCACTCCTGCTTGCCCATAGCTTGTCCTCAGTGACCTTTCCTTCCATTTGGCTGTGGCTTTTTATTCCCCTCTCCGTCACAGCCCTTTAATGTCTTTAACTTCTACAGCTAAATGAGAACCGGCTGTGGCGGCAGACGGGATCAATAGCAGCTTCCCCCCACCCCTCCTTTTTTTGTTTTTCGGGAGTTTGATCTGTGACCCCTTGACCTTCCCCTCGCTTCTGGATGTGAGGCTGGACACACGTGCTATTGATAAAAATCTTAAACAAATTCCAATACCATGTATTTCCAATAAAGATTCCCTTGGGCAAGACGTTAGTCACACCCATGTGTGTAAAAAATAAAACAAGGAGGACGAGCTACGTTTTCTGAGAGAGAGACCAGCAAAGGAGAAGGGAAGAGAAAGAAGGGTTTGTCTTGGTTTGCTGCAGGAATTTTTACTTGGGCCTCTCCTTATGCTGATGAAAAACTGCTCATGCAGCCCTAGTTATGTTGTTTTATTTGCCCCCCTTTCCTGATTTCTATCGCATAGCTCCCTCTTTTCTGCGAGACACCCATTAAATTTACAAGCCCAGTTTAGAGCCCACTGGGCTCGACTCGGAACAGGAATGTTTTCCTGTTAATAGTCATGAGAGTCCAGGCTGCCAACAGACCTGTGCCCAGCAGCAAGTCTTGTGTGGTCGACAGAGTTAGTCCAGACATGCCCCACACCCAGAGACACACAGGTAGCTAGTCCTGAGGATGTTCTTCTTGCTGGGGCAAGGAACGCAAGTGAGAAACCATCACGTACCATCCACAGTGCCACTGCTTCCCAGTGCTGGGAGCTGGAGTCACACAGCATGACGGCAAGTCTTACAGCCAAAGCCAATGCCATGCTGCATGGCAGGTGCAGCACAAACGGTGGGATCTAAGTTAAGCAGCAAATTCTGCATGTGTGCACAGATGTGTGTAGGTATTTCTATTTACAGCTCTGTACAGGCATCAATTCCACTTGTCACCACTTTAGTATAAACATTTCTTATAATCAGCCCCATTTATAATAATCTCTATGCGAGGAAGCAGTTTTCAATGGTAATTAGTCCTGTTAGAGCAATCACTTACATGAAGTTGACCTTGATGTAACAACATTTTTTCTTGTCTTTCTCAGTGCATGTTGTATTTAGCAGATACTTCTAATTCCTCCTGCTTTTTAATTCTTCACTGCTTCTTTTCAAATTCTGTTTAAATGCCAGTTGGTGTGAGGTGACCTCCACAAGATCATTATTTATTGATGTTCAGTTCAAATCACGTTTCCTCCTTCTGTGATGTAGCAAAAAAAATATCAAACCCCTTTTTAGTAAGCACTGCTAAAATAAAAATGGGGGGCTTGCTATGGTGGGAGCAGGCTCTGTATAACAAGGGACATAACCAGGGCTTGTAAATAAGATCTCTGTAGCTTTGATAGGCTTTGGACCTGGCCTGCAGAGAATCTCTCTCTCCCCACTTCTCTCCTTCTTATTCTCTATTTTAGAAACACAAAACCAGACACATTTTCTCTCTCACATAAGCAAATAAACACCCAGAGTACTTTCGGTAAGTTTCTGGTTTTATTTTGATTTCTACTGTATTAAACCAACAAACCATGTCTTTGACTTCTGGTGTGGGGTACCCCGGTGCCTTTGAACTCTTCCCACTGGTACAAAAAGCAATATTGAGAGTTTAGCCTGTTTTTTTCACAAAGATGGAATTGCCATCAAATTATCATTTTGCTGGGTGCTGCCCAGAGCAGGATAACCGGCTCCAACCGTTTCCCAAGCACCCATCTGAATTAAGCCAGAGCACAGCTGACAACAGACCTCTCAAAGACATTATTTAACGTGGTTACCTGAAATACTGGACCAACTGGATAAAGTCTGGACGAGGGCCATAGCTTGGGGCCTAATCCTATGGACACCCCACTTGAAGCTAGAGGCACCATAATATGTTACAGAGGCCAGTGCTCACGTCGAGCTGCTCCAGGATCCCAGTCCCCAAGGAGTGCCAGCCAGCGTGCCAGCTCCACTTGCTTAACTCAGCTTCTTTCAGACTGTGCCGCCTGCAGAAGCCGTGCTCCCCAGCAGGCCTCGCTTCGGCCCTGGATAACTCACCCTGTGCTGAGCCTGCTCGCTTCCAGCACGCCAGCCTGCCGGCACTTGCACAGCCTGTGCTGTCCCAGCCGGTGAGGAGCAGAGATGCCAGATTAATGTGGTCCTTGCAGTTCCCAAAGGCCGGAGCTGTGTTAATGATGCCGGTGATGGAACGCAGAAGCGTGAAAGGAATTCTAATAGATATGACAAGTCTAATAAGAATTTGTGTCTGGAAGGGACCTCCTCTGGGGCAGGCGTCTGACAAGACGTTGATGGCTGAAATTTGTTTACTCATTGGCACCGATTGTACAGCTCCTGCCAGCTCCTTATTAATCTAATTTGAGACATTAAAGCTAGTGAAAGGGAGAGACTTTGACTGAAGCTCAGCTAATGAGCAATGTCACCATCCTGCCCCACTCCTCTTCCCCCTCAGACCATGGGGCAGTCGGGCGAGCTGGGATACAGGTTCACGCATCGCCTCAGGAGTTGTGGCTGCTCACCCAGATGGCGATAAGAAAAGCGGTTTCCCTTAGGAGGTGTGGATGAAGGCAGGCAGCAGAGCTCACGGAGATGAGTCAGCAGGCAGCGGATGAGTCAGATTCAAGCCCTGTCCAGACTTGGTGAGCTTCCACTGAAATCTCTGGAATCATTTACACCAGCATCACTAAGTGCAGGAGTTGGCTCTGCCACTGTGAGATGATACAGGGAGGTGAGGCTGGAAGGCTTATCCCGCTGGGCTTCTGCTCAGGCTTGTCTTCAGGCATCTCCACTGGAAACACGATTTTCCATGGCCGAAGTAGAATTTTAGCTCATTTCAGTAGGTCCTTGGAAACCTACCTAGGTGTTTCTGGCAGGAGCATCATCTGTTTGCACTCCTTCCTAGGAATGCAGCAGGACCCTCCTATCTGTGACAACCACTGCATTGGGCCTCTCTTTGTAAGAATCAGTCTGCGAGGTCTGTTGGTTACATGCCCTTTGATGCTGAAAGCCTCATTTCCACTAGATGCTAATGTTGTGCTGTTTTCTCACCCTCCTTTTTCCCCCCCTCCTCTTCAGCCGCTGTTGATTATCTGGCCAAGAATGTGAGTCTGTCTACACAGCGTAGGATGAAGCTGGGAGAACATTCAGCCGTTCTGGGCCTCCTACCAGTAGAGACAGGCCAAGCTTACTGAAGAGTCCGACTGTGCCAACAACGCACTCCAGCAACGTGGTACCACTGGAGAAAACACCACCAGCCTTCCAGGGATCTACCTGTACCCGGACCCTACTCCTTCCCAATTCCCTTCCACCTTGCACCAACTTGAGCTATGAAGGAGATGGGAAAGAGGGGGAGGGCTCTCCAAGTATCCAGCTCCTCCCAGAGCACTCTTCTCAGAGGCAAGCCTGGCCTCTGTGACCTGACTCCTCCTGTGGCCAGAGACAACGGGTTGGGTACATTTATTAACCCTGAGTTCATGCCCTCCCTCTAACCTACCTGGCCATGGCATTTTGCCCACACTTAAGGACTTTCCATTGATCTAGGTAGTTGGCATAGTCAAAGCCAAATTGATCTTTTTTTCTTTGTAAAAAAAGAAATGTTTCATTTTATTTCCTTTTCTTTCCATTGCTGTAAATTTGGTGAATGTTGTACAGGAAGGAATAACCAAGCTGATCATTAAGGGTGATATAATTCGGGACCACAGAAGACCTATGGACCAAATATAAGAACTTGTTTAAAAAAAAAAAAACAAACCACAAAGACAAACAAAACCAGAAAAACATATATTAAAGCGACAGCAAATTTCCCCACCCCACTCTACCCTACTTCTCGCTGATGGCTTCCCAAAGCAGGGCCGAAGCAGGCCAGATTGCTGCTAAGCAGGGGCAGGATGTAAGTCCGTCCAGCCTGGGACCTTTGGAAAGTGTAAATGTAAATTGCTGCATGAGAACTGGAGATTATGGGCACAGGCACGAGCAACATTTACTTTTCCTCTTAGGGACCAATTTAGACCTGATTATGACTGAAAAGACATGGGCATCAGATAGCAGCAGGGGATGTGATAGCGAATGCTGGCCTTGCACGCGCAGAGGAAGGGCATCAGATACACCTGATCGCATTGGAGCTTTTGCCCATCCAGTTGAGAAGGGCAAGGACTGTCAGTGGCCCTTCTTTCAGTCAGCAGGGAGAGAAGCTGGCCGTGAGAGCAAAGACAAGAGAGGGAAGAGTCAGAGGTGTTTGTTAGCTGCCTGCTTGGAGGGGTTAGTATGCAAAGCCAGGTTCTTCTACAAGTAAAGGACCACCTGAAAGAAAATGGTGCATGTTCTGAAGGTGCTTTCCCACAGCTGCCCCTCACTGAGGGATGGATGCAGCTGTGGAGTCAGAGGGGACATGACCTGAAGAGTCTTTCTAACAGCAGCTAGGAAGGAAAGGTGCTCTCCGCTGCAACATTGCACCTATTTGTACTGCAGGAAGAGATTTACCTTACCAACAGCATTCTTTATCCTGTAGCTACCAGGAGAAATGCTTACCCTGGTCCGTCCTCCCGGCTCTTCCCCCACTCCTCTCATTTTGTGTCCTATTCTGTGCAACTCAATCTCTCAGTCCCTTCCCTCTGCTTTTCGTTTTGGTGGTGGAGCCTTTCTCTTTCTAAGCCAGATCTTGTTCTCTGGATTTATCACCCCACTTTTCTGTAGCAGCCAGTGCTCTTGCTTTTGTATCGGCTCACAATTCTGCTCATCACACTGCTCAGACAAAAGCAGCCAACAATAAGAGGTTATTGCTAAGTCATGACCCACATGGGTTTTTAAATACTTTCCCTTTTGCAGATGATGATGATCCTTGATCATTCATAAGCAGATGTCTAATATTACAGACTTTTTTCCCCTCACCTTTCTGTATTGAGAGGGCTTACTTCGAGAACGCGCTGAAATTTGACCTGGAGAGGACAAGGAAAGCTGCCCTTGAGATAACCACCCCAATGCACAGAATCTGTGCCAGCCAGTAGCTGATGCGTAAAGTCCAATGGCAACAGGCAGTACTTAAAGTCATCTACAGACTGTTAGGGTTTATAATACACTTACTATTTTATATGTCTACTTTAGGATAATGAACGTCTGCTTTTGTTCACTGGTGATAATGGGGGACCACATGGTTGGATGACTTCTGGTCTAGCATATGCTCCTACGTTGTTAAAGGAGACACTTGTGCTCTCTTCTTTTGCTGCTGCTTCTTCCATTCTTCTCAAATAGTGTGATATTATTTTTGCAGCTGAAACAACATTTTTCTGGGGAAACTATCCCCTGCCTTGCCCCAACATAATTTATCATGAACCACCGAGCCACTTTCTCTTGAGCCATGTGGACAAGTACCTGTCCTGACCAAAGCAGAGTTTTGCTTCTTAGGTTGCTCAGCATCCTATCAGAGCCACATATGGCTTTCATCAGCTTTGCTTTATGGCTGTGACAGTGCCTGCTCTACATTCCTACAAGCATATGAATACACCAGCTCGGCTGCTCTGCCTCTTACACGCTCACATGCATGTTTCTGTGCAGAAGCTCTGTGCGGGGCGACATCTGCATCCAGAGGCTGTATTGCTGTCATTTAGGGTCCAGAGATCCCAATTCAGCCTCTGCTTGTCCAGCTGGTATCATACGTAAAGCTTCCCTCTAGTTACGAAAGACTTTCCTTGCATCACAAAGCTTTTGAAGCACTTGAAGCTTGCATTCTTCGCATCCTTTCTCAGGGTAATATATAGCACCTACAGCTGGATAAATAGGTGAGGCCAAAGGTACCAGTGTCCTTGAGGTGACTGAAGAGCCAAAATGCCTTGGACCGGTTGTGTTATCGGAAGCACTCTCCCTGCTTTGTGCCAGTTTGAGATCTCGGAAAGCAACAAAAGGTGCTCGTTTATGTTGTTTATGCTTTAGAGCTGATCTAAGGAAGAAATCCCTTTTGAATTCCAGTCCTGGCTTAAATGTCATTCCCAACAACAGTAACCTTCAGCCACACCTGAACTGAGGGATTGAGGGTGAGAGCAAGGGTGTCTCAGTGATAGACACCAGCGGAGGGATTAATGACTGAAGCACCTGTTTGAATTCGCTCCTATGTCTCAGTATCATTCTGAGCCAACTGCTAAAACAACAGAGCACATGATTTTCTTGCCTGCCACATTTAATAGTATTTAAGAGGCCAAATGCCAATAATCACCCAGTCTGGGAGCACCTTCCACTCTACATCCTCCTTGCCACTGGAAGATGGGAGTTTGCAGGTGGTGATTGTTAGCCCTGTATCTGCCCCAGGCAGTTGCAATCCCTTGTTCCTTTATACTGAAATTTCTGACCAAATGCATTCCTAGCTGCCTGCTAAACTAGAAGGAAAGTTTCAGTTTGTCATGAGAATTGCTTGTCCGCTGCTCCTGCTCACAAAGACCTATCAGCTCTCTTCTCCTCACCGTTATCTATTCTCCTGTGTGTGCATACACATTTCCCAAGCATCCCTCAACAGTGAACAGTTGGTCCTCACCATGAGTGTGTTGTTGAGGAGGACTTCAGCTGAACTCTGCGCAGAGTGCAGGACCCCCAAAAGTAAAAAGTATTAAAAAAAGGGAGCACTGTAGAAACCTATTTGTCAATTACCTTCACCAGAAAGTCCGTGAACACCCGGGCACTGCTGTAAATAGAGTTCTTAGAGGAATATGAAAAACACCCCATGCTAGCGCAAATAGCTATTCTCTGACCTTTCCCTCGTGGTCGCACTTTGTACATTAGTTGGAAATTTGGTCATGTGCTGTATGTTTATAGAAAGTTGACTTTTTTTTATACTAAAAACACAGTGAGTGCCGTGCTAGTTAAAAAAAAAAAAAAAAAGGGGGAGGGGGGATGAACTGTAGAAATTTGCCTATCGTGTGTTTTCAAAATACATTCCAGAATCTTTGGGGTGGGATGGGTTTGATTTGGGGATTTTTTTGGTTTCTTTGTTTTGTTTTAAGGTACATTCATGTATGAAAGTCAAAGTATTTTTTGTTTTGTTTTGTTTTATGGATTGCCAACCTCAGTTCTGCTGAAAAGAGACAAACTCAGGGGGTGGGGTGGGATGGGGAGAGGGGGACAGAACAGAGGGAGGTGCCTTGAAGGCGAAACAAAACCAAGCATGGAAGAGTAGCGATCAGCAGCAGACAAGCGTTGGACAGCAGGACCCTGAAGAACATGCGGTCGCAGTTGCTCGAAGCAGACCAAATGGGGACTGAGCAGATACTCAACTACTGGTGACTCTGAGGTTGCCTGGGAATCCCAAAATTGTCCTGCATTCATCCAAACAAACCACCAAGCGATGGGACACACTCCAGAGACATTCTCTCAGGTTGACATTTCTTCCATGCCTGCAGACAAGAACTGACATCCTTGGGGGAAAGGAAGAATGCCAAGTGGATTTCTTGTACCTCCCCACGCCCCTCCCACACCCCTGCCTTCACCTCTCAACGCCGTCCTGAGACCACAAAATGGACATTTCCTCACTGTGTCCAGTAACTCAGCAGATTGGCTCCTGTCGCTCAGAGACTTTGTGTATTTAATGCTTCTAACCCGTCATCCCTAACACCTCCATATACCCACCTGGGGAATATCTACATAGCACTATAGGACATTCCTTATTCCTAGTAACTGCAGATATGTTGCTTCTGTGTTTGACTCATAGCCATTTTGCTCCATGTGTATGCCTGCGTGTGAGTATGTGTGTGTGCGCGTGTGTGCCTGCGTGTGTGCGTGTGTATATATATAATCGCACCATAATTTATTCAGCTATATGGAGTAGTATAGTAGAAAGAGAAACTGGTATTTGCTTTAACTACCTGCTGCCTGTAGGTGTCTCTCTGTAACTCAGGCATAACTGTTATACATTAAAAAAAAAAGAATTAAAAGTGTCTTTGGGTGGCTTCTTTGCTTAACTCGCTCTGCAGACTGCCAAGCACGAGGGGGAAAGCTGGCAAATCAAAAATATTCACACACACATCCAAACTACAGATGTTTTTGCTAAAAAGCAAAATAGTGTGCTTCATTCGTTAATGAAAACGTGGAAAAGCTGCATAAATAAATAAAACATTTAATTTCACTGTGACTTTTCACAAGGGAAGAACAATTACCTGGCCTGTTCTAAATACAACCATTTCTTTATGCATTCATTTTCAGCAAGCTATTGCACAGGCAGAGGAAGGCAGGCTGTGCAGGCCAGGTTGGGACTGGGCTGCCGTGTTAACTCTGAGCTCTGCAGGCACCTGGCTTTCGTTAAAGCCCAAAGCACAGCATCAACAAGCGGAAAAATGTTTTGAAACTCTACAGAGGAATACATGGCTTGGGGCTTGGGCAATTGGTAATAAAGCATTTTGCCTTTAAACAAAGCACTGAATTGAAAAGCCATTCCCATCTGAAGATGTTTTGGCTTTCTGTAAAATAAGCTGATCTTCATCCAAGTCGTGCTGGACAAATATCCACACGCAGAAACTAGCCTAATTAGTCGCTGAGTTTTCTTTCTGGCTGCCTCTGAGCAGAGGGATCAGTCCACGGGAGATAACTGACTTCCCAAATCCAGATGAGATCACCGTTAGATAAGACATTAGCAACTGTGTGAGGAGATGCTGCTCATGATCTCTTCTCCCAAGTAACAAGCAATAAGATGAGAGGAAATGGCCACAAGTTGTGCCAGGGGAGGGTTAGATTGGATATTAGGAAAAATTTCTTCACCAAAAGGGTCATCAAGCGTTGGAACAGGCTGCCCAGGGAAGTGGTGGAATCACCATCTCTGGAGGTATTTAAAAGTCGGGCAGACGTGGTGCTGAGGGACATAGTTTAGGGGTGGTTTTGGCAGTGTTAGGTTGATGGTTGAACTCGATGATCTTAAAGGTCTCTTCCAACCTGGGTGATTCTATGATTCTGTGATTCTATGTGTTTGATTTTTGTGAGCAAAAGAGGCAGCAGTCTGCCAGCCTGGAGTCTCCCACTGGCGCAAGAAGGCTCAGCCAAGGAACAAGGGCTTTAGCATTTGTGAACTGCTCGCACCGATGTTCCTCACCTCATGTGCACACCGCTGGTCACGGCTAGCTTCAGAGTTAGTCCCATAGCAACCACCCGCTGAGATCCTTTCTTAACACTATCCTGCTGCCCTTGGTACTATGTTTTTGAAGAAATACTGAGCCAGTGCCCGGAGCCCTGGGTTTAGGCAGAGACCTTCACTGGAAGTTGTGCAGTGTTGTCTGCAGTCCCCTGGGCACAATGGGACTCTGAAGCTGTTCTTAGTGCCCAGCAAAGCTACCTTCAGGTTAGGTGGGATGCAGAAACCCTGGTGACAGCTTTCCTTTCCATCAGGGTGAGGGAAAGCCTTTTTACTAAGAAAATCAGCCTCCCTCAGAGGCAGAAAAGCCTCTTCCAGTCCTGGAAAAAGAAAGGCTGGGCAGCAGAGCCTGTCCTAATGCAGGTAAAGTGTGGGTGTGACTCCACGCCTGCTCCTACTGCTTGGATAATTCACATTTGGGAGGAAAATGGGAAAATGGGGGACAAAAGAACCAAGGGCTGGCCACCCCAGCAGGGGGGTAGTGGGCTGAGGGGCTGCGGGGTGCCTGGCCCAGGGCTGGGGCAGCTCTGGGCATGCAGGGGCTGCACAGGCTGAAGCTTTGGTGGGCTCTCAGGGCCTCGATGGGGACCCCTGGAAAATATTACAGGTCTCCAAATGGGGAAAAGGCTGGAAAGCACTGTTCTTGCATGATGCCAAGGGCACTGTGCTGTCAGAAAACCCATTTTTTGTGACAATTGTGAAACGGAGACGCTCACCTTTGTGTAAGAACCGTAACCAACTTCAGCCATCAGAGCAGGAGCGTTAGCCCCAGCTTCCTAGCTGCATCCTAGGGGAATTATATTTGGTGTCTGCAAAGTTTACCCACACCAACCCCCCCCCCTTCCCGCCTTAGATCTGCACTCACTAGCGGCCCTTGATTTTCACCCCAGAGCCGGCGTTTTGGCGGTGGCCAACCCACACTGTGCATTGGCACGTGGAGGGGTTTGTAGAGGACAGGACCGTCATTTTCCAGGAGCCCTAAAAGAGAACAACATTATTTCTAGCCACTACCCTGTTTTTAAATCTGTGCTGGCCTGCTGCTGAGAAGTAACAGCTTTGTGCTTCCTTGCCAGCCCTCCCAGAAATGACTTTGCTCCAGCAATGGTCACGTTCAGGCTCCGTCGCTGCCGGCCCTGTAGTGGCAAGCGTTTCAACACTGCCCTCAACTGTTCCCTGAGCTCCTCGTCCTCTCTCCTAACGACTCAAACCTTATCTGAGGAGTGCAGGATATTTCCCAGGCCTTGCCAGAGTCGATCCATTGCCCTCTGAAAGACATCAAGGGCGCAAGCAAGCCCACAAGGGAGCCGCTCAGGCCGATACAGCTCCTGCTACAGCTATCACCGGTCAATTATGGCTCTAAGCTGTCATCAGCTTTAATCTGCTGATAAGCCGGTGATAAATCAAATTCAAGTCAATTTGACACCGGCTGCTAACTTTTGCAAACAAGTTGCATCCTGCAGGCTGGGGACGGAGTGCTGACCCCGCTCACTGTGTCGTGTCCGTGGTGGTGCCGTGTTGTTGGACTTGACCTCAGGTGCTGCGTACGGCCACCTGTGCTTTGCATGAGAGGGGCTGTTCTTCTGCCCTGCTGGGGTCTAACTCTGGGCGCCTTTCCTGCTCCGCTTTTTATTTAGGTTTTTTTGGTTTTGGTTTTGGTTTTTGTTTTTGTTTTTATTGATGTGGGTTTCATACGTACTCCCTCTGGCTTCCAGCCAACCCCTCTGCAACCTGTAGCACTCCCAAGTAGGAGGTTCAACAAGGCCAAGTGCTGGCTCCTGCACTTGGGTCACAACAACCCCAGGCAGCGCTACAGGCTTGGGGAAGAGTGGCTGGAAAGCTGCCCGGCAGAAAAGGACCTGGGGGTGTTGGTTGACAGTCGGCTGAATATGAGCCAGTAGTGTGCCCAGGTGGCCACGAAGGCCAACAGCATTCTGGCCTGTATCAGCAATAGTGTGGCCAGCCAGGACTAGGGCAGTGATTGTGCCCCTGTACTCAGTGCTGGTGAGGCCCCAGCTTGAGTACTGTGTTCAGTTTTGGGCCCCTCACTACAAGAAAGACATTGAGGTGCTGGAGCGTGTCCAGAGAAAGGCAACAAAGCTGGTGAAGGGCCTAGAGCACAAGTCTTCTGAGGAGCAGCTGAGGGAACTGGGGTTGTTCAGCCTGGAGAAGAGGAGGCTGAGGGGAGACCTTATCGCTCTTTACAACTACCTGAGAGGAGGTTGTAGAGAGGTGGGGGTCGATCTCTTCTCCCAAGTAACAAGCGATAGGACAAGAGGAAATGGCCACAAGTTGCACCAGGGGAGGTTTAGGATAGATATTAGGAAAAATTTCATCATCGAAAGGGTCATCAAGCATTGGGACAGGCTGCCCAGGGAAATGGTGGAATCGCCACCCCTGGAGGTATTTAAAAGCCGGGCAGACGTGGTGCTGAGGGACGTGGTTTAGGGGTGGTTTTGGCAGTGTTAGGTTGATGGTTGGACTTGATGATCTTAAAGGTCTCTTCCAGTCTAGGTGATTCTATGATTCTACGATCTGAGCCATCACCCATGCACTCACTGCAGCCTCCCCTTAACCCTTCGGTACACGTTCCCCTGGAGCTGTGCCTGTAGCGGCTGGAGAAAGCACAGGACAGTGCAGCTCCAAGCGAGCAGAGACACAGAGCACATATGTATCTCTCTCTCAGTGGTATGGAGATTTGGAGGGCAGAAGCACTTGGCAGGGTAACTAGCACTTTTCTTCTTAATTACTCAAAACAAAAGTTGAATGTATTTACATTCTCACAAATATTTTTGTCAGAGGAAAGATGAGAAATAGATAAAAATATTTCAAATATTGAGGTTGTTTCCACTTTTCTGTTTCTTTTTCATTTTAAAAATCGTGCAAGAAAAGAGAAGAACAACCTGGAAGGGAAGCAAAATATTTTTGCCTTTCTAACCAGAGATTTAAAACCTTTTTTTAGCTAAAACTCAAGAAACTGAAAATTTTCTTCCTTTCTCTTTATTAAAAACTGAATAATTAAAATAATTTGGAAAAGTTCCTTATTATAAAAACAAAATGTTTTGGGAGAAGTTGTTTAAACTAGCTTTAATCTTTCCTCTTTACCATCACGTTACCTTTCTTGGCATCGCTGTAATGTAATGGTTTCGAAAGCTGGTTTACAGCCAGATGAAGGCTGAGTGACTTTGTTTTAAGGTTGAATCACGTTGTTTTAAGTGCCTGAGTCTAGTTCACGTCTCAACTGACCAGTCCCCAAATCTCAACTGGGGTGTGACTGATAAAGGTTAGAGAAAAGGGAGGCAGAAAGCCCACCCCTGTGAGGTGTGAAAGCTACAAGAGGTTTTGGTGGGGTTTAGTGTTCTGCTTTGTATTGATGCTGAAAATATAATCTGCAAGTATGATCCAGGGAGCATGAAAGCGGGCAGGTGATGCCTAATTTAGGAAAGTCCCAAGAGGAACTGGGAAGATATGCCTGAGCACCTACCTGCCCTCTCCAAACACCAGTCCCTCCTCTTTAAAGCCACACACCAAGACTTTTAGAACTTGCTTGTGATTTTTGCTCAGCTCCAAAGGGCATCGGTGCCTTGATATTTTGGGAAGTGCTGAGCACCCATCCTGTGCACACTAGGTCCTACTTATGGCAGGAACTCACTGGAAAATATCAGCCTTTCCCTCTGGCTCAAACACTGCTCTAAGTCCCCAGCGAAATGAATTTGGATGTCTTGCGTACAGCAGATGCAACCTGTTGGGTAGCAAGGCAGAGGGGATGGTGAGTGCACTGGCACGTCTTTTTTGGGAGGACAGTTGTGCCACGCTATCTGTCGTATACCTGCTTCTCGCCAGCTCCGTCGCTTTTCATGAGCCAGCCCTCCTGCCCTACGACGTCCCCTTGGAGGCAGGGTCCACCTTGTATTTCAGCTACAGGTATTTTAGCTATTTACACCTGCTAAATCTCTCTGATGAGCCGGGGAGATTACGAATGAAGCTGCAAAAGGCACAATTGCAGAAATCCTAAGACACCCACACATGCACATGAAGCGCACGTAACCGAATGCATCCTTGCACGAACCGTCGTGCTAACAGCATTTTGGTAGCTCCCCCCCTCCCCTTCCCTAGTCTTAATCCTCGGGGGATGTTTGCTGGGCTCAGAGGTCAGCCCCATCTCATGACCCGTGTTTAGATCCGTTGTTGCTCATCTCAGTGGTTGTAGCTACTGTCAGACAGCGACTGTGCCGGCAAATTTGGCTCAGCAGCCTTTCGCTTTGCAGCATTTCATGAGCAATTGCTTTTCAGAACAGGTGTAGAGAAGTTTATTATAATAAGCTGTGGACCTGCATAAAATCAGGGTATTCTGAGCAGGGAGAGGTGTATGAAAGGGAATTAAATGACTGAAAAAGGATTTCCTTGTGAGGCCGATTTCTTTCTTTTTTAAGGATTAATATAATTAATATACTGTCCCAGGCAGGCCACATTCTCACCTGGTACAAACCAGCCCAGAATTTTAACTGGTTTTGCTGATTTACACTAGCCAGCGAGCCCGTCGTGCATTCCTGTAACATTCCTCTAAGTTCATCCCTTAGTGCTGTGCATCCTTGGAACAGTATTTCCAGGGTTTCTATTCCAAGCTGACTCTTTTTTTTTTTTTTTGAGTTTTCCCAGAACAGCTGGGTGCTGGGAGATAGGGGTGTCCTCGGCTCTTTGGCTGAAGTGGGAGTGGAAGGTGAGGAGGCTGAGATGCAGGCACATCCGCCTCCGCCTTCCCAGGAAAGGTCAGAGGGGTGGAGGAGAAGGATCGCTCTCCGTGCAGGGCTGCGTGGCTGCAGCAGAGCCCAGCTGAGGGTGCCCAGAAGGGCGGCTGTGATTCCCTCTGTCCGAGTCCCTCTTGCAAAACAGCAAGGGAGCTGGAATATGCAGTGGGCATGGCAGAAGACGAGCAATTAGGAGATCTGGCCTTTTACCAGTGCTTCGGGGGATCTTGGACATCAGGGTTAACTTCTCAGGCTCTGTTTCTGCTCCAGCAGACTCTGGGCATCCCTAAATCACGCTGGGGGATCAAAGCAGACACCAGGAGATACAAGGCTGCAGTTCCCTGTAGGATAGGATGTATCACGATATAAAATATCACGGCTTTCTCAAAACCAGGGGCTGGAAGCAAAGTGACCTCCCTTCTACCACGGTCCCAAATCTCTGAAACACCAAAGTCTCTCTCTTACGTCAGCGCGAGTCTCTCTCTGCCCCTGCCTGCCCGTGCCATCCTTCGGGGCTCTGCCTGACTTTTATTTACAGGGCGAAACCTCACCCCTCATCTTATTGCCTTCCTTTATCTTGTCCTTTCTCTTCTCTTGTCCCTTATTCCCCAGTAATATGCAACCTCAAGGTGGCTCGCTGAGAAAGAAAGAAATAAGCAGGAATCCTGAATGCTTTCTGCACGTCCCTCGCCCTATTCCACGCAGAATTGTCTTTTGTATATACCCAGGCTAATTATTATTAATGGTAGATATGGGTTTATTTCAACTGGAAAAAAAAAAAAAAAAGACTGAGGGGGAAGGGGAGGGAGGATGAGAATGGGAGGGAAGAGGGGAAAAAAGAAAAAAAGAGAGAGAAGAAACCCACAAGAAACTGTTCACATTTCCCGAGACGTCGACAAAGCTTTTATGAATATAACTGGATTTGTAACAAGCATTGCAGCTGCATATAAGGCATTCAGACATGGAGACAATTTTACTAGATAATAGACTATCACGCAGGATACAATTTAAATTAAAAAATGCAATTTTCACCTTGAAATGAACAAATGATTACAATTTCTATACAAATTAAGGCATTCAGGCTCTCTTTCAGTAGTGGCATCAGTCCATGAAATATGACATAATTACCATGAAATACATTTTCAAATATTTTGATTTTTGTCCGCCGCTTTTAAAAAACATAGCCCCAGCTTCTGTGTGCATGTGTGTGTGTGTGTGTGTGTGTGCATGGGCATGGGGGGAGAGCAGCTCGCATTATCCCACCTTCTGGGGAAAAACACATTAAAAAGAAAAGAAAAACTACCCAAAGATTAAGCTTCCCCCCCTCTCCCTCCTTCTCACTCCCCCTCCTCTTGACTTGCAAGATAAAATTGAAAAAAAAATCAGACAGAAAGAAAAGGAACGCAAGCGAAAGGCTCTAAAGCCTCCAGATTTATCTAAATTACTACGCTTATCTGCAAAAATCACATCTGCTGGTTATCTACTAGCTCCGCAGATCTCCTGGCCCCCCTCCCCTTTCTCCCTTAAAATGATGTTTTTTATTCCTCTCTTTTATTTTTTAATTATTTTTCCATTATGTTCTCTTTTTATAGCTGGAGATACAAGGCGAATCAGAGAAATTGTGACCCACGCGCTTGCCCGCGGAGGGGGAGGGAGAAGAAAAGAAATAACAAGGGGGGAAGTTTGCAGGAGTAGGTGGACTTCGGTGGGGAGAGGAGGGTGGGCAGAGCGGCGCCGACGCTTGCCTGGTTGCGAGGAGCCTTGGCAAAGGAGCGGTGCCAAACGCTCTGCTGGTTTCCTTCAGCCAGGTTTACCCACGCTGAATACTTTTTGTGCTGAGGCGATGCCATGATTTCTTTTCCCCCACCCACTAGTCGAGAAAACCCAAGGTGGGGACCGGAATAGGAACTGGACACCCTGCTCTGAATCATAGAATCACAGAATCATTTAGGTTGGAAAAGACCTTTAAGATCATCCAGTCCAACCATTGACCCAACTCTACCAGGTCCGCCACTAAACCATGTCTCTAAGCACCACATCTACATGACTTTTAAACACATCTAGGGATGGTGACTCAACAGCCTCCCTGGGCAGCCTGTTCCAATGTTTGAGAACTCTTTCAGTGAAAAATTTTTTCCTAATGTCCAGCCTAAACCTCCCCTGGCGCAACTTGAACCCATTTCCTCTTGTCCTAAAGCCTTGGGACAATTATTTTGGGTAAAATTTCATACTCAAGTAGCTAAAGGTGGGGTGCCTCTATCGAGATTTCACCGACCCATCCCGATTTATAGTGATGCCAAGTGCTGGGGGCTTGTAGCATCACACCTAGATACCCACCGATGGTGTGTGGGGCAGGTGAGAGGCTGGAAGTGGTCTCAAGCTCTGTCCCTTTGCCCTCCTGCCTAACCCACACTCTTAATGAGCATATACTTAAATTAAAGGCCGGTGGTGGATCAGGAGAATGAACTGTGCCTGAAGATTAGTGATGTTGTCTGGTGCTTTGGTAGATCTGTGTCAGACTGGTCCTTTTTTGATTCCTCTATAGAATGGGTCATAGGAATATTTCACTAGGTGGGTGTGCGCTGTGGTTAAATTGTTACCTAGAATGCAACCAAATATCTTTAGTTGATAAATGTATAATACATTTATGCATGTTCTGTAGCTGAGAAGGGAAGCGGAGCCCTTTAGAAATGCCTTTGCAGCCTGCTGATGGAAACACCTGTATTGTACAGGTGAAAGTCATTGTCATGAAGCCCAAAGGTTCGGCACCACTGCTTGTTACCTGAGGAAGGGCAAAAAGCTGGTCCTGTGCTGGAAGATCCACCATCAGGTTTGCAGCATTTATCAAAGGTATCTTGAAATTAGCTGGTGGAGCCTCTGCTGCAGCACACAATTAATGCAGGTGCATTTTTTTTCTGATATATTGTGGGTATCAGGATAACAAACTAAGAGGATGGGGCTGGGAGGTATCCTCTTTGCTTTGTTGTGTGGCATGGGTGTAAAACTTGGCTCAATTTAAAATGGCTTGCATGGAGACTTGGTGTGAGGTGGGGTAATGCTGAATATTGGCCTCGTGGTGGGCCTGACCAGCTCCTTAAGTTAAAATGTTTGTGGCTTTTTGTGCATGGTTGTGGTGTGGAGAGGTGTTGTTCGTGAGAAACCTTGTGTGCAGAGTTTGTCCTGTTTCCTTGGTCCTCCCTGGTAATTCCCACCAATGTCCAAGAAGCCAAGCTCTGGTGCAGGCTCACTGAACACCTCTTTGGTGCATAACCATCACTTTGGGTCCAACAGAATAACTTTTCTTTGTGATTTCCATCCTTCCTTCTCTCCAAAACTGTGTCTCTGACTGCCTCATCTCTATGGGGGATGGGGAGCCCGCTGTGATATTTCCAGCCTCTCTTCCTTCAAGGTTTTGTTGACCTTGACTCATATTTCTGAGATTTTTACCCCCAAAATCACGAGTGCCAGCGGCATGGGTTTCTTCCAGGAAATTCATGCTCTGTGATTTTGTGTGCAGGACAACAACGTGTCAGGAGATGGGGGAATAATCTCTCATCAACTGGCAAATTCAGATGAGCTTGTGGCAAAAAATTGGTGCAGATGGCAGTGGTGAGCATCCCCTGTGGCTGCTCATATCACACCACGGGGTGCTTGGGCAGTCTGAGACCGTGCGGCTTGTTAATTATCTAAGTGGAATATTTAGCCAAATTTTTGAAGTCTTGTAAGTTGTCCATGAGGAAATTATGGCGTTTGGTGTTTTGGGTGCCTGTGAGTAAAGAGGAGCTGAGACTTGTTCAATGTGAATACTCAAAATCCAGTTACCTGTGGCAGGAGCAGCCTGGCAAAGGATGCTAGGATTGGCCAGGAAATTCTTTCCACCCCCTATTATAATTTTTTTCTAATGTTGTTAACATGTTCTTTTAAATTTTCCCATCTTAATCTAGAAAAATCTAGCAATTCTTTATATTTAATAACAACCATATTATCTGTTTTAGTTTAGAAAAATACATAAGCAGAAAAAAGTGATGAGTATTGGTTTTTTAATGCCATCAAAAACTTCAGCTGAGAAACTCTTATTAATTTGGTAAGGAAAAGCATTTTAACAAAAGTTGGACCTGCTTGTTTTACACTCCAGCAACAAAATGGGGTGTGCCAAGTGCGCTGGGGGCATCATTTGCAATAGCCCCTTGGGGCTGCGGGGGAGGACCAGGCTGAGGTCACAGCTGAACCGAGCTTGTACGGCCTCAGCTCCGTCCCCGCCATCACTGGACAGAGCCAGAGAGAGCTCCAGCAATCTCCCCTGCATCCAGGTGTGCTCTGTGTTTCATTTTTACATCGTGAGCAGCAGAGCTGAACTACTTGAGTTACACCTGGCTTAAATTCACAGTCACAATGTCACCTTCCCCTGTCACCTGAAATATGAAGAACAGGCAGGTTCTGATCTCTTATTAACTGTCCGGGTGAAAACAAAACACTGCATACTCTGACTTCAGCAAAGATGCCCTGGATTTAGAGGCATCCCAAAGAACCTGTCCTGTTTTTGCCCAGCCCAGTGTCTGCAGAGACACTGCAGGGCAGCGCAGAGGGAGTTGTGCCCATAAATAAATAAAAAATAAATAAATATAATCAAAAAATCAACCAACCAAACCCCACCATAAAAGAATTCAAGAGACACCTTGCTTTTTCTTCATTCTTCCCCATCTCCTAAAGAAGGAGAGGACAGGAGGGATCTGGCAGGGGGAAGGAAAGAGAGCAGGATGGTGGGATTAGGATGGACCACGCAGGGCTGGATGCACCCTTCCCACTCTTATCAGTGAGGGGAATTGGGAAATGAGTTACAGGAAAAGATCCAGCACGCAAAGGGGAGAGCCCCCCTCAATAGCTCCATTTCCCAAGTTCACAAGCGCAGCCCTCGCGTGGGCTGTGGGCTGTCTTAGGGCTCGGGTTTGGGCTTTTATCAACTTTGCGCAGTCCTGTGTTTTTATTTCACCGGGAGTTTGTTCATTTAACCAAAGCTGCAGACAAAGGGATCTCTCCAGTCCTGGGCTCAAGCTTCAAATTTATACTAAGAAGAATACTTCACATATTATGTGTTTTCACTTGCCTTTTAACCCAAATAAAGACAATATGTGTCTCTATTGATAGAGGTACGGCTGCTCCGAGGGAGCCAGCAGGCACCTTGTGATCACAATGTGGGAAAAGCAGGTCCACATCCAGCTCCAGATGTTGGCAGAGAGCAGTTAGCCACTACCAGTCCCCAAAGCTGCCATCATCCAGCCAGATTTTCACATACCCAAACCTACATCTCGGCCCTACCTTGTCACAGAGAGGTGACACCGCTGCTGAGCTCAGCTCTCGATTTAAAAGTGACTTCCCAAACTTTGCAAGAGCGTTGCCGCTCCTGGAAGAGGTCCAGCTGAGCCCGTGAGGTCTGATAACACCAGGAAAGGATGGGTTTCAGTTCATTATTCAGGTGAAGACCCTGGTTAATAGTGGTTTGTTCTGCAGCACCATGCCTCGTCTGGGAACCCTCTAATGCTGTCTAGAGCCATGTTCTTCTCAAACCTTCAATTTAAATGAGTGGCTTAAGCTCACCAGTGGCTTCAGCTCACTCCTGTTGTAGCTCCACTGGATGTAGAATGATAGATTCGCTCCTGTTGTAGGGCCACTGAACATCTGAATGTCTAAGATCTTCCCAGCACCTTATTTCTCGCCAGGAGTCTACCCCCGCTGCAGATGGTACCTTGTTAGAGGAATCGCTTTGAAGGAATGCTCTTGAGCTCCAGTTGTCACCTAGGCATGGCGGGAGGGAGGTCACCCAGGCTCTCTGAGTGAGATGTTGTGCAGGTCTGGCCTCGGTTGGGTTTGCTGGATGCTCGAGGAGATTTGGGCTTAATTTCTTCTCCAGCTGTGCTCAACAGGCGCTTTCCTTTGGCTGGGGAATCCTTCTTCCCTTGCAGCCACCTCTTGCTGTCACCATTCGACAGCTCCTGCAGCGGGGCTTTGCAGCCGTGGCCCTGAAGGGTGGTTGCAGAGAGCCAAAAGCGTGAGAGTATTATTATTATTATTAAAATTGCAAAGCAATTAATTGTAATTAAGAAAGATAAAACTTCAGAAGGGGAAGCACAGCAATTACGCTGGTGGCGTGCTGGCAGCAGTTCCTCGCCTGCAGATCAAGGGTGTTAATGCTGCCGTAATTCCTGGCTCCGAGTTTTTTAACTTCAGGAAAGACCCAACTGCCTGCAGTCGCGGGCATCAGCTCCGTCCTCCCGGGGCGAGGAAGGAGGATTTTTGGTTTCACCAGAATCATGAGGCACACAGGCTAGCCCCATCCATTGCACGTTACAGAAAGATGTACTCGCTGTCGCCCCAAACGGGCAAACTTTTGGCCGAACTCAAGCATGTCCCTTCCTCTGCGTTAAAACAAAGGATGCTCCACCTCTAGGAAGACCACCAGGGAATGGAGCAAGCTCCAAGGCATCCCCAAGCAAATCCTCACCTCTGAGCTTAGATTTTTACTTACTTTTTTTTGCAAACCTCCCTGTGCCTTTAAGGCTGGCCCCAGCTGGGTTTGCCACCCTACTGAAGAGGATGCGAAATTAAGTTATGTGAGGCTCCTGCAGCTGAACCAGATGCGACTAAAACCAGCCTCTTTATGTATTCATGAGCTGTGTGGAAGAGAAATAAAAGGATTCATTACCACGCAAACTGTTACTAATGACATGTACCTGGTGCCGAGCACCTCTGGAAATCTAATGCGACACACTGGAGGAGAAAATGTATTCGCTTTTCAGAGGCCGGCGCTGAATGGAAAATTTCCCCTCCTTGGCCCTTCCTCATTCTGCATTCACTAAAAGCAACATTTACAATTCTTCTGCCATTATGTCCTACCAGGGCCTCTGCGCTCTCTGTCACGACCTTGATATTAGCTGAAAATTGGAAATTCGCTGGCATAGCGGAGGTGGGGAGGGGTGGGAATCAACTTGCTCTGCCGCCTGCTTTGCCGTGCACTGAAGAAAGAAAGAAAGAAGAAAAAGAATGAGAAAAGCAACGCTTAACTCTTTTTAGCTAGCCAGCAGGAAAAGGCGGAGGAGGCGCGAGCGAGAAGGGACGGGAGACAGAGGGATAAATGTGAGCGGATACAGTTCAGCATCATTTCACAGCCCTTGGTTGACATTGCCTCTCTGCACCGGCTCTTCTGATGTTAGACAAGGTGTTAGGAAAGAAACTACTTTATCTTATCTTACCCCAAATCCCTTTCCCAGCTTCTGGGCAAAGAAGCCAGCTTATGGGATGCCTGCTTAGCGTTGGCTGTGCTCTGTCACTGGTGATGTGTGTTAGCCTGCTGCTGAGCTCTGCTTCACCACTGCACCATCCTCTCTATAGCCACATCCCCTATAGAAAACTCCTCATCCCTTCACAGGACCTCTGCCGTACACCCAGCATGGAGATACACTTACCCCAAGCTAATTCCAGACCCCTTTGCCTCTTCTTTTCCCAGCCTGGCTCCTCCTTTTCTCGCTCCCAGCTCTATTTGGGTAGTTAGTCGAGGGCTTTCTACAAGTTTTCATCATAGCTGGGTGGTACTTCTTCAGATAAGGTTTGGCGTGGATGCCGGGGAATTGTGGAGAGGGATGAGGGTCTCGGCAATCTTTATATTATTCCTTATGTCTGGGGGTGGAGGGTAAATGCTCCCAAAATGGAAGAAGGGACTCGGGCGATTCTGTTCTCGCATCCCTTGACACTGATGCATCTCCAGTGTCTTCAGTCAGGTCATTCCTGGTTTACCCCAGAGCTGGTCCCATAATTTTCATCCTAACTAACTGAGACATATTGCTTAGTGAGGGAGCGAGGAGGGTCTACACATAAGGAATGGGGTGGTAGGGAGAAGCAGCACATGAAACCATTGATGGATGTACATAGGGATGGAGCCCAACATTGGCGGGTGAGCAAAACCATGCCTGTTTGCAAAATTGCAGCCACCAAGTCTTAATCAACATCTCAGCGGAGTGTGGTCTGCTGGCACCTGTTTTGAGCCCGCTAAAACTGCCATCAGCCTGGAGTTGGCTGTGGAGGAGCGGGCAGAGTCGCGCTGGTTTGGAATACGGCCGTGTCACAGCCTTGAGACTTCCTCACGCCTCTGAACGGGCGCCTGTACGGTGGGAAGGGGCTGCACTACAGCCATCACCCAGCGCCTCGGCAGTGCCTTTGCTGGGGTCTTTTGATTCTCCAATGTTTGCATCTCTTTTAACAGAAAAGAGACACTTTCTTTGTGTGTTGGCTTTTTCAGAAAACGTTTTGGAAGGAAATTACCTTCCCCATTTTCCCCCTCCATCCCTCTCTTCTCCCCATTCCCGGCTATCTGTGCCTCGCTCCTCTCTATTCTCCTTTCTAAATCTCTGGCCCTGCCTTACTCCCTCCCTGCCTCTCCCTCACCAGCCCCGTCACTTGTCGAGTTGCTTCTTATCCACTTCATTAGCCCCTGTTCCCTTGTTTACCGAGGGGCGTTTGTATTAGTTGGAGAGCTTTCTAATTTAATCAAGGTTAGAGACGCAATTCCAGGTCTTGTTTGCCCAGCATGCTGGCCCTGCTCTCTGATTAATTCACAGGGCGTCAGATGTGCTGTTCTGCTTTGTTTGTCATTTTTCCCATTGCGTCCTACTCCATCCTCCGTACTCCAGGTGCACAGGGATGGGAAAACGCGCTGCTCAGGATGGAGAGACCAAGCTGCACCCAAAAACACAGGGGCAGGGCTGCTTGATGGCTTGATTTCTGCCTTCCTTGAGGTTAACATGCAACAGCTATTGAAGTCACCCTGAGATGAAACTGGTGTAAAACAGGGGGATATGAGACCCTCAAGGTCTCATGATTAGGAGTAGAATTGCCTGAAGCTCATGGTGGCTTCCTGGGAGCTAAGGCCTCTGCTCACATCCCTCCGTGGTGGGGACATCAATCCAAAACAGGCAACTGGGTGCTCTTAAATGTGAGCAACCAAGACTCAGCTGGGGAAAGCCATGGCTGACCTGAGCTGGTGCTGGCCAGAGCCCTGCCTCAGATGGGACATTGGGCTAGGAAACCCTTCTAGCCAAAAACTGTGAGAAACAGAAACATTTGCTGTGGCAGTCTTTGCAAGTCACAAGTGCAACCCTTTGGTTCTATCTCCCCAAACTGGCAATTTCCCTTTTCTAACCCAACTTCTCTCCCTTTTCTGCAGGGAGAAGTGCTGGCTGCAAGAGAAAGGGTCATCTCCATCATTGAGGACCTCTCTGGGAAAACCATCTGTGCTCCCTGTGCCCAATGTAAAGACCTCCTCCGACAGGAGCAGGGGGTGGGCTTCAGGTCACTGGCGGCTGCTTCCATCTCTGCTGCTGGGGTGTAAATGCAATTTAATGCAATGAAGAGGAACATAAACCACCTCCAAACCACGTCTCCCAAGCCAAGCTCAGCCCACTGGCCTCCGCAGCACCCTGCTACCTTTTCCAGCCCTCCCTAGCAGGTAAACTGTGGAGGAGAAAGGGGGATAAACTGGGTCAGCTGGCTTTTTGTGCGTTGAACACGTCAAAATTGTGAGGGGATTCCTCCTTTCTGGCATGGTTTGATGGCATCCAGCCCCCTCGGTATTGTCCCCTTTCTGCCTACCCCCAGCATCAGACAGATGGAAGGAAGGCAAGGGGAGAAGTTAATAAATAAATGACTTGTCAGGGGTGGGAGAGGGAGCTGGCAAAAGCATCATCGCTCCGATCCCTGTAGCATTTCACAGCTGTTAAAAGCTGCCTTCTCCTATTGCGGTGATTAGGCAGAACAGCAGCCTCCCAGACAGGGTACCACCACTGCTGCCCTGCCCTCGGTAGCCCTGCCAGGACATGGGAGAAGGAGGCATCCAGCCCAACCTGGGTGTTTTGGAAGCACTGGCATCCTCCGTTTGGAGGAAAAGGTACAAGATCTCATTTTCCCCAAACCCTTGAAACTCATCTGACTGCACCGGGCAGGGGAGAGAAGAGAAACCAGCTTCATCGCAACATCTGCGAGCTTTGCACGCTCTGGTTTTTGGGCCAAATTTTTTGATTTGAGTGATGGTTGGCAAATGGAGACAGAGTCTGGTGCTAGGCTCTCTGAGGAGCTCAGGCTTTGTCTTGAAGTTTGGATTTCCTGGTCTGAAAATCTTCCTGCCTGTTTCTGTCCCCACCACCAAATTTATTGATTATGTTGGGTCACAATTCTGGGATAACGGCTCTCAGCTGTGTCTGAACCTGAATCAAAACCCAAGCTCCACACGGTTGTCAATCCAACCTCGAATCAAAGCCATGCGAGTGAGATTTTACATCTGTGTGTCTTTCCCATCATTGAAACCTGATGAGTTGAGGGGCTTGTGACAAATCGCTAATCCAAATCATCCGCCACATGGGATTGAGATGCACATCCAAAGCTTCTACCAGCAGTCCCTGCTGGAGAGAAGGTTCAGACCTGGAGAGACCCCCAGCCTCTCGAGCAGGCACCTCCCTCCTGTAGAACAAAAAAGGAGAAAATAGGAGAAATAAGATGTGCGTTATCTTAGTAAACCGTGTGTTGTTAACACTCTCATTTCCTTCCCAAATCACTCAAACTATACCCTCTGTCCAGCTGTCCACACTGCTGGGATGCAGCCACCCTTCTTTCTTGGTGCTAAGTGCACCCTGGGTGGGAATTAGCGTCGTATCTTCATGACGAGGCTTTATTTCCATAGGTTGGCTACTGACTGCATCTTGTGCTACAGCTTTCTGCAGTACAAAATAGGTGTAAACCATCACTGCTCTGATTCGGTGGCATTTTGCAGGAGTATCGCCAGCCTCGGGAGAGAACTGGGTCCTGTGTTTGCCAAGTAGCATTAAAGTATTATTTTGCATAAAGATGGGCATAGCGAGGCATCACCTGGAGGTGCTGACAGATGTTTCAAAGGTCTCTGCTGCATAGATAGTCCATTTGCATGGCGTTTTTTGCACACAAGCATCCATCAGCTGGGTGTGATGCCAAATATTTGCAAAACTGGGGAAGCCCGTTTTAAAATAGCGGCCCTGGCTGTCCCGCCGCTCCCTGCTGGGGAAATGGCACCATGGTTTCATGCCGGAGCAACAGCAATCACTGTCTGTGATGTGCTGGGGGAGCTCCTCAGCAGTAAATCAGGGATAAGCTTACTGAAATAACGGTCCTTAGTAGCTGTAGAATTCGGTTCATGTCCATTGGCCCTACTCTGTTGTACTGGGAACCTGTGAAATCTCTACATGGTTCAATTCCTCATCTATAAAACTGGGATAAATAGCATTTTCATCTGCCACGGGGGAACAGCATGATACTACTTAAGACAGAGATGCATTGATAAACTTAATTATTAATTGGGAGGTCTCGGAGGTTTGTAGATGTGGGCTCTTCGTCTGGAAGTTGCAACCCCGTAGAGGTATAGGAACATATGCCCAGCAGCAGTGATGCCCTCAACCTCACCATACAGGTATGGTTGCAGGGAAATGGAAAAGGGGAGTATAATTTTAAGGACTATCTTGGAACGGTTGGAATTACTGTCCCTAAAATAATGGGGTGGGGAAGGAATGGGTTAATATTCCTAGGGAAAATAGGTGTGGGATGTATAGGGCACTAAGGCTCCTTGTAGGGTATGGGATGGGTGGCCTGATCTCGCCACTAATGAGGGAAGAAGAGTGCTTAACTTTAAACAAGGGCTGTGTAGGTCAGGGTGAGAAAAGGGGAGGGAAAAGGAAGGGGAGAAGGATGGAGGAGGGATGGGGGAGCGAGAGCGCTGGCCACTTGGATTTCAGAGCTCCCAGGGAAAAGCGGAGCCCTGAACTATTTTCCCAGGCTGTGAGAAGGCATCACAGCTGGCTTCCCCCCCACCCCGGGACAGGAGGGAGAGTCTGAAGTGGTGCCAAAGTCTTAGTGTTCGTAATGAAAACGGGAGGTGGAGAGGTTACGGGCCAGCTCTCCCTGGCTGGAGCAGAAAGATGAGACTTTCCCTGCGTGCAGCTGCTCACCACATTGCCCGGCTCGGGGAAAAAACAATGTCAAGAGCCTCTGACAAGTTATCAGCTGCGGTTAAAAGGAGCTGACAAGTGGGGGATGCAGCCTGGCCGAGCAGACCGTAAATGCAGGTGTTACCGAGGAATTATCGCCTTCCCCGCAGCCTGGGCAGTAGTAAATCAGCCCTGCTACCATATCATTTGGGGCCGAGGATGCTCAGAGCCAGCAGGGAGTTTTGGTCCAGGAATGGGCTTAGGGAGCAGATCCCAAGCTACATTGCTTGACGTGGGTCACTTCCTAGTCGGAATCCAGGGGCTCGGTGGGCACCTACATCCTCTGAGGGGCTCAAAACACACCAGCTGTGAAAAAAAGCCAGGCAGTTCCCATTTTAGTAACCAAAGCAGAAGGAAAAGACAATGATTTCACCTTCTTCATTCTTTTCTCCTTCCATATCCAGTTAGTCTCTGCCCCTCAACAGGGAACAAGAAATCCTGCTCCAAGAGCTACTTACCACTTGATGTTAAACTCCCCTCTTCAGCCCTGTGCCAGGTGGAGAGCAGGATAGGTGTGGAGAAAAAGGTGTGGAACAGGGCAGGGAGCAGCAACTTGGCCATAGCTGACAATATTTTATTGTTGGTGTAAGCTAAAGCCCTCGTTTCTGACCTACTCGTGACTCAGAGGAGCCAAGTGTCAGGGTTCCCCGTGATTCCCCCCACCATCGCTTCACCCCTCAGCTCCCCAAGCCACCAACTTGTGACTTTGCAAGTTCCCGGCATGTTTGGGCACAAGACTGCGCAGTCCTGGAGTCAACTTCTTGGAAATCAGGCCTGATTTAATCAGCCAGTTCCTATTTTTGATAGCACGGAAACTGCTTCCAGCTCATCTCCTTGGTGTGCGTTCTATTTCTTCCTTCAACAGATCTATTAATTTATAATCTGCCGTTTGCTAGTGAGATCTGGTTGTGAATACAGCGGCTGCACGGGCTGGCACGTGCAGGGGTTGCAAATCTCAGGCGCCTTTGGCATCTCGAAAAGGGCAGGCAGGGCCATGCCAAGAGACCTTGGTACCCTCGAGCATCACAGTTCAGGGGTCCTCACGATGAAGGCAGGATGGGTCCATGCAGAACAGGTTTTCGGCATGCTCGGTACACCCCCTCGTCCCAGTCACCCCGTCAAAAATTCAGTTTAGCAAATATACTGCATTCCCTGCATATATATGTATAGTTCACGCTCTGCTTTTGATTGCTCGGAGCTGCTCTTGAGCTACACGACACCCAGTGCCTGGTGCAGAAGAGCCAGCGATCACACGCTGCATCTCCCTACCCCCAGGATGCAGAGAGCCTGCGCCGTGCAGAGCGGGCGCCCGGCATCTCTGCGTGTGACTGTCCCAGATCCTTCCTGCGGACTCGTCTCCCCCTCAGCTGTGTCCTCCGCTTTGCATGCGTTCATTCCCTGTGGGAGCTGTCGTTTCTCCAATGCTTATGACTGCTTCAAGTTCGGAAAACTAATTTCCAATCAGCAATCCATCAGCCTGGCATGGCTGGGCTGTAAAAACATCCCCGAGGCCTCCCGAATACCCCTCGGCTCAATAGCACGGCTCCTCTTCCCCCTGCGGGGAGGATGCTCGCCCGTCGGGGAGAGCTGCTTTGTTCCTGGGTAAGCGTAACCGAAGCCACCAGAGCAATTCCCAGAGAACAGCATCGCACAGTGGGACCATGGCCAGGAACAAGCTCCCCAAGGAGAGGGGAAACAAAGGGATCGGGACACTGGGATAAACTTTCTGAAGCCAGAGCTGGGCTATCTGGCCAGAGCATTGCTTTGATTTGAGCTTCATAGCAGCAGCAGCAGCATTGCTGATAGGAATTTCACAAAAAGCAGCGTTTCCAGGGTAGACATTTGCTTGCGTTCATGCACAGAGAAGGAGCGACTTGTGCAATATCTGTTTTAGCTGCAAATCTGCGAACGTGTTAGGAATATCTGCAGTCAGGGCCGGCTATTGTGGGAGTTGAGGAGAGCGAGCAGACCTGCCTGGGTTTTATGCTGTTGTCTGTTTTTTAGCAAGTCTGGGGGAACGTGCAGCTGTGGGCTGCAAACAGTGTGGGAAGGAGCATCTCTGTGCATCCGTGCTTCTCTGCGTGTCGCCTGCCTGTGCAGAGCTTCTCGGGAGCGTCGGGAGTCTCATTAAACAACGCCCTGCGCTGCATCTGCAGCATCAGCTGCTGAGGATAGAGGAGGGAAGAAATCGGGCATGCAGAACAGCCGAGGCTGCTGCAGAATTGCAGCTCAAAGGACCCGTCACAAGGGGTTAAAGATGGGTCCAGGCTTTGCCTTCCTCTTCCAAGCCAGCAGAGCAGCGGCTGCCATGCCGAGCTTGAGTTTCACAAGCAACTCTGGCTATAAAACATGATCGTGTCTCCTGCACTGATTGATGGTTCCAGTGAAAACATCAGGCAGATCGGCCCAGAGGGGATCACGTTTTCAAGGGCGCAGCCGGCTGACATCCTATCCCCCCTCGCAAGCCCAGCAGCGAGCTGGGACCGGTTGTGGTCGTCCCACTTGTTACCCAGCCTGGGATGGCGGATGAAAGAGGGGAAGCAGCATCTCTCTGGGGCTTGAACATCATGCCCGGGTGGGTCACTTCTTCTGGTCAGCCTCGAGCCATTAGCAACAGCTCAGGGGCAGGTTTTGATGTCCAGCCCTGGGTCATAGGAAATACTGAAGGAAACCCTCTTCTCCACCATACATTGCAGCAAATTCGGGGTGCCAGTCAGCCTGCTATGGAAAGCTACCTTCCCGTTTAACCCCAGGACTATCCCAGCGGCATTCCCAGTATCTGTATGGGTAGCTGCGCCCCGGTGTCTAGTCTAAAAGCTCTTAGCAAACCCATTGAGTGTGCAGGAAAATGGTGACAGTAATGAGCTGCAGAGGTGCTAACGTACAAACCCTGAGGAGTTACCAGGAGCGAGGGAATTAGCTGTTAGATGAAGCGGAGGACGCTAGCGCAGCTCCCCTGATGCCAGCGTCCTTTTTAGGTGTAGCCAGACCACGCTGGGGCTCGTTTTGCCGGACGGTGTTGATGCATAACCCCTCAGCAGCAGCAACCACAGACTTAAGAGCAGCAAAGGAAACAGAGACGAGGGGAGCAGGCGCGTTTCTGGGTCTCTGGCTGGTGCAGCCAGCTGGAGCTTGCTTGCTTCCTTCCCTCCTTCCACCTATTTTTGTTCCCTGCTTTGAGGCACCAGCAGCAGAGACTCAGGGCTGAGAAAACAAAGCTTGCAGCTGGATTCTGGGCAGCTGGGGGGGGTGGGGGTGGAATTGGGGCTATTCCATGATACCAGTCGGCTGGGGACTTTTCTTTGTCCGTATTTCCAGAAAGCAGCACTCAGAGGGTTACGGCAGCCTGGTGTCACGCCGCCTTTGTCCCAGCAGCGGGGTTTGCGTGCAGGAGCAACCCGGCTTTGCGAAAGCATTTCTCCTCAGGAGCCAAAACGCTACCTGGAACCCTTTCGCAAGTCAAGCCTCCTCCCCTGCAAGCAGAGGGTTAAGGGGAGCGCGAGCATCCCTTGTCGTCCCCCCCCTCCCCTCTGCCAACACTTGGAGAAGGACCCCTTGGCCAAGGCAAGCGCCTTCATAGCCGGTGGGTGATGTCAGGGCGGCAGGGGGCAGGCACAGCTGTCTCCAGACATCCCGCTGCCACCCCCGGATTAGGGCCAGGCGTGCAGGAGAAGAGGGAGGGGGACACGCATTCTTGGGGGACGGGCGTCACTTTGGCGCTCCCCTCCCTGCCTGCGCGTTTCCCCTGCGGGTTGACGTGCAGTTGGTTTTATTCCAAGCCACGTGCCCTCACGCAATTCGCTCCACCGTGGGACCCCGAGGAATTTGCCTGGGTGCAGGGGATGCAAGCCTGGGGGACATGCAAGGAAGAAATGGCACATCATGGGGGCTGCCCCCAATGTGTAGAAATCTCAGCTCCAGCATTTTGGCTTTTACCCCCTTCCCAGAGTCCCCTCGCATGCCCACCACTGTCCACAGGCCAGCAGTGGGAGCAGAGGACCAGGAAGCCCCATTGCTGCTTCATTGTTTGTAATGGGAGTTAATTACTTCCCAGGCTCGCTCCTGCCACTGTGCCTCAACATCCCCATCCACTAAATGGGATGGCAACATTCCTGGGCGAGAAGGGATTCCCTGCAGGAAGGGTTTTGGGATAGCTCTGTGAATACGCAGCTGGCTATAAATGCATTCACTGCACGCAGCCTGGTGGCAGAGACCTCATCTGAGCACCCAGCTCTGGCACTTAAGGACCAGGCAGCACCCTCTGAAGCTCGGGGAAATTTTGAGCCAGCAAAACTCTCTGAGTGCCCAAAGCCAGATTCATCCTCTTCCCTTCAATCCCCCAGATTCCACCGTGCGCGTTTAGGTAGGCACCAGGCTGGGATCCCCTTTGCTTGTGTTTGTTGACCCTCACCGGGCTGCAGAGGTGATACTGGAGGAGAGACAGACCAGTCCCACAGCCATCCCAGTGGACACCAGTTTGTCCACGGAACTGGCACAGCTTTTCCCGCTGAGACCCCATTGCTCGGTCTGCTCTGGGCTGACCACTTCCCATTCCCACCCTCCTGGAGCAGGGATGCTCCCACCCAGCTCCAACCCCTGCTCCTGGCATCCCTCGTTTTCGGGGTGTCTCATACTTTCACAGACTGGGGAAAAAAGTGAGCGGGGAGCTGCCGGAAGGGTTGATCTCGCGTTGATTAAATGTTTTGGATGGCACCGGTAGACGATGCGGGGAGAATCGATTGTCCCCAGCAGTTTTGCCCGCCTGGCATTGTGAAGCAGGCACCGAAATGTCAGGTTTGTGATCTCAAATCAGCGATCACGACGCAGGGCGGGGGTAAAAAAAAAACCAAAGGGTGGAGTGGGGGAGAAAAATCTTAAACGAAAACAACGCCAGAGCGGGGCTGCCTCTGTGATAATATTAATAATGGGCGCGGGGGGGTGGGGGTGCGGAAATCTGCAGGAGGAAGCTGGTGTTTGTAAGTAATTTTCTGGGTGCTGTGTACATGCAGATGCCTTATCGCTGAAGGATGAAAAATAGCAGCTGAGATGGTACTGCAGATACATTTTAAGCACCCAAACGCGGTGCTGGGGAGGGGAGGGCTGCGAAGTTGGGAGGGTGGATCACTGTGCCAGGGGCTGTGGCTGAGCCCAGGGGGTAGATTGTAGGGACAGGTACGGGATTTAGGGGATAAACCCGCCCCAGGAGAGGGACTACGGGTGCAGGTGGCCTCCGGGTGTGAAGAAATGGTGATTCAAGGGAAAACCATCCGTCCCTGTGGCCATGGGGATGAGATTCATGTTTTGCTTCAGTCCTGGAGGCACCTGAGGATGATGATGCTGTGGCATTTGGTGGGCAGACATGGGGATATCGCTGTTTGCAGGATGGTGCCTGCACCCAAGGTGAAAGGGACAGCGAGCTCTCCCTATCCGCCGCAGGGCAGGATCCAGCCTTTGGAGGGGCTGAATCGGTGCGGAGCGGATCGGGGGCCGCTCTCACCGTCCCTCCCGTTGGATCCGGTCCCATGGGACTGGGGCTGAGGCTGTGCGAACCACCCGGCTGGAGGTGGAAGACTGTGCCTCATCCTGCCCCCAGCCTCTCCCCATCCCTCGGGGGGGCTGGTTTGACCACGCAAAGGTGGGGGGGGGGAAGCTGGAGGCAGCGGAGGCTGCAGCTGGCAGGGGAAAGGCTGCGAGGGAGCCGCTTGGCAGATGCAGAAGTTTGCTCTTAATCCCAAGCCGCCCTGGGCCAACTTTGCTGTGGTTCCCCGCTGCTGCCAGAAACCCCATTTATTCGCCTTTCCAGCCAACCTCAAGGCCATCAGACAACAGCGAGTAATTTATCTCCTGGGGGGGGCTTCCCCGGAGAGCCGGAGGAGGAGGAGGAGAGAGAGACACCGAGCCGGGCTCTGCTGGCGGCCGCGCCGGCCGCCTTCACCTGTTCCTCTTCTCAAGCAGCCTGGCTCCAAAATAATTCAAGCTCCCAGACAAGCCCTCCCTGGGGTAAACTGAGAAACGCTGGGCTAGGTATGATTCCCCCCCCAAAAAAAAAGCTGCAGAGCTCTCACCGACATGCCCCGAGGGCAAACCCGTGCCTCGGAGGGTCGGGGAAGAGGCACCCAAGCCTGGGAGGAAGGGAACCAGGTGTCCTCAGATGGCCTGGGAAGGAGGGTGCTCTCCTCCAGAGGGATGTATCCCGCAATTTTTAATTGCTTGGTGAGCAACATGGTTGTGCAAAGGAGATGAAGTGGGGGGATGCTTTCTGCCTCCTGCTCCCTTTATTTGCTTTCCAGGATTTTCTTCCGGCCCCAAGGAGGAGGGGGTCACATCTTCCATCTTTGCTGTGTTATCCTGAGGGATGTGAATCCCTTCTTTATTTATTTTAGCTGGAAGCTGACATCCTGCCGTATTCTCATGACTGCAGGGCCTGGGGCTTTAGCAAAAAATGCTAAATATTAGAAGACTCTCTGTAATTTTGCAGCATTTTTGGAGGGGATGGGGAGTGCGGGCACTTGCTACAGCCCTTGGAACGGCTGTTTGTTTGTTGAACGGAGCCGACATACTCAAACCTTCTCCCCCTTCTTGCCGGTCGGTGTTTCTTTTGCTCGCTTTCTCCCATCCGCACTGTGGGAAAGTCCGGCTCTCGAGCTGAACCCTGCGGCTCTCTCCTTTCTCCCCACCACTTTAAACCCACCCTCTTGTCCCCCAACCCAGCCCCACGGCGGCTTCTCCCAGTCCCCAGGCCCACAGGCTCCCAGTCCCAAGCCCCCATGGATGAGCGACCCCAGTCTTGCAGCCCGCTGGGAGCTGCGGGGCCACCGGTTTTCCCAGTCTGCGGAGAACGGGATAAAGACCACCATCTGCCGCTAAGTCCTTGTACTGCAAACATCTCCTCCCCGGGCCCCCGAGGATTTCTCTGCTCTCCCAAAGGCACAAAGCACGGAAGAGGCAGGGGAGGCGAAGCCTCTGGCAGAAATGGCAAGAAGGGAGAAATGATAAAAGACAGAAAGAGAGGAAAAAAAACAGGCCAAGGGGGTCTCCATCCCCCTAGAAAACCATCTTCTCAGGATTTCTGGTGCTGCCCTGCATAGCGGTTTTTCCTCTCCCATGCCACCCCCCTCACCCCCGTGTCTCTTTTTCTCCTCATCATCTTTTTTTTCAAGGGATGGAAAAATAGAAAGACACGGGCTGTGCCCCAAAACGAATCCCTGGAGGTGGAATAGGTGATGCCAGGCTGTTGCTACCCCAGGAGTGTAAAGCCGTGTGTGGGGAGGGAAGGAA
>VFFE01008898.1:1402799-1417341 GCA_008921705.1 Burhinus oedicnemus
GGGGGGGGGGGGGGGGGAGCTGATTCAGTGGTTGCTGCTTCCATACTGGGCAGGAGATGTCCCCTGTAAATAGCAGCATCCCTGGCTGCCCACGGGTGGGGGGACACGGTGGGGACACACGGTGGGGACTTGCACACAGACACACACACACTGTGGGGTTTGGCAGGTTTTCAGCCTTGTGTTTTCCAACAAGCAGAACTTAAGGGGCTTTGTAGAGCTGGGGCTTGGCTTGGGCCCATCTTTAAAGGTAAGATATCTGTCCTGCAACCATCCCTGGCCCTTCCCTGCATCCTACGTGGCCCTTTGACCCCATAGCATCCGTGTAGTGAGTTTCTTCTGGCCTCTCCTTGGGAAATGAAGTGAAACCCCCCACAAAGAGTGTCAGAAACACTCGCTCAGCACACCCTTGGCACCAGCAAAAGGTAAAAGCAGCCTCTTGGGTTGCTTTTAGCACTCGCTCTCCAGCCTGAAAGACTGGCTGGGCAGGAAATCTGCCCCAAGGACACCATATGTAGGATTTTTAGGAGAAAATCAGGCAGGCTGGGAAAGGAGGGAACCCTGAAGCTCTCCCTCAAACCAGTTTGCTGAAAAGAGGGGCACAGGAGGGGCAGCAGCCAGCTGCAGCCTGTAAATAAATAGGCTGCAGCTGGGGGAGCAGCCTTCAGCCTCAGCCGCAGGCAGGTGCTGCCGCCACTGCCTGGGCAGCACCGGGAAAGGACCCCAAAATCCTGGGATGGGAAAGGGGACACTAAAGGTCTGGGGTGATCCAGGGCCGTGCCCCTCTGGAGAAGGGGGATGCGGCTTGGACTGCAGGATCTGCCTTCAGGTGGGTGCTGCTTTTTTTGGGGGGGTGGGATCCTGCAAGGTAAGAGAGGAGATTCACCCTCTGTGGAAGTCTGTTGCTAAATCGGGCTAATGTGTGCTCGCGTGGCTTCCCAGCGTGCCCGGTAGGACCAGATGCTGCAGTTGGGAAGTGGTGATGGGACTTTGGGAAGCAGGAAGGCAAGCTGAGCCCTAGCCCCTTCCAGGCATGTGTGCTGTGAAGCAGCACCCCGGTTTGATCGCATCCCCCCGCCCTCCGGGGCTTTGCGGGGACCCCGACGTATCCTGCAAGACGGAGAGGCAAAGTATGTTTGGTGCAATATTTCCACTGGCTGCAATCTGCTGCCCAGTGCAAGCATTTAAACCTCATTTATTGACTCCTTGGGGGGAGGTTAAGGGCTCTCCCCTAACCCCCGTTAAGCCAAACGCGATGGAGCACCTCTTCCGTGGTTTAGTTTTTGTGTCCGTGGGCTGCGCTGGTGCGGAGGCGATGGGTCATCCCCTTCATCTTCGGGGTGCGGTGCCGAGGTGTTCCAGTCCTGAACTGCAGCCGTTCCTGATGTGTGCAGTAAGAGTGGGAAATCACAAATACTACCTGTAGAGAGTTGAACCTTTCCTTTTTAAAAAAAAAAAAAAGCAAAATGAGCAAAGCTAACATGAGGGCAGCAATTGCATCATCAAGGTCGCTGCCTCTCCTGTTCAGTCTGGGGAGTTCCTAAATTGCCCAGAAAGGCAGGAACATCCCCGCTCGGTGCTCAGAAAGGTGGTGGCCGTTAGTGTGCTGGTCTCCCTACGGCAGAGCATGCTGCCCGTCCTCCGCCTCTCCCGTTTATCCCCCCACGGACAAACAGGTCCGGGCTGCTTCGGTTTCCTGCTTCGCTTTGCTTTAAAGCCGAGACGTGGCCCTCTTGCCGTCTGTTCATCACCGCCACCCCCAGCTCCCCCCCTCCCCAGCTCCTGGGCTGCTCCGGGTGGTTTCCATTAGCACCCCTGTGCAGCCCAGGGTGGCGAGGAAAGGCCTTTGGGCTCCGTCCAAGAAGTGTCGTACGCGCTCCAGACTCTCCTAACGACGTACCTAACGCGGGACATCGGAGGGTTTGATCTGCCAATTAGCCGCAGCCCGGGCTGCTAACGGGAAGCAGATGGAGCTGTGTGTTATCGGAGGGGAAAATCTGCCACTTCCTAGGGAGAGCCTGGATCAGCTTCCCACCCGGCTCCCAGCTCCGAGGATGGATAGCCGAGCACTTCGGGACATGGTGGGGACTGCTAAGAGCCAGGCCAGCTCCAGCTGCGCATGGGAATGGGATTGAATCCCTACCAGAGATGCTCCAAACCTGTTGCCTCTATTGGGATTATGCGGAGCCCCTACGCCCTCCCTAGGCCCCTTTCCCCATCCTGCCCTCTCGGCAGATTTGTTTTCCCCCTCCCGGTGGAGGGCAAAGTGGTTCAGGAGCATCCGAGCAGGCAGGGCAGTGCCCGGGGAGGGGTCTGCTGCGAAAGCCCCTGCCTCTCCCAAACACCTACCGAAGCGTTTATCAGCTTCAAAAAGCCAACTGTTTAAATAGCATTAGGGAACTGATTTAAAGTCACAAAAGCCATGAAATTCGGAGTTAAGGCTAAAAAAAATCCACTTGACACTCTGGCCTTAAGTCATAAAAGGCGTGAGTCAAAGGCAGCGGCTTGAATGAGCGCTCGGCACCTTGGCCATGGCTCTGCGGATCCGGCAACGGGGTGCGAGGCAGAGCCCTTAATAAGATTTAAATGAGCTGATGGGCCACTCTGGAAAGGTTCGGGGGAGCTTTGGGGAGGCTGATCCCAGGCTGGGCAGCAGGAGGTGACTTGGCTGAACGGGACATCGCTGTGGTCCCACCTGGACGATCTCCAGGCGTTCAGAGCCCATCCCTGAAGTCAGCATGGGTCTGGTTCTTTCCTTCCTGCTGTGGGACTGGGGGTTTTTTGGAGCTGGACTGGGATCCCATGTACCCATGCTTTGTAGTAACCCGGATGATATTAAATTAGGCGCCTACTTGATTGTTCCCGCCTCTCTCATCCTCATGCAAGGGGAGTGTCTTAGTTTTAGCAGAAAACACAAAGCTGGGGTGGTTTTATTTTGGGGTTTTTGGGTTTTTTTGGCTTTTTTTTTTTTTCTCTCTGGGATGAGCAGGTGGCGAGAAGGGAAGCCATAAGGCTGATTTTTGGGGGGGGGGCTCTGCAGTGTGAGTATGTGTGTAGCAGCAGCCCGGGTGTCCAGCACAAGTCGCTGGGAAAGGCTTAGCTGCTGAAGATGAGAGCAGAGAGGTGAGGTTTTTAAGAAATAATTAATATATGTAAAGATTGGTTGGCGTTGGGTGCTGCAGCCAGAAGGAGGGTACCTGCAGTCGGGGACCAAAACTGAAGAGAGCTGCTAGGATGAACAGCGACAGCAGAAGCAGCGTTTTTTGGGCAGTGCCTTATTGTTTCCTTCTTTTCTTATCACATTGCATGCACTAAAGGTACCAAATCGCTCGATCTCGCTCTTTATTTGGCAACAATTTGAAGAAATAAATCATAAAAGAACACAAAGGGTTTTTTTTGTAATTTATTTTACTGCAAATTTTCTCAGTGAAACCAGGATTCACAGGTATTAATGCAACTTGTTCATGACCTGCATGCTAACTGCCAGCCCAGGCATGGACAAGATCAATAAATACTTAATGCTTATTACAACAGCCTTAACAGGGTTATCCACACTATCTGCAAATCCTGATAATTGAACAGTTATTAATTGTAGGTGTTAGAGATGTATACGTTCCTAAATTAGAAACGATCCTGGAAGGATGCAAGACTTTGTGTCTAAGATCCCTTTTCCTATTTGCGTTGCAGGACCCGGCCGGTGAGCCCTTGCTGATGGTGCGGCAGAGCCTGCGCAGGTCACAGTGATCAAGGACCACAAAGGTCAGAACTAACTTAACTTCTTAATTTGGCAGCTTGCAGAGCCTCGGAGACGGGCCTGGGTCAGCCAGCAGCTCCCCGGGACAGGAGCGGGGTCCTGGTCAGAGCACAAGGGGCTGGGAAACGCATCTTGCTCTAATTATCGCAGACCTCCTGGTGCCATCCCAGCACCTTCTGCTAATACTGAAATTCCTTCTGGGGGGATGAGGGATGCTGCATCCACCTAAGCAGCTTGTGCAGGAACTTTCCTATTATTGAAACAGTTCTTAAAAATCTTTCCGCCTCCTTCCAGCAGACATCCAAGGATTGGAGCAGTGGAAGCAGCTGATAACCAGCGATGGGAAGCACCGGAGGTAGCCTGGCCTTGCCACCCGTGATGAAACAAGGGGACCAAGTGGGGCGTTGCTGCTCCTGATGCCTGAGCACACCCTGACACCATTTGGCAATGTGCAGGTAACCCCGGTCCTTGGCTTCAGAGGGGTGAAATAAGGGGCTTAAATTATTTCTAAGCAGCACCGCCCTCGCAGCCGCCCTCTCCTGGCACAACGCGCCTTCTGCCAAGTTCTCATCCTGCATCAAAAACCTTTGGGTGTGTGGGAGGCTTTGCTCTTGCTCAGGAATGGGGAGAAAACATGGCTCAGGGCTCCCACCACACTGATCCTCTGGTTTAAAACCAAGCCCGGGAAGGCTGGTACAGGCAGCCCTTAACTTCCAGTGAGTTCTGCTGGGGCAGCTCATGCTCCACTGGGGTAAGGGAGGCGTTGGGGACAGGGAAGGGAAGGATGTTGCTTTTTACAGGTGACTGGGGCAGGGCCAGACTCTTAATGCCCATCTTGAATTCCAGTGCGCTCAGCCCCATTGAGAGGGAACCGCACTGGACTGCTCGGGATGAACGAAACGGGAGGAAAAGGCAACCTGAGGTCCAGGTATGCTTCTGCAACCACATCTCCAGCCACCCCCTAATTAATTAAGCGTGCTTACATGACTAAGAAAACCACAAGGACGACTTCTTTTTTGAGTTAACAATTTAATAATAGAATTTTTTCTTTAAAAATAAAACCTAAGCTCCTCGGGTTAAAGATCAGTAGATTTAAGTGCTTTTGTTTTTAAGGTTGTAGCTGCGAAGCCACTCTGTGCGTTGAGGATCAGTAGTACCGGTGCGGGGCCGGGGAGAAGGCATCACTGCATGTAGGCGTAGCGCCAGTCCGTCAGGGGCACGTGCGTTTCTTTGATGGCCTGGGGAGACGTCCAGCGCAGGATGTAGTGGGGGCCACCAGGTTTGTCGTTGGTGCCTGTTTCGGAAGGAAAGAAAGCGCCGCTGACCATGAGATGGAGGACGGGGGACTTGCCTGGAGGGGGATGCGGCTCAGTGCACGGCCGTGCAGGTAAGTGCTGTCTCCAGACAAGAGTTTTTGGGTCTCACCTGAGATGCGGGAGCCTCCGAAGGGCTGCTGAGCCACAACGGCGCCAGTCGACTTATCGTTGATGTAGAAATTGCCGGCTGCGTTGCGCAGAAGGTTTCTGGCTTCGTCGATGATCCTCCTAAGGAGGGAAAGAAACGGCTGCGACCACGACGCAACGGCAAAAACTTGTGCTGAGGCCTCTACCCTTCTACAGCAATTAAAACCGTGCCAAAAGCGTGTTTGCATTTCTTTGCACACATTTCCAGGACTGCACGTTGTTTGATACATGCTGAAACAGGTTGTGCATACTTAGAATTCAATTAAGTTATCCCAATTTTTGTTTTCTTTTAGTTTGTTTCTCAATTTTTAAGTTTTATTGTTACAAAGCGAAGGCGATTATAACTTAAGGATGGTCCCTCTTTGGGGTTACACTGCTCTTTGCCCTCCTCCTGCTTGAGAAGGTTTGGCGGTGCATGCTCCAAATGTCACCTTCTGGTTTTGCACCAAAACAAAAAGCACTTTTGGGCTGTGAAACCACCTTAGATGCATCCCCTTCCCCCCTTAGCAGAACGAGGGCTAAAAGCAGCGTAAGCTCTGTGGGAAACACTTTCTTTCCTCCTCACCATGCAGCGCGGGGATCCGGAGAGAAGCGAGTTAGATGGCTTGTTCCCCAGAAGGGGAAAAGCATCTTTGCCAGCTCGGGATGCGGCAAGGCAGCGTGGATTTTGGCACTTACTTCTCCTGGGCGAAGAGTGCCCCCGTGAGGCCATAGGGCGTTGTGGTGTCGATGAGCTCCAGGACCTCCTTGTACCGCTTCTCCGGGTACACATACACCGTGAGGACCGGGCCAAAAATTTCCTGGACGGCAAAAAAAACCCAGGAAAGCACTCAGCGGGGACAGCCTCCAAAAATAAGCGGTGGGGGCGTCAGCACTTGATTAGCTAAAACAGTGGCAAAGGGGAAGAACATCCCTGCACCAAGGCACTGTACAGCTCATCTCCCCGCGCCCAGCAGCCAGCTCAGGACGGGGACCTACAGCCCCTTCGGCACCTTTCCTGCCACCTCCCCGCAAGCTGCTCTCACCTCCTTCATGATGGGATCCTGTGGGTCTTTGCTCTCCACGATGCACGGCTCGATGAAGTACCCAACGCTGTTGTCGCAGCCGCCTCCTGCCAGGATGGTGAGGTTGGACGACTTCTTGGCGTGCTCGATCCATTTCTTTATCCGTGCAAAAGACTGAGAAAAAGAAATAATAAAAAAAAAAGAGTGTGGGCTGGGCGGGGGGGAAGGGTCTAAAAGGAGGTTTGGGCAATCCCTTTCAGGGCTATGCTGCTCTTCCAGCTCAGGAGGGGCAGGAGCTGGAAGTACAGTCCCAGGCACTCGGAACATTACACCTGAGAGAACTTCTCAGCAAAACCACCCACTTTTCAAGAGGGGCAGTGACTAAGGCATGCAATACTACGGGAGGGAGCAAAAGAGGGCCGCTAATCAGCTCTAACTAATCACTGATGTTCGTATTGCTGTAAGCAATAAAAACATTTAACCTAACACTTAATGAAAGCCTGGCGGTGTTGCCTTCTTGCGCTAGTAGAAACAGGAGGGGTGAGCTCACCTTGTCATCAATCACTGCAGAGAAAAACGTCCCAAAGTCCTGGGCGGGCTGCGGGAAGCCAGAAAGGAGGCAACGTAAGTACATACTGTGCCACAAAGCTAACGCTGAAATCAGGAGGGGCTGAAATTCCCCAAATAACACTTCCCCCCTGCTCCAAACACACCTCTGTTCGAGGGCGCGAGCTACCCCTTTTCAATTAGTCTGCAGTATTCAGCGACTTACACAATCCTTCCTGCAGACGCTGGCTACAAGTTAATTTCTAATCACTAAAAAAAGATGAAGGGCGGGGGGGGACGGAGGGGCGGTGGTGGGGAGAACCAGTGGATAAAAAGCTCGGTTCAATAGGAATTAGTAGCCAGTTACCGCAGTCTCTAATCCCATCAACCACCCGCTGAGCCGCAAAGCCCTTCAGCAGCCCGGCAGCTCCACTCACGTCTCCCACTTTGATCTTCCCGTGCTCCTCCAGCAGTTTCTCTTTGATCTGGGGCCACAGCGAGTCCGGGGCGTAGAGGCGGGAGCAAGCCGAGCATTTTTGGCCACCGTACTCGAAGGCCGAGCGCAGGGTCCCGTTCACCACGCTGGCCACATCGGCCGAGCTGTGCACCAGGTGGAAGTTCTTCCCGCCGCACTCTGGTGCCGGAGAAGGCAGGAAAAGGGGCAAATAAGGATTTGTCAGGGCTGCGACACCTCCGAAAAGCACAAGCTATGGCCAGGTCCCTTGCAAGCGGCTTGGCCCGCGCTCATCCTCCCTGGTCCACGGTTCCTTGGGGAACAGGGACAGTGCCACCATCCCAGGGAGCACAATCCCACAGCTGGAGCAGGCTTACAAAACCGATGGAAAAGGGACTGACCCGAGTTCCCCAAACTTTGCGTGAGAGCGTCACTGCCTCCCGCCCAAGTGCCAGCTCCCCACCATAAAAGCCCGTCCCATGCCAGCGGGAGCTGGTGCCGTAAGCTCCTCCAAATACCGAGTGCACCCAGACAAATGAGCTTTACAATTCTGCCACAGAGGGTGACTGGATGCAGTTTACTGTGCCGTTTGCTCTCCGCTCACAAGGAGAGGAATTCTGCCCATCACTTCAGTTTCTCCCCAAGCAGGGGAAAAACTGAACCCCTCACCCCTGCATGGCCTGGCCTTCCGCCCCCCCCCTTCGAAAGGTGTAAGAAACAGCAGGTACCTCCAGCCAGACGTGGGAAATTGCGGTAGCGATCCAGGTTTTCGGATACCTGCTTCCAGAGCCGCTTGAAAGTCCTGGAAGAGAAAGGAAGAGCTGGTTAGTGCACTCTTGCTTTTGCACAGGGGTGGCACTTGGAAAAGGCACATGTGGGTGATGTGCCCTGCTGAAGGGGACCCCCAGCAAACCCCTGCATTCCCCCCCCCCCAAAAGAAGGGATGCCTTGCAAGCAGAAGCGGAGATGCTAGCTGAGAATGAGACCCTAGGTATCAAAGCAATGGCACTACGCAACAACCCCCTAGTTTTAATAAGAAACTGCTGCAGTGTCACAGGGAAGACGCAGGAGTGAGCGCCCAGCAGAAGTTTCTGTTCTTCTCCTTCCCCCCCTTCCTTTCAGTCCTTACTGTGACAAACCCCTTGGCTGCAAAACAATAAAAATGCTAATAACCTCCCACCAGGAGGCACAGCCACTAATACTAATTTATGAGCTTCCCACCTTTAAAGCACGATGCTCATCAGACCATGTCCTTCGCCGGTGGAGCCAGGTTCCTGGGTTTAATAGCCCGTTATGGGCTGCTGGGGCCCTCAGCGTCACTAACACATCCCGACACGCGGGCAGAGCAGGAGTTTGCAAATCTACCTGGAGCTGGCTTCGCTCTGTCAGCGCAGTGCGGTTCGTTAAGCCAAATCACAGCATCCCTGGGTGACAGGGCAGTGGCACATGCAACTTCATCTATTCTCTGTGCCTTGAGTTTGGCCACAGAAACACCCTGCTATTAAATGCACTCCCTGTAGCAAGAAAACCTGGTTAGACACTTTTTTAATCAGTTTTAAAACCCTACCTTAATCAGATCGTGTAAGGATGGCCAGTTGTCTGCCTGCTACCCTACTCGATGCTGTCCTACACGTTCAAAGGACCGGCAGACAAGCACCCAGCATCGTCTCAGCCAGCAGCTCCTCACCCCTCTCCCCCCTGCCGCCCCCCTCCCCAACGTACGGCACGCTGCCGGTGAAATTGAGCCCGCAGAAGTGCTCAGAGCTCGTGACGGTGTCTCCAAACATGGGCCCATCTGCCGGCACGAACTGCACGACGTTCGGAGGGAGCCCGGCTTCGAGAAGGATCTTGTAGACGGCGTAGCTGGAGAGCAGGGCAGTGTCGCTGGGCTTCCACAGGACCACGTTTCCCTTGGGGAGAGGAGAGAGTCAGCACACGTGGAAAGGCTTCAGCCCGAACGCGGGCAGGCAATGCTTAAAACGCTCTGGCGAAACTGTCCCGCGGCTCACAGCGGATGGGATCGGAGCAATGGGAGAGTCACACCTGTCTTTTACCCCCAGCACTGGTTTTGAAAAGGAGTGTGATTGCCCTGGTCAGCTGGAAACACAAAAATCTTCCCCTTTCACACCAGCGGGTCGCTGTGGCAGGCTTTCACACCCTCCCTTGCTGGGGACGGCAGAATTTTGCCTTCCCTAAAGAGGCGCCGTGGAACGCGGACCTGTTTTACGTCTCGGAAAATGGGACGGCGCCGCTAAGAAATGTGCTTACGACACCGCGACGCTGTCGCCCGCTGCCACCGGGTTTGCGCAAGGCCCAGCAGGTGTTTTGTGCCAGCCAAAGCGGTGAAATAAAACCTCCCGCCCGGATTAACCGTGCACAAGCAAACAGCACAATCGGCTGGAAAACACAGTGCTGAAACGCTGGCGGCGCACCCCACCCCTTTGGCGCCGTGCCGCCGTCCTCCCTTCGGCTCCGTGCGCAGCCGCGGGGCCACGGAGGGTCCAGTGGCCTCCCCTGCGTCACCGTCACACCGCTTGGCCCCCACCGCACGTGACCGTGCAACAGGGTCACAGCCCCGGGGGAGCAGGAGGGGGATTTTTTTGGACTCTGTCTCAACCAGGCACCTGCTTTCCAGGGACTCGCGGTGCGGGCAAAGCTCCCTCCTGGGCCGCCCCCTCCACCCCTAATTCTTCCAGTCCAAACAGTGAGAAAAATGAACCACACTCTGCAAAAAATCTCCAAGCAACTGGGAAATCTAACTTGGGCCACTGTCGGAGACAGGGTGCCCGGCAGCCCGGACACCGGTGCCGTGCGGCAACTGCTCAGGTCCTGAGGAAATCCCCACTCCCGACACTGCAATGGCATTAACCGCGTTGATCTCTCCAGCTATTTAGGCAAGAGCAATGTTTAATCCCCTGGGAAGCGCACTGTGGTGACTAAAACACAGGGGCTCTAATTAATATCCACTTATTAAGCACCATTTTCTCCTAAATTTAATTCCAGGTACCACCTGCCGCTGAGCTTTTCAAGTCACCCGTTGATGCCCTGCTCCTTTTTGCCCCAGGCCCCGGCGAGCAGGGGGATTTCACGGCGCTGCAGCAGCCCGGTGGGAATTTATCGTCACACTCGAGCAGGGAGAGGTGGCTGCACCTCAGGATGCCCAAAACAGTTCAGCCAGACCTGCCAGCACAGGCTCGCCCCAGCCCAGCAAGGTTCATCCACTCTGGGATGAGTTTATCACCAACTGCCCCAAAGCCGAGGACCTTCCTCAGATCCTGGGGTGGGAGGAATGCAGGTCCCTCCCCGAAAAAACTTCCCACCTCCGCATTAGCTTCACCTTCTTCCTTCCTTCTCCCCACTCCTCCCCTACAAAACTGACAGGTTCAAGTGCTTCACCTTGAATATGGCTTTAAAATGTGATGTCCCCGAATTAAAAGCTTGGGCGTTGTCCCCTATCGCAGCCTCTTCCACCTCCAACACAGGACACTACTGCCGGAGGGACCGTCTTTGGAGCCAGGATGAAATCTGAGCCTAAGTAGTAAAAAGCTTAGGACAACTATGTGGGGTTTTTTTTGCAGTGCAACAATAAATTAATTAATCTTGGCCCAAATTAATCAACTTATTACAGTCTCTCCTCAAAACCCACCCTGCAAAGGCAGGTGCTCCCCATACTCGATGGGCACCTTGGGGTAGGACGCATACAGAAATGCTGTTTACCAATACTTTGACATTTTGGAGCATCTTTCATGTCTGCCAGGATCTCAGGTCTCCCAGTTCAGCACTAAATGCCAGGGCCACGACCGGCTCTCTCCCACCTTCGCCCTAACACACCCTCTGTACCCAAAAAGCGTCATCCAAGATGGACCTGAGCAATTACAAACTGATTACGCTTCTTGCCATGTCACGACGGCACCCTGAAGCCCCGCTCACGGAGCAAGCACCATGCAGGAAAACAAAACCCCCCTCTACTTCTCATCTCCCCTCCCTCCCGCAGCACCCTGACCTTCTCTCCATCTAAAACCCAGCCTAGGAGTGAAAAGACACCTTGCTTCAGAATAAGAACCCCAGAACAGCAGGTTTGGGCAGTTTTTTCCTTTTCCAACACCTCCCCCATCACACCTGCCCGTCAGTGGACAGGTCTAAAATCCAGCCAGCAGAATGCCTTCTTGTAATTGAAGACATCTGAGCCTAATTGCACGGCAGCTGATTGAATTCAAGAGGACCACCAGAAGCTGGACCCCAGGTGTGTCCTATTGAACAGCACCAGAGAACCAGGGAGGCCAAATTCGTTCCTTGTGGATTCCAGACCAGGCAAACCACAGCCTTGGAGAGACCGGGTCCCCCTCCCAGCCTTTCTCTGCACTGTCCTCTCCATCCCTGGCTCTCCTTAAACCCCACCATGACACTCACCATCAACGCCGGAGCCCCTGCCAGGTTGCCACCGATGGCCGTGAAGTTAAAGGGAGAGACGGCCGCTACGAAACCCTGTGGGTGAGAGAGGAAAGGGACCGGCGGGAGTGTGGTGCCTCCTCTCACTGTGGTGTGACACCGCAGTTTGGGGCAAAAAAAGGAGCTCCAGAAGCAGGGGCCCAGCCCCAGCCCTTCTCCTCACCTCCAGCCCCCGGTAGACCATGCTGTTGGTGCTGATGTCCACGCTGAGGGGCTGGCTGTGCTCCAGCTCCAGGGCGTACTTGGCATTGAATCGGAAGAAGTCGATCAGCTCCGCAGCAGCATCGATTTCTGCCTGGATGACTGTTTTACCCTGCCGGGAGAGGTCGCATCAAATAAAAGCACTCAGGGGAGGGCCGGGGGGGAATGCAGCAGTCGTGAGCCGCAGCGGTGCGGCACGGCGCATCCAAGATGCGGTTCGTGTGTTGCCTCTCTCACACAGACCACGTGCTCCCTTCCAAAAGATGTGGCCTCCTGCAAGCCCCTGTCATGCCACGTCTCCTTCCCACCGAGCGGAGGCAAACGCAGCCCGTGCCTCTGCCAGGGGCCGTCGCATCCACCCGTGTCCCCCCACAGCCCTTTAGTGCCTCCCCTGGGAATGCCAGGGCTGCTGGGGCGTTCTGCAAGGGGAAACCCTGATAATCGCAGCCCGCCACATCAGTTGATCCTGTTCCCACGAAACTTGAGGACTCCCAGCCTCACCTCCCTTCTCGCTCAGCAAAGAGGCTGTATCCCCTCGCAGCACAGGCACTTCTAACATTACAGCCGTTCCCCCCCCCCCCAAAATACCGTGGCAGCTCTTCCTGCCCTGCTTTCCCCACTCCTGGCTCCCCAAATTCCCTCCCGTTCACCCCAGCTATCCCGCTGGGTCAGTCCCGCATCCCCCTTACCTGCCCAATCATGGTTTTGGCCAGCACCTCTGCTCGCCTGGGGCCGCTCAGCATGTCAGCCGCCTTCAGGAAGATCTGCGCCCGGTCCTGGACAGGTCTCAGGTCCCATTCCTTCCTCGCTGCCAAGGCAGCGTTAATGGCTTTGTTAATGAGCTCCTGCGGAAGAAAATGGGAAAGGCAGCAAGGAGGAACCCACCACCTCTCCATCACCAGGTTGGAGAGGAAAGCGAGCGGCCATCCACCTCCAGGCACAAACCACAGCAGCCACTTTCCCATCGCAACCCCAAATTTGCAGCTCCTGGTACCCATTTGTTCCAGGACCCCTGGGATTTGGAAAGCCAACAGCCACCCCTGGAGCCTCCTAACTCCCAACCTGAGCTGCGCTTGGCGTGTCCTCCAGACGTCTCACCGGCAAGCTCAAAGCGCATCACGCCACAAGCCTCGCAACCCCCGCGGCGAGATAAGGCTCACTAAACCCAGGCGAAATGCTGCCGCCTCCCCCCCGAAAACAACGTCAGGGAGGGCAGTGAGGTGCGCTCACCTTGTCGGCATAGCAGTACTTGGCCACCTTGTGCGCATGGTTAAAGGGCTGAAAAGAGAAGAAAAGCCTCCGTAGTTATCAGTCTGACAGACCCCCCTCTTCTTTCCTGCCGGGTACCCCCCTCCGCTCTGTTTTTGCTTGTTAAATGAGGGTTTTCCCCCAAACTCACCGACAGCTGGTACTGCACCGTCGACGTCCACACCTCTTCTCCCCCAATCACACACGGGATGGCTTCTGTCTTGCCCTTCAGGTCTGCGAGCGCCTAAGCAAGAGGAGGAGAGCACCGCGGTGGGAGCTGCACACCCAGACCTCCACCAGCCGCCCCCCAACTCCATCCATCCTCCCCGCCAGCCCCATGTGCAAAGGGAAACCCGGGGACAGCCAGCCTTCCCTCCCTCCTTCCCTCCTTCCTTCCTTCCTTCCTTCCTTCCTTCCTTCCTTCCTTCCTTCCTTCCTTCCTTCCCTCCTTCCTTCCTTCCCTCCTTCCTTCCCTCCTTCCCTCCTTCCTTCCACCCCCTGGGTATGGGGTGCCCGGGGGCTGCAGGGACGGGGACAGGAGTTACAACTCCAACTGTCCCCAAAGAGAAGGAGCTGGGCTGGGCAGGATGGGGTGTCCCCCCCCCAACCAGGAAAGAGCCTGGGGCTGCCGTGCAGCACCAGAAGCACAAACTGGGGTCTTAAAGACCCCAAAAAAGCCCGATTCCCTGCAGCGGTACCTTCTGAAGCGCTGCTCGCTCGGGGCTTCCTGGCTTAAACTCAAGGATTGGCTCGTTGGTCACCTTGATGGCCGAGCGGTGCAGCCATCTCCGCCTGGGAGAGGAGCAAAACCGGACGCTGAAATCCCCTTGGTTTTCTCCTTCCCTCCACGCCCCAACCTCCACGCGACACGTGTTTCATCCCTTAGCGCTGGCGCTCCCTGCCCAACCAGCCATGCACGCCCCGGCATCACACCCGTGGCTCCATCCCACCCGTCGGATGATGATGCCGGAATGGGGAACTGAGCCCAGACATATCCCCCGATCAACTATCCCTTCTCCTTGCTATGAAAAAAGTGTCGGAAAAGGAATTTCTAAGGGACTATGCGGAGGTCAAGCTCCGAATCGATCCCGTTTGCTCCGACACCCCAACGCGCCACCAGCTCCTGGCAAAGTCCATGGCGCGGGGGCAAAAGCCGGGCTGGCACGCTCTGCCCGCTCCGGCGAGCGGTTGGACCTTGGCAGCTGGAGGCCGTGCGTGTCCCAACCCCCTACGAGCCTTAAGTTACCTATTTCAGCAATATTGCCCTCCCCCCCCGAAAAAAAGGGGCAAAAAGGGGAAAAAGATACCAAAAAGGGAGGGAAAAAATGCAAAGAAGGGGAGGAAGCGCCGCGGCTGGCAGTGGGGAAGGGGTGCAGGGAAGGGCGGGGGGGGCCGGGCCAGCGAAAGGCAACGCGCAGCCCAGGGG
>VFFE01008898.1:1417361-1460698 GCA_008921705.1 Burhinus oedicnemus
ATAAAATTAAATATTAAGTTTTTAAAAAATAATAATAATGAGGGAGGGAAGCGGGTTGCTCCCGCAGCGGGCTGCTCCCCCCCCCACCCGCGCGGTGTGTGCGTGGGGCTGCGGGGCGTGTGCGCGCCCCCCCCCCGCCGTGGGGCGGGAGTGGCGCGTCCCCCCCCGCGGCGGGGGTTGCGCCCGGCCAATGGGGAGGGCGCGCGGCGCGGCACGTGGGGAGGGGCGGGGCGCTGGAAGGAACTAAAAATAATTTTAAAAAAATATAAAAAATTAAAAAAAAACAAACCCCAAACCACAACTAACCCGAAGGAGGCGGCTGTGACTGCGCGTGGGGCTGGCGGCGGCTCCGGGAGCGGACCTGCGTGGGGAAGAGAGAACGGGCAGCTGAAGGGGCTGCTCCGGTGCCTGCAGGAATTAAAACTTTATAAATAAAGGGGGATTTTAACCCAAAATGGGGGCCTGGCCCGGGCAGGCGGGCAGCTGGAGGCTGTTTTTCGCATGGGGTGTTCTTGTTTCCAGAAAGGATTTTAAAACGCGCTTTTAAGAGTGGCAGGTGAAACGCAGGTGAAACCCCCTAGTTTTTAAGGGCACCTAAAATCCCAAATTTTCACCCCAAATCACCTACAGCCCCTGGGCTGGGGCTCCAGGGGGAGAGGAAGGTTCCCCCACCCTCCTAGAATGCTAACGCAGAAGCAGCTTTTGCTTTAAAAGATGTTTTCCGACCCAAGAACTGACACACACAGACATTAACCAGGAGTTTGGTATTTATTTTGTAAGTTGGTTGTTTTTGTTTTGTTTTGTTTTTTTTCCCCCCCCATGTAACCAGAGAACAACTGTAACCCGTTTTCATCGACAAGCTCCCGCACGCAGAGAAGCCCGTGTGGTACGGCGACCGATGGGTCGAGTGATGAAGGATGAACCGCTCCGAAGGGACAGCGGGGCCGAGGATGGACGGATGGACGTTGGATGGGAGCCGGAGAGCAGACCTGGAAAGGGTGGGTGGGGTTGGTTTTGGCACTAAAAAAAGGAAAATGGGAGATAATCCGGGGGAACTCAGAGGAGTGCGAATGCTTCTGGCTCTCGCTGCGGGTGTTTCTCGGTGCCCCCACTAAAGTGGATTAGATTTCCGAAGCCTTTGATGGTCCGAAATCCACCGCCAGTGAGCGCGTGTCCCATTTAGTCTGCTTGCAAATTCCCAGGACAGACTTCCAGCCACAAAAGAAATCGATTTTACATCTCTACTCCAGAGCAAGCTTTGGAGCTGGTTCATCCTTCGTCCTTTCCTCACCAGAGATCAAATAGCATCATCAGTTCAGTCTTTTTCTTTAAAAGAAGCTAATATACAGAATACAAAGCACAATATTTACAACAGTACAGTAAACAGGTTCATTTCCACACTGATCAGTAGTCTGTTTTAATGTGTATAAAAGAAACTCTTACATGACCTAAGAGGAACTGACAAGAAGTGACACAGCATGGGGAAAGAGTCATCAATACCCTCCACTTAAACACATTAAATAATAAATAATCATTTTTGGCAGAACTTAGCTACGTACACTTTAGCCGCAGGTAAGGTGTTTTAAGGACTGAATTGCGTGTCTCTTGGTGAAACCACGTTACACAAGAAGTGTGTCTAGTGACCAAGGTTTTAATCATCCTCACCACTCTAATAAAGACATTTTAGGATTTCAGATGAAACCTGCGTGGGGATCGTCAGCCCCAGGCGCTGGGTTTGTGGCACAGTGGTACTGGGGCGTTCTGCCATGCAGATGACAGAGGTCTGAAGCCACCCCAGGGTTTGTTTTAGCCTTAACGTCATGATTTCCCCTAAAGACGGAGCCAGCCAGACCTAGGAGCACCGCCTTTGCTTGCAGAAGTGCTTCACTGTTGGAGTGCCTCAAATCAGGAGGGAATCGTGATTTCTAGAAGCATCAAATACCCACTTCTTAAACACAATTTGTTGCTTCTTCAAAAGAGAAGCTTTGAAAGGCTCCCGCAAGTGCGGAAGGGTCTTAAGACACACTGAACTACACACAAAAACAGACGAAAAAAAATAAAAAAAATAATCAAGTGTTTCTTCACTACTCTGCCAAAGACTTGGGTTCAAGCCTTCAGCGCCCCCCTCTCCAGGAGCAGGCTGGCAAGGGACTGAATTAAGAATTTGGCAGGTAGAGTTTGCAGTTCAGCTCTAAACCCCACGTTATTAACACCAGGATACTACGTGTTGCCATGACTGGTGATTTCTTTTCTCATTTAAAACTCAAACTGACAGAAGATACATTCTACTAAAAGCTTAAAAATCAAGCATTTGGGTGACTTAACACTGAAGGCAAACATTTTAAAAACCTGTGTTCCCCTGCAACCAAGCCCTGGACCAGTGCAAAAGAATAAAAACCCAGAAGTCCTGAAGCAACATGTGGAAAATCCTCATCAGCGTCTTATTACACCACAGAAGCACTATCGTTTCTCAATTTTGCTGTGATAAATCGTGCCTTAAACATTCAGCTCTAAAATGAAGCGCTCTCAAACATGAAACGCCATCAGAGACTTCCCAGTATGGCAATTCTCTTCCTCGTGCGCTCCAACACAAACATTCTTCCACGTTTTTGCAGAGCCAAGGGAAACAGAAGGAAATAACTGCTTTACAGAGACCGCAGGGCTGCGGCAAGGCTGTGAGCACCCACCGATCGCCGTGGCTTTTCCTCAGCCAGCCTTGGACCGCTGACCCCACTTGTGTTTTTGCTGGCAGGGATGGTTATACAAAAAAAAATAATAAATAAAATTCTCATATTAGAAGCAGCTTTAGATCTCTATTCAGGCACAATTCTGATCTATTCTTTTGTTTCATCAAGTTAATTCCAATTTAGACAAACATAATTGAGCTTCCAACCAGGCAGAACACAAAACCCACTTTGGGGCAGATTTTAAGATTACTGCGCTGCAATCAGCCTCGGTTTTTAGGGGAGCAAACGGAGATCCTTCCCCTCTCCAGCAGAGTGCCTTGCCATCAGGGGAAGAAGAGCAAAACCAGGGGAAAGAGCAGTAATCCTGCAGTTGCAGAAAGGCCGTTAACATGGTTTGCTTTCCCCTCTCTGGCCCCGCGGGAGCGATGGGCGAGTGCTGCACAGCCGTACCTGTTTCCCTCTTGTCGCTCGAAACCCTTTGAGAATTTGGAGTCCCATCAGAGCAGAAGATACTTTACAAGGGAATAGTCGCATTTGCCAACAGAATTCTGTTTGCACTTTAAAAACCTCTAATAAAAATAGAATATATACCGTGTTTTTTATAAATAGATTACACATTTAGCTTAGATGAGTACATTCCCCCCCCAGACACTTTTTTTTTTTTTAAAACAATTTTGTTTTTTCGTTGTGTGAACTAATATGATAATTACTAAGTCTTTGAAAAAAATGTTTGTACCACATTATTCTTTGGACATTTTCGAACAACATGCATCCACAAAAGCAACGGCCATTTGTTTACTGAAAACATTTTTTTGTACAAACCCATTTTAGGAATTTGATCTATTATTACACTGCGAACAAGCAAAAAAATTTGCTTCCTTGAAATCCCCTTTTAAAAAATGAGAAACAATGAGGAGGATTTTCTGATTTTAAGTCTAAAAAAGTGTCAATATGACACCGCATTAAGAATAGAAAACAAAAATAAAGTATTTACAGCTTTACACAGGAAAACGAAAGAGGTCATCAAAATAATTTCCAGCATTTTCACCATTTTTTTTCTGGCCAGCTTTTGATCTGGTTTCTACAGAGTGGTTATACGCAAACAGAACAGGACCACTGTCAGCTAAATCAGCAGCATCGCTTGAAACTAAACCAAAGACCTCCTACAGAAACTATCAAGGACCAACCCTCGTAACTCCCGAGAGGTTGATCCACCAAGTCCTATACAGCCTAAATGAAAATAAAACCCCAATCCCAAGTAAGAAAACACCTTTTCTTCTTTGAAAATGGATTACATATGGTTATAATAAACAGACACCAACAACCCTGGTAATTTACCATCATACACGTCACCATCGTACACATTATTTCTACACCCTCTACTATAGACCCACATCCCTTACACTTACCAACAAATGCAACCCTACTGAAGATGCTCCTCATAATTATGGCTATGAGATAAACTGGAGCTAGCTTGTTTCGACAGCTCACTTTCCGCTTCCTCACTTGGCTCTCACTGTCAAACTGAGGATATTCTTTCCTGCCCTCAACATACCAGCTACTAGTTTCAAGAACACTCAGCCTTTTTCCTACTAGGACACTGAGTTTTAAAGAAAAAAAAAAAAAAAACCAAACCCAAAACCAGCAGCTAAGCTGGACGGCTGTTAAAATTGCTCAGTTTCTGCAGTACCAAAGAGCATTTCATAATTGAGGAGAGCTGATTGACTGTGCAAGTAGATTGCTTAACAATGCCTCCACCAGAGTCACTAAAGCATTACAGACATTCAGCTTTGGCAGATCCTTTCTCAGCCTCGTGAGAAAGTACGTATTAGCAGCTGAAGTTCATACAGGCTCGAAAACCTTAAGAGTACTTTATTGAAAACATGCAGTCCCAGCCCCCTCGAAAAAATATCACATCTCTTGCCCCCACCCACCCCAACTTGCAGCCCTAGTGAACATGACCTTTACCATTTTGGCCACCTAAGAAATAACAGGAATGAGCACTTTGGAATAAAGTTTCTTTTCCAGAGAAAAGCTATCTACGTCTACATGATGAACCAGGCTTTGAAAAAGCCCCTAACCCACACCACAAGAACCAAGGAGTTGCTAGCTATGCTATGAATAACTGCACTGAGTATTTCAATCAGTAAGGAAACCACAGGAATATCCTTGGATCTGTTTTCTTGGACAGAAGCCATCAGCTGTGGATCATGGCCTCCAACATTGCGGATCCGGATGGACCAGCAGTACTCCTCCCCTCTCTAAAAAACACAGGGAGCCCATCTGATTTACATGGCCTAAAAGCACCATCGTGTCCAAGCATGAGACGGATCTGACCAGCGACAGAACTCCGGGGCAGCGACACAGGAAACTCAAGCTGAGAAGACGTTACTGTACCCCCAGTTAACAGTGGGAGCAGGAACCCTCTGAGGTCCTGCCCCTCCGCACGGCTGCGCAAGATGTGGAGGTATTTCTGCCCAGGAACGTGCCCTTTGCTGAGACACTGCTGCTTTTTGGAAGAAAGCAACGCTGATCTATACTGGCTGTGTGCTTACAATGCAACCCCGCTGATTTCAGATCAATACAGGAGAGAGGCTTGGAAACAATACTCAGGAAGCTAAAAGGATTGGCCAGCTTACCTTTACGGAACACTGAGGGGGTGCTTAAATCGGGTATTTCCCTGTCTGGTCCTAGCACTGCTCCTACATAGCAGTTTCTAAGCTTCCTGGTAGGAAAAAACCCCACATTTTGGTATTTACTCCAAGTCTTGCAAGTGCTAGTTAACTACACTTTCAATCTTGGTCTAAAAAAACAAACAAAAAGTTATCGGCTGAGGTTTATACCCTGTTTTTACCTGGCTGAGGTGCTACAATTGTCATCAATAACCATGAACAGCTTGATGATACCAGAGTTTCCTCAAATACCACCAAGTGATCTGACTTTTGATGCTGCTTTCTCCCGTGTAAAAATACAGCAAGATTGACAAAGCCTAGGTCTTCTCACTTTCTCACAGAGAAAGCACATGGCTGTTCTTCCCCAATTCTAGGACAGCAGTATGGGATTCATTTTACTACGCCCTAAAAAGGATTACAGTATTTTCCGATGTTCAGCTTTTCTGAAGAACAGTGGTCTGGAACTCTCCCAATGTCGTGTCTCAAGCCTACATCTATACCACCGCATGTCAGTTTATCCCGATGCTTCAACTATCCCACTCTAAACATCATGAAAGCAGCATAAAATGGAGTTATCTCCCTGTCAGCAAAGTAAAATCTGCAAACGCTATGGTTTTTAAAAAAAAAAAAAAATCCTGAAAAAGGAAAACACAAACCAACACAAACTGAAGGGCTGATTCCCCTCTTAATCCAATCACTGGGAAACAAAGGCATTGTAATACGACATTCCTCCTCAAAAGAAGCTCTACAGATAACTAACATGTGCAAATGTGTTTTTTAGCTTTCCTTTCCCCAAGAGATAACTGTAGCCCAGCAGGGACCAAACATTCCATATAAATAAGGCGAGCTTTTTTTTTTTTTTTTTTTGCATAGTAGTTTATCAGCGATAGTCCCACCCCAGGAACCCTCCTTTGTCCACCAGCTTTGCCACCGAGCTGAGACCTGCTGCTTCAGATTCTGGAGTCTAGCAGAAAGCTTGTACACATCTCAAAGGCTCCTTCACCCAAAAAGATGGAATGAAGAAATTCCTTTTAATATTGTATGACTGCTTAATCCTAAAAGCTGTCTCTAAACCCGCTATTATTTTAAAATGTTTACAGTTCAATTTGGAGGCATTCTTTTTTGTGCCAGACATTGGTAATTGTACCATAATTGTCTTGGGTTCGCTTCTCATTTTGCCAGCGTTCCTTTTGCCAATCGGTGCAGCAGTTCAATAAAACCATAAGCTTATTGAAATACCCAGAGCCTTTGCAGCACCATTCTCTGCTGCTACCAGATATTTTTTTTTTTTAAATAGTATTTTTTATAAAAACACCTGCTATTAGTATTCCACTGAAGCTCAAAGTGGCTCAGCTTGGGGCAAAGGCACAATTAAAACACCATGTTTTCTTACAGGACTCTGCATTTATGATTTGTATAACAATAGAAATTTACAGCACCAATCCTTGGGTGGGGTGGGGATGCGTGTAGGAATGAGTCCTTAGAAACCCTGTGCAAGGGCTTACAAGTCTTTTTTTTCCCCCCCATCAGTGTATTGTTTTTTCATCTTTTCTTGTATCTTCCCTTTCACTGGAATGCTCCAAACTACGTATCAGCTGACCATGGGCTCCACATCCGTCTCTCTGTCCAACTCATCCTGAATTTCATCTGTGTTTCCTGAGTCACTGCTGGCTACAGAGCTGGGAGATGGAGAATTTCTGCAGAAAAATTCAGAGAAAGGTTTAGACAAAAAAAAAAAAAAAAGATAGCATCGACTGAAGAAAAAAATAAGAAACCTTTAAAGAAAATGGTCCCTTTCACTTCCCAAAATAATTGAAAATATCCTTTATTAACCTTAAACTTTGGGTTTACAGTAAATATCAGCAGTAAACTTCAGCATCCCGTGTGCTGCCACCTCACCCCTGCCATCTTCTGCACAAACATAAAGGCTGCCCTAGGTTTATGGATGGGGAAATGGAAATTAAGTCCAATGAACATCCTACAGAGACTCTCAGCATCCATAATATGTACATTCTTGAAAACTCCCCAAAAAGTTTCTCTTCTTATTCTTTTAAGCCAGGATGTGTACTGGGGGCGAGAAAGAGACAAGAAAAATCCCTCACAGTATATAAATGGGTTCTTAACATACGAGAAGATTAAAAAGCAAGTTTTTCATACAAGCTCATAGTCAAGATTTAATTTGGGAGTTGGTTTAAGAGTTCTAGGTCTATGACAGTAAGACTAAGCATCCCTCCAAGTTAGCAAAGAGGTACGTCCATTTGTACTGCCAGTCCTGTTGGTAAAAACAGGGATGTCACCAATACGTGTCGAATCCTTCAAAGTATTACTGTGCGTAGGGCTACAAAGATGATCAGGGGGCTGGAACATCTTTCATATGAGGCAAGGCTGAGGGACTTGGGTCTTTTTAGTCTGGAGAAGAAAAGACTGAGGGGGGATCTCATCAACGCTTACAAATACTTAAAGGGAGGGTGCCGGGAGGATGGGACCAGTCTTTTTTCAGTGGTGCCCAGGGACAGGACAAGAGGTAACGGGCACAAACTTGAACACAGGAAGTTCCATCTGAACATGAGGTGGAACTTCTTGACTTTGAGGGTGGCAGAGCCCTGGCACAGGCTGCCCAGAGAGGTGGTGGAGTCTCCCACTCTGGAGACGTTCTAAATCCATCTGGATGCCATCCTGTGCAACCTGCTCTGGCAGAGGGGTTGGACAAGATGATCTCCAGAGGTCCCTTCCAACCCCTGTGATGCTGTAGGAACTTAAACACTGTTACAGGGTTCCTTTTAAGACTGATATACAACCCTGAACAAAACAGGATTATCTAGAGGACAAAGCTTTAGGACAAAATGATAGTATTGCCTTTAAAACAATTTGGCAGGAAATGAGCAAATTAAATTCTTGAAGCACCCCAGGCAGAATGGTAATATCTTATTACCTGTCAGCTGAGCCTTTGATAAGCCTACGACAGGTTTCCATTTGTACATCCAGGCCCCTTTTCATACTACACATTTCCATATATTCGTGAAGGTGGCGATTCATGTCACTCTTGGCCGTGGCCAATTCCAGCTGTAAGAAATAAGAGAAAATAATCAGCCTTAGGCGAGTCACTAGCAGTTTCTCCCAGCCTCACTCAATTTTACATACTGGTAGGGATGCTAAAGCTGCCCGGAGCCAATCCAAAACACCTGCACAATATATGCTTAACCTCAGTGTTCTATACTGCTGATGTATTCATCAGCTTATGAAGTGTATTTTAATCAGAGCTCAACACTGTTTTTAAACAGCGCTCAACTTTTTTTCTGCTGCTTGGCATCTTGTTTGTCAACATGCAGTGATTAATGAAAACATATTCTAAGCAGGGCAAAGACTGTGAGAAGCTACAGCTGTTGTGTCTGGCAACCTCTGAGGCCACGCATTTCCCAGCATGACAGTGGATATGCAAGACAAATAGGGGAAAAAGAATAATACTGCGTTTTTATTCTCTTTGTTCTGAAGGTTCTCTCTCCACCAGCTACAGATTTATGCTTGCTCAAAAATAGTGCTGTGTAGAGAATCGTATTTAGAAAAAATCACAAGGGCATGTCAAAGGAAACCACCTTTGCATCCTTAGATATACAGACATTCCACCTTTCCTCTGTGGGTGTACAGGACCAGAACACTGCATGTGTTTTCATCCGTTAGAATCAATTTATATTGTCATCGACAACTTCCTTACCTCTATCTGCCCTATTGTTTCTTGGTATTCCTTGTCTCTCGTTTTAAAGAAAGACTCTGTTTCGTGGATCAAGTTTCCCAGATTTTCTTCCTACAGGGGAAAGGAGCACAAAAAGAATTAGCAAGAAACTATCAAGCAATTCAGCAGCAGACCGAAGATTTTCTTATTTAACCTCACTCAGAAATGCAGGTTGTTATGCTCTTTCTGTTTCTTTAAACTGATGTACCAGGGAACACATTTTCATACCACGGCCATGGCTTTGCACACACAAGACAGTCTCTAATCAAGGAACCTACAGACCCAGGATCCAGCAATTAAACAGAGGTACCTAATGCATGCCAAAGAACAAAACCCATGGATTTCCCTGAACCTTCCACAGTCTGATCATGCTTAGGATGGATTGTAATTGCTTTCCAGCCATGAAACAAGTTTTCCTTGCATTGACCACACCACTACTTACAGCTTTGCTCTGGAATTCTCATTTTCCCATTCCCTATTATTACTCTCCAGTCCTTTCAGCCTCCATTCTCTCACATGGATGCTCTGCATGCATTGTTTCCTATTGAAATTCTTCACTTCACTGCTAGATAAAGCAAGCTCACTCCACCACACTAAGACGAAAACACCACACGTAAGAACACACGCGGTCCCAAAGGAAACATCCTGCCAGCCAATAGCTCCCGTATCATCATTGCTTTGGACTGACAGTACAGTCTGGGCTACAAAACACAGAGCCCTATTTCATGCTGTCAAAGAGACTAAACCAATGTCATTGTTCTCTCTTTCATGTGATTACCTGCCTCCCTTTTCCACAAAAAAAAAAAATCATTGTCAATTTAATGCAACTGCACTGATGAGCATTAATTATGTTTCCATCCTTTGGCCACATCTGTGGCAGCTTTATCAGGATCATACCTGGTATCAGCATCAGGCTAACCAGCCTACAGTTACAAGAATTATTTCACTTATCCTTTTATATGCAGAAGCGCTTTAAGGAGGAGGGTCATAAAAGGTGGCGGCTAGGGCACCGCGTAAGAACTTGAAAGGAATAAAGCCAGTGGAAGGAAGATTCAGGCATGTAAAGCACTACGTTAAAGACCAGGCACAGACGGAGCAGTCTTTATTCTGAATCTCCATCTACAAGACAAATCTACCCTTTCCTTGTGTAATTTTCATTTAGAAGGATTTAAGCTTCTTAAAACCTTTAGAGTTTTCGCACGGAAGGTCTGAGTTCGGCAATATTCCTCTGATAGCTGCGCTTATACATGCACACATGGGTATATGCAAATAAATCTGTCACTAATTCCAGCACATGGCTACACATTATCACTCTGCCACTCTGCCTGCTCAAAAGACGACATGCAGCTAAGTACGCTGCTTTCTGCAGTCCTAGCACTTCTGAGTAATCTCCGCAGTTTCAGAGTATGCCAGATGATACACAAATGGGAAGATGTAAATTAACACAGCCCTGGCAGTCACCATGAGACAATATTCAGGAGACTGCTGCCTCAGCATCTTTACACTACAGCGATGATGGAAGAAGGCAGGATTATTTCTTGTCGTGCTACTCAGTCATGAAATAACAGCATCACATTTAAGGTTACCCGCACAAAGCCAGACCTTGCCATTTCATTCTCTCTTTAGGCCTGTTTAAAAAGGCTCAGGAGTCACTGACTGAGGCAGCGTGCAGCCATTAGCTTACTTTGCGTGGGATCTTAAGTATTAAGAGCAAGCTGTTTATTATCTACCAACGCCAGGAGATTCCTAGTGACTGGGAAGATGGAAGCACAAGATTCACAGGTTCAGAAGATCCCTGGGGCCTTACACAGTCCTGCAACCACAGCTTCTTTGTTTGTGATGGGCTGGATGTACTTTATCGTGTTCCACTGACCATACTGAGTCTGTTTTTCTCTCCACTAGAATAACTGTGCAGTATCATCCCCCACACTGTGTGTACTATTTTGACAATTGAAGTGTGAATGTTAATCTACAGAGAAAGGGAGATGCTGTGTGGAAGATACAGGGCTTTAGATAAACTACTGCTTAGGGTGACAGATTGTGTGATGCTCTTACAACAGCTAGATGCGTTGGACCTTTTGACACTCGCTTGATACTTTCAAATGCTCAGTTTGAAGGAGAAGAAATGAAGTTTGGCAAATAAACTGATTGCACAGACCGAAAAGCAACCATAGAGAGAACGCACTAAGAGGATTTTAAAATCAAAGCAAGTTTGCGTGGCAAACCAGATCACCAGTCAAATATCCAAAGGCTCAAATGGCTAAAAGAGCAGCTGAGGGATACAGTTTCTGCAGAGAAAAGTTTGAGAAAATAATAAAAACTCACCTCTCCTTGGAGGTCAATTGAAGGATTGCAGTTTGTGAAGTCTTCCCAAAGAAGCAACGTTTCCTCATTCTCCTCCCACGTTAAACTATCACAGTCGTCATCAAAATCGAATGTCTCACGACTGTTAAGATAACAGAAAAAACATTAGCGAAAACTACTCCAGCCTCACTTCTTCAGTCCTTCGATTAATAGTCTAGAAAAAAAGGGGCTATGAGAACTGAATGAAGGAGACAATGCAGCAGCTGAAAATCCTCACAGTTTTTACAAACAGGCTTTACCACTGTCCCAAGTCCCTCGCTCCTGGGCTCTTTGCCACCCCAAAGCAGAATAAAAGATCCTTGTTAGCATTCCTGGTTGAAGTACACAGTCCTAGCTCTGTCCTCCAGATGGTGCTGCACATTTGTTTCCTCTGTTTGCAAAACCACAGAAATGTTTTAAACTATTCTTTTTATACATGGGAAAATGAGCCCAAACACAGTTCGAGGAATTTTACAAGAAACAGCCACTAGAAGACTCCCTGCTGATTTTCATGTTGACATTCAGCCAACATTTTCCCTGCAGCACTTCAAAACATTATTTTCAAAAGCAACCACTGTGAAAAAACTGAACCCCAAAATGATGTGCAGGTGAGCATAAATACTTATTGTTGACTCAAACAACAAAGATACTGCTACAGCCACTTAAGACTGAGAACAAACAGTGGCAAGAGCGACCTTTAACACTGTTATTTGGTCAAGCCCCTTCAGTACGGTCAGTTGTGCAATAAAGGAAAGTTTCAGAAGGCACTTGAGTCCCTTTTGGTTTGAACAGCAGCAGAGCGAAACACTAGTAGCTGCTTCTTGTCCCTGTTAAGGAGGCTTGGCAAAAATCTGAAATTGCTCCCAGAAGCAGTCTGCTAATTTCAGACTGATGCATTTTTGTTACTTTAGTTCACTTCCTTTTAAGCAGATAACATCTCAGTCCGGAAGCTGACTCCAATACTGTCTTTAAGAGGCTAAAGAGTTTGGCAAAAGAGACAGGCCATTTGTCTATACTCAGCATGACTTTAAAAAATAATTTAAAAAAAACTAATAAACTTGGACATACACGATCGTGCCTTTTGCAATTCAACTTCTTCAAATCAGTTTCTTTTTGCAAGAGCTATCCTTGTCAGAGAGCACAAAGGCTCCCAGTCCTGACTGCTGCTTACTTCAGACATACGTGCTGCATTTCGACCTTTTACTACTAGACACTTAAAGCTTCAGTTCATTACAGATAAAGTGCAAGTTGCTTTGTTTCTGTTAATGAGCTATTTAGCTATTTGTAAGCTATTATTTTCTACTTCACAAAGCCCCCAAACAAGACATTCTTAGAGATGTACTGTCTCCAATAAGCCATGAACGCTGTTCTAGGTCAACCCAATTTGAACGTATCAACAAGACTCCTACCACACTTTGTGCCAGGACCAGGAGATAAGAATTTCATTAGCAGCACCAAGAAAAACTGGGTATCGCAGGACAGGTTTAAGAACAAAACTAAAAACTAAATGCATTACCAACCCAGTAGCTAAATTTTAGCCTCTTGCTTTTCTAAAAAGTCTGCACACTATCTTCTGTCCCACTGAATTCTAGCAGTGGAGAAGTAAAAAAATCTGTATTTATTACACTGAATATTAATAAGGGCCTAAAGACATCTAGAACAGGAGTCCTAACAGGAGGAGTTACCTACAACTTTTGCAAAAAACATGCCCTCCTATGCATGAAATTCAGGAGGAAACAGAGATGCACGCCCTGAAAACAGTACTTTTGGCAACAGCTGACAACAGCAGAGGAGCTAGTGCTCCTTAGAGAATTTCTTGTGTACTCCTACGTATTAAACACTGTCCTACATTGTGTGGGAAAGCACTGGGAATTCTTCCCTCTGCGGTCACTGCAGAAGTTGGCAGAAGACACCCATATTCAAATGCTAGGAAAGTCAGACCTACGGTACTTGCTGGGGCCCCCTTTGTTAAAAGAAAAGAGCAGAGACCCTCCAAAGTCTCACCATCCTGCGGCCACCTCCATCATTTCTAGAGCAGGAGAAGAGGACGGTAGGGCACACCACCAACCAGCCTCCTGAACTGCTTTGTGTAGCATCAAGGTGCACAGAGTCCCTTCTCGGCTTCCACAAGCTTCCTAACGCTGCTGAATTCTATCCAGCCCAAGCAGCAGCTAGGTTCTTTCCAAAACTCTAGGAATCCAATATTCAGCCAAGCATACGGAACAGGCTCAATTTTGGGTTTTTTGCATGTTTCTTCTTTTGCTACTCATGTAGATTAAAACAGCATGTAAACACCTAGTTTTTAAACACCTAGTTTTACTACTATTTTTTTTAATATTCTCTATAGTTCCCTCTACTTAAGGGAGGAACAAAAACCAGTTTCTGTTAATTTTATTTGGACTTCCAGAAAACCCTTGAGTATGTACCATCCTGGCAGCTCAGGTTCAACTCATAGTGAGCACTGGGTGGAAAAAAAATAATATTTCTGAAAGCATACAGAAATAACTCAATACTCGAGTTCCGGGATTAAGTCTGCATTTCGGGATAAGTTTTCCCCGGGTTGTCAACAATACTCACAGCTGATTAAACATACGCTTCATTTCATCTGTGATGTTCAAAGAACAGCTGACCTCATCGTCAGAGAACCTGCCATTGTCTCCATCCTGCTCAGAGAGGTCATCGTCAGATGTGAGCTTGCGTTCTTTCTTCTTGGAAGCCACCTTAATTGGAGAGAAGAGCAGTAACTAGAAGGTTCAACTGAGGTGCTCTGCCATGAGGGGTGGAAATAAAGAAGGAGAGCCATTAGGTTGGAGCGACTATAACTGTTCATCAGTTCCCAGGCAATTCAGGGATTGCTCGTATTCAAGACAGGAATTGCATCTGTTAATGAGTGGTGAACACAGAGCACAAGGAAGCAGTTCAGAACGGCGAAGAGCAAAGCAAGCTGCAGGCTGCCAGCGCTCTATAGATGTTCGTCTGCTCACTGACACCAGTCTACGATCTACCAGAGAACATGCAGAGGTTAGAATGATACAGGGTAAAAGCATAAGCTGGCAGGAGTGCCCAGGCAGCAGGCTTGAGAGCAATGACAGAACTCTCCCTCTCCTGCCACCACCACAGGCTGTTGCTCCCAGCGTTGAACCACCATGAAAGAGTAGAGGGGAAGCCTTTCCAGATAGCCTTTATTTCAGGGTCATTCCCACCCCATCAGCAGAGGCAGACTGCCAGTTGTCAGGTTGACAGAAGAAGGGTTAACTGAACCATGAAGATGCCTGGACAACCTCAAAGAAATGAAGTTCACAGATGTGTAGAGAACTGAAGGGATACCCCCGCAAAGGGTGCAGAGGATCACTTCTTCATCTGAGGACTGTGAACATGAAATATATTCACAGATGGTGCCACAGAGTCACAAACACACGGTCCGCTCCCAACCTACTGTAGTTTTTTTCCTCTACTTGGCATACAAGCCATCCCTTATTGGTATTGTTCTCCGTGCCGATCATTTTAACCACTGCATGCTTGACAAATACCACTGCATGCTTTGAGCAGAAAGACACAGCAATTCTACTCAAAGACAAGAAGGAACCATTAGTACAATGCAATGGCTCAACATGCTGGAAAAGTAACTGTCTCCAATAAGGAGATTTGAATCTTTCGGGGTACATAAGAAAAAAAATAAAATAATAAAGAAAACAAACATTTAGGCAACTTCACTATAGCCAGAAAGCACAACCAGTAGAGACCACAAGGATCTTTTACAGTGGTTTTGTACAGCATTTAGCACACTATACAACATCACTACACAGAGAAAAGCATCAGACTTACTGAAAGACTGCACAGGACACATTTAGATCAAAGTAGAAGGAAGCTGGGTTAATCACAATTGAAATTGCAGTTATGACAGAAGACCAACTGCATTGGGAGTTACAGGTCTGCTCCACACAGAGCTCTAACTGCTTGCTTTTGGAGCAAATTAAATGATTTTCCTACTAGCACCAAGGAGCCACAATAGCTCAAGGAAAGCAACTGAAGCTTCTAGTCTCACAAAGCAGTCGTAGCTCACCACCACAGAAGTGTTATTGCTGGCCATGGAGCTTGAGCCAGAAATAAGAACATTGAGATGACAGTTCTACAAACTTAAAACTTCTCACTTGTGAAGGGAACAAATGTGAGGAAGCCCATTATGCAAACCTAGACCCTATAATGCTTTTTTCCCCCCTGCATTCATTGTAGACTAGCATCAGACTAACAGCATGTCTTAAAAGGTCATCCTGAGACTTCTTTTTTTAAACTCTAAATTTTGTGCTCTTAGTACTACTCCAGCTTCTGCAGAAGAGAGCTACACGTCCAGACCGAGAAAGAAGAAAATATGTCTACATAGAGAAATTTCAAGAAAAGGCAAATGACCTGGACCACGCTCCTCACCACTGGTCCCTCTTGTCCCCTCACTTCTTGTCCTACCCTATGGAAAATTCATGGCCTAATCACCTGGAATATCTTGGAAACGTCTTCAGAGTTGCGCTGCTGCGCTACATCACACAGCTTGGCTGTGATATCGATTCGCCGACAGATGTCCATGTCCACCTTCATGGCCTTTTCTTGAATCTTTGTGTCCAGGTCTGTCATGGGCTGCAGGAAGGACAGTAGTGATTATCTTCTATTATTATACAGTTCAGGAAAGAAGAGATACCCCACAGTATCTCTCTAACCCCAGGGCATACCATTCTTAAACAGTATTACATCTTGTTCTCCAGGAAAGGCAGTACACATACAACCTAAATAGACTAGACAGCTAACAATTAACATTCATATCCGATTCTAACAAAATTTCAACTCAGCGTGATTTGCTACCGAAAAACCTATACCCACCCCAAACCAACTGCTAGATGTGGCAACAGTAAACTTTTAAGGGTCAATAAAGCTTTAAGAATGGAGGAGAAAAACCCTGATGAGCATGGGCAAAATAGAATGAAATCTAAAACCTGATGAGTATGCAACACTTCCCCCCCCTTTCAGACAGAAAAACTGTGCCTGCAAGAAGTTGCTTTTAAAACAGAATCCCGGCTACACAGCAACCTCATACATACCACGAAGACATAAAATCAAGACCAGATCTAAAAAAGATCCATGAAAGCTTGCAACACAGAAAATACTCCTCATTGGCATTAACCTGGCTTCCAGCCTAGCAAAAATTCTACACGAAAAATATTTTGTCTTGCTTCACTCTGGGCAGTAATTATAAACATAATTTGTAAGAGATACTCCCACCCAGACAGTGCAGCTGGCTCGTTTTGAAGAAACATTGTTCCACAAAAAGCGTATTTTCCAACCTAGATGAGACTTTCTATGTTAGAAAGTACCACTTCAATGGCTAGGCAATGCTTCCACTTTGACCAGAAAAGCAGAAAAACTCTTTGCAGAGCTTTCTTAGATACCAAATCCTCCTTCCAAGGAGAAAGCTTTGGGGGTTTGGGGTTTTTTTTGGTTTGGTTTGTTGGGTTTTTTTGGTTTTTTTTTTTTGTTTTGTTTTTTTTATTAAGACAGAGTTCTTCTCCAGCCCCTGTCAACCACCTTTGGACAAGTTAGAGATTTTTGTTTTGCAAACACACCAAGAAAAAGAAATCTCTGAACACTGACACACTCTAAACACAATCTTATCAACGGAAGAGGTACCAGTGATTCTTATCCAGAGGAAAGCAAGAACCACGTGCCAACATTTTGCATTTCTGTGCTCTAAATATTTACACAGTGGGATTCAAAACAAGCATTCTCACTGCTTCCCGTAGGCTCTCTGCTCCCTTAGAGTTTGCAAAGCCCAAAGCACACTTGCTCTCGAGTTGAGGAGGATGTTTGCATTCCCCACCACCCTTTTTGTCCACACTGAGCAACATTGCTTCCCCAGTGGAAGTCACCACAGTGGCGGAGCCCTAACAAGTTTCTGCCTTTCACACTGCCTCTAACCAAGCATGCCTATTCTCAATTAAACACCAGAAGAAGAGATAGCTAATTGCTGAATTTCACATGAACAGATTTAGTGGCCCCGAGAGAATGTATCTGACACCAGGGAGCAGGTTCTGCAAGCTTATATAAAGACAGAAGGAAGCATTTTTACACAAAATTACAGAATAAATAAGCATAATAGGACATATTCATTAGACAACTGGCATCAGCACTACATGAGCATCAGTCTTCCAGAGAAAGGCACCTTACTTCATGTTCACCCGGCTTGTTTTTCTAGATACCTACATGAGTACATGCTCTCAGTACATCAGAATCTAAGACAAAATTCCCCAGTCATAATCGAAAAGATCCCCCAGCTTTGAAGGAAAGTCAGTATCTAATGAGACATGAGGAAATTCCTGAGAAAACAAATATTTTCTAAAAAAAATTAGGTCGAAGCAGCACTGGAAGCAAAGCCAGATACCCGAATCAGTGATTCTGGGTTAATCTCTTCAGAGCTTTCATAAAGGGAGTTGGGAAACACATATAGCGTGTTCCTTTTTGAACACAACTTTCTTGCGTGATTCAGAGCAACCCCCCCCCTTGTTAGCAGTACGTGGGGCTGCACAGTGATGAACCCTTTACTCTAACCTGTGAGTTCTCCAACCTTTTTTTCCCCACGGCTGCAGATGTGAATGCCGGCACCGCCAGCTGTGGAGAACGGGAAGGGAGGGAAGAGTCCGGGTTATGGGCTAAGCAGCAAGTTAATGCATCTCTACACAGACCAGACAGGAAGCAGGGGGAAGGGTGATCTGTCTGATGCATTAGATCATAAAGGCAGCCATAATGCTAACTACAAAGCAGCACTCACTAAGACCATAACCTTTTTATGAATGAAGCCATTTGCATGACACACACATTTCACAAAGGCAGTGGGAGCTGGCCACTCTGCTCTGCAGTGTACTTACATCACTCATCAGACCCTTAAAGACCACAAGTTCTGCTTTCAGTCTCTCAATCTTTTCATTTAACTCCTCCTGGAGAGCTTCCGCTTCCTGCGCCTCCTGCGAGAGAAAGCACACAAAGAACTAAGAGGTAATAGGGCGACATACGCTCCCTCACTTAACCTCAGCAGGGCTGATAAGGCACGTCACCACCCCCGCATTTCACTTTGTCAGAACCTTCAGCGCCTTCCTGCTTCAGCTTCCGAACATGAACACTGCTCTCTAGCAACTAGCAATGCAGTCAGCTGCTCTAGCTAGAAGAAAGGTATTTAATTAAACAAATTCAAATAATTGCTAGCATAATAAAAGGTGCAGAGAAAACCTGGACCTTTCAATGCATACTGTTCAAAACTTACCTCTCGCAAGGTTTCTACCATAGATTCCAGACTCATCCTTCTCGTCAGTTCCTCTTCCCATCTGAAAGACAAGATTTGCAGGCGAAGTGTTAACTATGGAGAAAAGTAGATTTCCACCCCCCCGAAATTCACAAGTCTTCTAATAGCTGTAGGATGATGACAGTTATTTGAAATGTAAAGCAGATGGTCCCCCTCACTTGTACACCCTCAAACGAGTAACATTAAGTCTATAAGAGAATAAAAGCTAAATCCACTTCCATTGGGATCGGTACTCTTCCTGCTGTCCTATGCAATATTTGGTTGCAAATAAGGTGGGAAATCTTCAGTGCAAAAAAAAATAAAAAAATAAAAAAAATTCAGTTGAAGGTAAGTTATCTGAACCAGCAGTCTTACTATTTATCTGTTCAGTCCAATCAATTCATTCGTTTATGTGCCTTCAACATGAAAATCCTCAATATTCTACACGCCCCAGTCATTTCCCAGCACTACAACTGCAGAGTACTCAAGGCAAGCATCCTTGAAGGCAGGGTATACACACTCACCGCTGCTGCAGTACCAAAAGGAATTACAGCTACAAACTGTATAATTAAAGCTCATACTACAAGCATCATTATGTTTGAGTTCATTAGTGGATTACATGTTAAGATATCCAGCAGTTGGGTTTTTTTTAAGCACCGAAACCCTTTAAAGATCAAAACCCAGTATTTGACAATACTAACTCGGAAGCTAAGATTCTTGAAAACGTGACGATACACATTCATACGCATGGATACAGTTTGAGTTCGGGGGGAGTGAGGGAGAAAGAAAAATGTGTGCCGCTCTCTCTGCATGGGCAGTAGTGCCACACAAGACTTGCCCAGTCTATTATAACAACAGGAATTACAGCCCTGGAAAAGAAACTTGGGATACCACATGATTAAAAACAATCCTGTGAACGTAATCCCTGAGTACCATCATGAGAGTTTCTGTTGTCACTTCAACACTTTTTATAGTTTAGCTGAAAATGGCAAACCACAGGCCCAGAAATCTATCAAATCAAAGCATCCTTGAAAACGTAGGGTTAAATCTGCCAGAAGGCATTGTTTCATCCTATTTTCAAATCCACAAAGAAATCTGGTGATGGCTAGATTGCGGGATATTCCTGCTGAGGCGGCTGATTTGATGCATACATCATCACTATGCTACTCGATACATCTCCACATGCAAAGCGCAAACTGAATCCCATCGGAAATGGAAGCCAGGGCGGATCATTGCAGCAGGAAAGGACGCAGGAGGCACGGTGCTATTGCAGCTTGCTGTCTTCAGGCACGATCAGAGGCACCTGAATGGGTTACATCTTCAGGCAGCGGCAGCAGCTCTGACAAGCACGGTGCCAAGATGACAGGCTGGCTACCTCCCCTCTTTCCTGCTATTGTGGTGCAGGAACAGCCAACACAACTGCGTGCGAATTCTCCGTTGTACAGCTGAAGTTTGATTTATGCAGGAAGACTTGTGCATCTTTTTACCAGCAATGATTTATTGCCAAGCAGAGTAAAATATTTAGGCTGAAATTTGCATTTGTCATCAAATGTTTTAGCTCATATTCCCATATCCTGTTAGTTTTTTGACTACTAATTACACGTACATTTCTATAAAAATAGTAACTTTGTTTTTCAGATTTTAACATTAAAGTCAAGAAGGTGAAATTAATTAAAGCAGCCAATTGCATTCACAATCTGTAAGATGGTCTCCTTCTGTTAGAGGGAGTGCTGCATGGCTTTAATCATTCCTCCTGGTCTTTCTGCCAGCAGGCTGTCATTCATGGATGGAAGTCAAGCAGACATTGAAAAAACCGATACGCTGCTTCTCAAGATTTTAGCTGTTGAAATGAGGAATGCTGGCTGCATTCAGGTTATCCTGCGGTATTATTTGCATCCCCACAGTGCACTGTGTCTTCTGCAAAAAAGAGCTGTTATTTTTGGAAAATGTATAAGTGTATTTTTACTGTCGATGCCAAAAGCTAGCAAAAATTATTAGCATTCTTCCCCAGCAGTTCAGCCATTCTGGGCAGCTGCCAAAATTACATATCTCAAAGTCTGCTCAGACTAACCTTCCTCATCCTGCAGAAATTCCAGTAGTTCCATTTCTTCTCTTTGTGCCAGTTAAAGTGCATTTTGCTGAACAGTGATTTGCAGCCCTAATTCCCTTCTGTCAAACTTGACATGGTGTCTTCAAGAAAAGAGGAAAAGGATGCCTTCTTTTACACCCCCCCCCCCCAAATTCCTGTGTTTCTCTTAATTATAGGAACAATAAACATTCAGGTAAATTTTTAACCAAAAAGATCATGCCTAAGAGAAGGAAATTTACACTGGACTGATAATAAGGGTCCTGCTAACCATTAATATCACATCCTTAACCTCAGAGCACATTTCTCCCACCCACTACCAAGCTGATTAACCTCATTTAACAGCTAAAAACGCCAATCTTACTTTCTCCTCACACTTAAACCTCAGGAGACTATTTGTAGCGACGAGAGGAAGGAGACGGACAGGAAGGTAGAGGATGACAATGGAGCAGAGGATTAATTCTCCATTTAAACTTCCAAGGAAGTGAGACAATAGAAAGATTGCTCATTCATATGATCATCCTGCATTTGCTGTAACACACAAGACTTTAAAAGGGACCTTGGCAGCTGTGCTACTACGCACTCCAACAAATGCAGCAGCAAGGAGTCAGCATGCCACTGAGAAGATGCTAACTATGGTTCTGATGTCTTTAATATTCAACACACTCTAAATTACTCTCCCAGTAATCAATATCTTTCTCTTCAGTTACCGTCTAAAAGCAGAGGACAGTAATTCCACAAGTCTTAATCCCAGCAGGATGCTGATGCCCTCTGCTTCTCAGCAAACAGAACCGGTGACGCCACTTGCACGTGCCACCTAACGTGTCGATGAAAGGGACCAAAGCCTTCATCTCAAGGAAGAGGAAACCACCACGCCATTAATCACTTCTGCAGCATAAGCGGAGCAGACAGGTAACTCCTCTGCTGGAGAACCACAGGAGAAGCAGCGGCAGGAATGATGAGGACTATAACACCCAAAAGGGAAATGGCTGGACACACTACAGGCTGAAAAAACAGCAGTCTTCACATATTTGCTCTAGGATATTAGCTAGCCAGCTGTTCCCACTGCTCTCAAATACACTTAATTCTTGTCTCAGATACATCAATTGCTATGATTTCCAGCTGTATCCAAAAAAAATAATTTTTCTGACCCAGAAAGGCAAACGTTGCCATCTAAATCTACCAGACTTCACGGCTTCTTATTACATTGTCAGTTACTTCTTAAAAAAAAAAAAAAAAATCAGCAATATGAATTTCAAATCTAACCAAGCTTTTTTCCTTCTTTCCCACCTTCCAAGGATGTTTTAGTTCCAACCACCACCTACCCAACCCCCCAAATAAAATGCTAGTCTGAATTTTAGGAGCTATGGATCTATTCCCCTTTTACCAGATGTGACACATTACATTCCAGCGGCATTCAGTCATTGCAGCTTCAGGCCCCAAACTACTTCTGCAGTCATGTCTTACGTAGCTTAGAGGAGAACAAAGGATGCTGGCTTTCTTTAACGGGAACAGCTACATTACAGGGATATTAGACAAACAAAACACATGAATAGTCAGCTAGGATTAACATTGCTCAAAGCGGTGTTCTTGTAAAGCTGAGTCACACCACAAACTTGTGTGTTTCCTTTGAAATTGGAAGAGTAGCTACCAGTTCACCGATACTAACGCCTTCTACACCTACTCTTCTCCTACACCTACGAAAGCCCATGGAGACATGTCAAGAACTGGATAATGTCCCTTAAGAGCTTCTCTAAGTTTTCCAGCCTTAATGTTCATGAAATTAAGGTGAGCAGTCCATGTTGACACAACAAGCTTCAAACCACTTTCCAACTCCCTGAATACCTGTGTCAAGGAACCCATCTTCCTTTCTTCTCTCCCAGCATTATCAAGTCAAGTTTAGGAATACAGACCAGTGAAAAGAATTGCCCATTGGAACAGATTCACAAAGCCTCTTTAGAACAGAAAGTTAGTTTTAGAGAACTTCACCTTTACAAAAATTGTTCAGTAATTTTCTTTTAAAACCTCAGGATTTTTAGATGAGAGTATGGTATTACTTAGACAACAAACAACGTGCTTACGAAGTATGTCAGATATAAACCTACTGGTTTAAATATGTTTTTGCTCAAGGCAGAAAGGCACAAGTAGACCAGTTGATAGCTAATGATGCCTGATGGCATCAACTTTCATTAAAAATATCCCTCCCTCAAGGAAGCAAATATTCATCCAATGACATTTAATGACAATACATTTTTTCCATTAAGAAAAACTCTTTAGGAAGACCAGACCCTTCTTCCTAGTAGTTTTATACCACCAAAAAGGAACAGAATAACAGAAAACATTTACAGTGCTCAAAGTTTTTCCCCTGTCACTCTTTCAGGTACTGACTCTAAAGCTTTTCACTCTGTTTCGTTATTGTTGGAGTGTCTTCCCATCAGTTTATGGGGAGAAGAGCAGTAACAGAAAGGAAAACCTAATAGCTTCTCGAGTGCTTAAGTCCACAACAGGAAACGGAAGTGTTAGTTTGAACAATGACTATAAAATGCTCACAAAAATATTAACAACTAATGATTCCTGAAAACATAAACCTACTGGCTGGGTAGACGGCGCTTTGAGCAACCTGGAAGTGGGAGGCGCCCCTGCCTATGGCAGGGAGGTTGGGACTGGGTGATCTTTAAGGTCCCTTCCAACCTAAACCATTCTATGATTCTATTGAAGAGATGAACTGTCAGTGCTATTTCAGGGAACAACGTAATTGCTTTTTCTTGCATGCTAAGACACCACTATTCCATTTTTGGCACAAAATGCACCCAGCCTTGCTGAGCTGTTGGATACGAAGCATCTAAGATGGTACATTCTCTGATGTCCCACACCTGCATGAAGATGGAAGAGAACACCCATGCTACAGCAGGACCATGTAATTACAGCTCCAGCACTGTCCAGGAGGGTTTGCGCTCTGCCATCATAGGTCAGAGACACGTCTTTGTGCTCCTGTTCCTTTGCGGCAGCACTGCTTGTTCTTTTGCGTGTTGGGATCTTTTTGACGTCCATACGTTGTTTACAGGAACTCCAAATGGCAAGGCGTACTGCACTGCTCACCAGCGCTGGCATGAGATTTAACACTTAACGTGCACAAGCCTAACCGATTTAATCATTTCGCATTACTCATGGTCATTACATGCCGCCTCTCACTGCGGGTCTGTAGTAACATGCCCGCTAATCCCCTCTCCAACACCTAGATAATAACTATCAACATTACAGTTTATAACTCTGGTTATTATACACTGATTTCATTTGAATTGACTTAACGGCCCATCAGATGTACAAACTTAAGTTCCCACACAAAAGATCCACAGCCTAATCCTGTAATCTGCTAAAACAGAAACTTGGGCAGAGCATGCTGTTCGAGAGAAGCATACTGTGGTAGTTTGGGATAAGAAGGCATCATATTCAAGACTTTCTGGACAGATGTAGAGAAACCTTCATGATACTAAAATTCTGCTGCTGCAGCATCAGTCTCTATTTAACCGTTTGCAATGGTATTTCTTAATTAAGTGAAGAACCTACATCTGCAACATCACTAAATCATTCCTGATACAAGAAGGCAGTCTGGGATTGTAAATACAGAGCCCTCTGCATCTTTTCATTAGCTCAAAAGAACCGGACCATGAAAGATGGATTTAATTTTAAAAAACCCTCTATGAAGCCTTATTTTGTTAAGAAAAAAAAAAAAAAGGCAGAAATGCACCATTCTCTCTGCTTTTAGAATCCTTGCTTAAGAGATCATTTCCCTATCCAGTCTCAGTTTTGCACTACACTAGACATAAGGCTGCATTAAGCAATTAGCTTATTCACAAATGCTACCTCTTGTTTAAGCGAGCATTTTTAAGATGCTGTAATATAGGGATTCTTCCAGATTATCCCAAGCACAGCCCATTTTGATCCCACATGCCCTGACTTCTTATTGAAGCAAATTAAATGTTAGTTGATGGGCTCCATGTAAAATGTATTAATTTAATGTGAACGTCTGATTCCATTAAAGCCTGGCTGTAACACAACGGCAGCAGCACTCTTGAATGAAGTCATCTGTTGCTTATGACAGGCAAGAAGCATCCCCTCCACAGAATCACAGGATCTCTTTGCTAGAAGTCAGCCATCACAGCATCAAATTTCCCAAACATCAGAGCAACGGAGGAGTCTGTATCCCTGGACCTGTAGCAATGGTCTAGACGATACAGGTAAATTCCCTGCGTAGCAGAACTCGCACCCTTTGCAGTGTTACAATGAAACCTCTGAGTTTTAAAGGAAGGGTTAATATTAAAGCCCCATTCTAGACTTGTGCTCTACCTAAAATAGCATACAGTCCTTTGAACAACAGCAAATGCTTGTGAAGAGAATTACTAAAAGAACTTACTATACAGAAAAGCATTGCATAATTACGGCTCCTGACTACACAGACCTGGAAAGATGCTCCAGCCTGTTACTGGAACCACAATAAAAATCATCTGCAAGTTCATTTGTGTTTTGCTCCTGACCACACGAGGTGTTTAAACAAAAGCCATGCATAATGTCACAAGAGTTCAACAACTAGTTGTAGAAGCAACAGCTATGCCTGCATTCCTTTATAAAGAAAATTATGGTGCTTTTAATACAGTAGGAGAATCCATGTATAATTGTGCAATATTCACAGCAACATTAAACACATTTTAAGCCACACAGCTACAAGTCATATGCTCCTGCATGACTTATTCTTGCAAACAATACTGCACTAAATAAAGGCCAGTTTTAAATCTACAATGTCTTTTGATACTTGGATAAGCTTTGGACCTCTCCTTTTGTACTTGCACCCAGCCCCAAACACACAAGTTCATTAACAAAGACACAAGATACTTATTCAAAATAAGTCTAACACAGTGGGTGAGGCTGCTGTTGGTTGTTTTCACAAGATTTTGTACAACTTTCTGACAGAGAAAGCATGTGAAAGATCTCCTGTCTTTGCAGGAGAAAAGCGCCAACTAGGAACTTCAGTTATTTTCAATCTCATAGCTAACCAAGTGAACAAGAAAAATCCTTGAAAGTCTTCCATTTACCAGTGCATCCAAGGCTATTAATGGTGGTAGTCTATTCCCACATCACATCGTGGCAGATTCACTTGAAACACTGCTGCCTTAAAAGATAAAGAATTATTTTTTCACTGTAGGTGGACCAAGAACTAGGGTAAAACAGGTAAAGACATCAAGCTCACTGCCGCCCAGCTTTCACGTTAAGTAAGGCCACATTCACAGAACCATCTTCCCCGATTTTCTAACTGCTGTCAACTGAAGAACTTTGATTCAGCTCGCTGTCAGAACACAGAGGTGCTGGAGCTCTAAACTGAACAACTGCCATGCAAAGAAGTCTTTTATTTTCCCTCATGTTTATAACCTCACCAGCATCCTGGTTTCTAAGCCATTCTGCAGGACAGAGTCCAGAACTTCTGCAAGTACTTAAGTTACTTTCATTGGAAATAAAAGTTTTGTACAGCTTCCTCTTTTCCCCACGTACCGCTTGCTCTGTGCTTCTCTAAACCCATCTCATACTCTCCTGAAGAGAAAGATCAGGCCCATGACAACATAACCCAAACCTGCATATCACTGACCTGCCAATGATTTTAAATATTACCTGGTTAAACCTGTGAGAAGCGTTCAAAACCGCAACTCCTGCCAGCGATGGCCAGGAGTCCACCCTCCTGAAACGAACCCAATCAGGTAAGGTAATTCATTTCAGTGTTTCATGCAAGCTCACAGCATCTTTACATCTCAGCATGGCTCTTCCGCTGCTCCTGTTCATCTCGGGCATATGGAAACTGTAACTGCTTTGGAGGAACAGAACTTTTATACTTTAAGGAGCAAAACCACAAAAGGCCTCTGTCTAGTCAATCTTTATTTATAAAGTATCCATACTGTAGAATCAGAGTATACTTAAAATCACATTTTATCACTATTGTCCTCCACACCTTAAACCATTGTGCTGATCACAGGAACACAACCGCTTCCTGCAGCCTGCAGAGAAATCATTGCTGGTAAGTCATAAACTGTTCCGGCTGATAAGATACCATCAGATCGCGAGCTCTTGGAGCACGGCTTACGATGTAATTCATAATATGCTAACTAATACAGAAGGTAAACTAAACACCGCCCTCTGTATCCTCCTCTGCTGTTTGCCAGCATGCCAAGATGGATTTGCAAATTTGTGCCCAACCTGTCCCAGCAACCACAAACACAAGAAATAATAGATCAAGCTGCATTTACTTCTCAGCACAGAGCCGTGAGCGCTGCCAGGCTGCAGCAAAGCATTGCAGGCGGAATTAATGCTAGTGGTATTCCCCTTGCCACCAGCAACTTAAATTCATTTTTCACTCCTGTCAAAATCTTCATGACAGCGTTTACAACCCCTGAACAAATATACCTCTCTTAAGCACGAACAAATAATTCTGCAGTGTGGATCTATTGCAGCTTTTGACAGCTGAAACACAGTTTTTTCGCTAGGTATAGTGGACCCCAAGGAAGGGGAGAGGGATTTGTTCAGTAACATGAGAAAGCGGGGATTGCCTGCCTTCCATTTCCCAGTAAGCCCAGCGGTGACTGACGCTAGCCCAGAACTGCTTCTAACAAAAGAGCCTTGTGAAAACAGCAACTCGGGCAACCGCAAGGCCTACAAGTTCAGTCTGTGGGCTTGCTTTGGGGGGGTTAAGGATTGGGCAATAAAGGAAAAGCAGCCAAGAGAGCAAGGTAAGGACACAGCAGTCTACAATTAGAAAAATACCAACAGCTCGAGTAGGCAAAGACTTAGGAACCGGGGAGGGGGAAAACGTGCAGCACAGAAGCAGAACCCCTCAAAAGCCTACCTCTAGGAAGTTCCCACTGCAACAAGGGAATGTTCTGACGAACTTTAAACTTCCCATTACCGAGATCAGCCCTTAGTTTTATTGAGACAGCCTTGCAGCTGTCCAAAACACATCATAGACGTGAGCTGCAAAACAATTACATTAGCTAGGATATCAACTTCTAGCAAGCGGCTCTCTGTCATTAAGACAGGCAACTACCGTTGCCCATGCCAACAGGATACTCCCTTTCTGCAGTTAGTCTGAATTCAGCAGACTGCTGGGGAGCGGGACCTTCCAGCACCACGTCTCTCTGCCTCCAAGATACCTGCAGCAACCTTTCATTCTGAAAGGAAATGTCAGACAGACGGTTTGCTTGACAAGCCAGCTCTGATTCCAGGAATATGATACAGCCCACGCATGGCATAGTAAATATGATTAGGTCTAACTACAAGACATCTGATAAGATTTAAACCCAAACACCCATTTGACATTGATCAATATAGCATGACGCTTTTGGCAAGATGAGAATCAGAGCACTGCATTTTGGGCTTCTTTTTAGCTCCACGGTGCAGAATTAAGTCATCTTTGTAAATATTTTATTGTAGCCTAGGTAGCTACTACATCAGCCTTCCTGGGACAACGATCAAATTCTTGGTTCTCTTCCTCTTGTACCAGTTAAGTCCAAGGCATTTCCCCCATTTTATAGGTATATCCGCTTATTTTTTCTCCCTTTCTCTCTCTCTCTCGATTTCTATTAACAATATAAAGGAAATTTTAGACGACGGACACATCCTGATTTCACTATATTGGAGGACAGCATCATATTTCCAAGGCTGTTTCCCACGCTGCTATTCTTATTTACCTCTGACAGGTCTCACAGTCCTGATGGGCATTCATTGTGCCAGCAACCCACCGACCGGCACAAGCACAAAACTAGGAGGAAAAGGAGAACTTGAGCAACTAATACAATTGAGAAGAAATCCCATTTCTCTAGAGATTAGCCCAGAGGTCTCAAAAGCCGTTGTACTATACTCTCATTTTTAGCTCATAGCCGGGTCCATGCTCATGTCAGTTCTGTCTGATCAAACTGTTTTCTAGAAACTAGCGGCACTGCACTCATTTCTATACATTAATATAGCAAACCCTTATCTCATTTGCCACTGAAGCCTACAGAAGAGCTCTGCACAGTCTGGGCCTGCAGAAGACAACTGCAAGCGCAGCTTATGAAACAGCCAAGGCAAAGAACATTACATTCCTGCGAAACTGTTGTTGTAACTGCAGATAAAGTAATTACTCTGACTCATTTTGAAACAGGTAATCTGAAAAGCACAGGATTACATTCCTGTACAGTGCTGCTAGCTACAAGTTAATTATCAAATACTGAATTCCCATGTAAGGAAATCTCTAGCAAACACAAGTACTACAAACCTCATGCATTAAAGGCAGCTGATCGCATATATACATTTATTTTACAACTCTGCCTATCAACAAGCTGCAATTTTATGGTACTTAGTATGTCAAACATTCAGGTGTTTTGTTCTGACACTTTGGCACAGGCATATATATAAAACTGCTGTGAAATTCATCCAAATAAACTCACTACTCAGCCATTCTCTTTGAAGAAAATATTACCAAAATACAGTGACAGATGCTATAAAACTGAAGTGAAGGACAAAGAACAGAACAGAGATTACCAGCCTGAAGAAAAGTACTGACTTAAGTAAATTTTTTTATTATTATTTTTTATTGTTACTTCCTGCAGAAGTCAAAAAGCTGCCCAGTATTCTCTGCTTCTCCTGAGAAACTGCTCTATGTTTATCTACCCACCTACGGTATGGCGGGGGGAGTTAAATTTCATTATGTGGGTCTGCAGACACGTACAAGCACCTCTGACCAAATGAGAAGCAGAAGTTGGACATCTTGAAGTAGTTTGGTTTTTTTTTGGCTAACCCTGCAATAGCAGGGCAGGAAACAGTAGCCCATCCAGTGCTTTTTAAATCACATTGCAATTTTTGCATAGACTATTCATCATCTCAAATTCTTTCGGTCAACATACAGAAATAGCCTGGTACAAGTGCTAATGTGAGAAACTTGTAGAATTGCAGTCTCCTGCACCAAAAAGGTCAAAACAAGCTTTCAGAGACCCTGCGCAGACAAAGGAGAGCCTGCGCGAGGAGCCGGAGCTGTGGAACACAGCACGCTATTATCCCGGTGTCCCAGTAAAGCCATGTGATTCCTTTGGACAGCTCATCTCCGACATCCACATCATTACTGAAATAAATACAGGCTGCAGCAGAACAGAACAGAGTGAGAAAAATTTCTTCTGCAAATTGGAAGTTGGGTTGTTTATAAGGGAGTTACCAACAATACTTCAGTGCTCAGTTTCAGCAACGAAACTGCACAATGAAAAGGGATTATTATAACTGACTCACGGAATAATCACAGAAAAATCCATCCATTGTTTAGGGAAACTTAAAAATTGCTTAATGCTCTTAATTTAATCAAATGTATTTAAATGGCAGAAGATAGGCACCAGCATGCCTGTCCCAGAATCTGAAGCTTCACTGGCTTCAAATAAAATAATTACAAAAATGAATATCAACCTTATTCCAGGCCTTCGACACAGTTTTAATAGTTTGCTAAGATGCAAAACTACCAGCGTGTACTTTAGAAAAACACCACACCATTGTAAACTGCACACTAGGTAGTATCAAGCAAATATTTGTAATAAATAAAAGCTTTCCACAGCCTGCCACCAAATATGACTTTCAACCCCTATCCTCCATGCGAAAAATCTACCTAGCGATTCGACCTTGACATACCGTGGTTTCTAAAGCAGGGGGGTCCCATCCTGTTTCTCTTCTCCCTAGCACACTCACTTCAAGCTCTCAGTTCTTTACCTCCTCTTCAGCACATTAATTTTAGAAGAGTCATATAAAATATCCATTAATAAATCTAACAGGTCAGTAAAAGGATTACCAGCACAAACGACCACGTCAGCCTTTGACATGACTTGTTTCAGAAGGCAAGCACCCCAAGAGCTTCATAGCTTCTACATAAAATCCAGTACACGAGACTTGAGCTGATTTTCAAGGTTCTCCCTCTCATCTTTAGCAGCACAAGAAGAATCCATATTTTTCCACGGATAATTATACTCCCCCTTCCCTCACCTTTCCTTTTTTTACCCCTAATTCTCAGTTCTTTCCCATTTTTTATCGCCAGAACACAGGAGACACCTGAAGAGCTGATAAAAATATTAGTACACAGGAGGGCTTTTGGGAGGGAGGAAAAATAATAAGAAAAAGAAAGCCTACAATAAACCAGATTTGAAAACTACTTATAGCCAAGAACGCTCACTGTAACAAAGGAGTATAATTCTATCTAGTTCTAGCCTTGCAGCGACTTTTAAAAGATGTCATAGAAGCATGTTCTAATATACACCATCACCATTTTAAAAATACATTTGTATTTTTATGGTGCTTAGGACATTTCACTTGTAATTTCTCACCTCCTACTGCTGCTAAGGACTCTTCACAAAATACAGAGACCTTGCCAAAAGTCTGGCAGCGGAGGAGACAAGTAGTTACAGAAGAGATTTAAAGCCATAATAAGATCTAACGCTAAGCTGTCGGAAAGTACAGGCAAACTTCTGTGGCATGAATTTCCTTTCTATTTTCTATAAACACCTAACGAAAGCTTTCATGAATGTCCTCTTGGAGGCTGCCAAGTTAAAATAGTGCATTATCTCAGCTGATGCACATGACTACACGGAAGATTCTTACATCACAGCTCTAAGAGAAGTAATCTAGCAGGCTTTTAACTACAGGAAATTTTTCCCATGTAGGGTGAGGACTATTCCTTTTCAGAACCGCCTTACGACTTCGTGGCAATCTGCTATCAAGAGGAAAACCTGGCTGTTGTGAGTGTTGCCATTGCACTGTGGGTCTCTGGCTCTCCAGACGGAACTGGGGTTTTCTGGCACTGGAACGTTTACACTGTGGGCTGCAGGTTGAGTTCCACCAAACGGATCCCCAGCTCGATCTCTCGGGAAGAGGGGTTTGCATAGTAAGCCAGCAAACCGAGGATGTCTGCCCCATTTCCACAGTTGAAAAATAATCTCAGCTAAACTGCTAGCCTCTCTGAAGGATTGCTTTCAGGAATACACCAGTAAATCGCATGTGTTGCATCTGGGCTAGCTGGTGACCTTAAAAGAAAAAGAAATACGTCACTGGCATAGCACAAAGTGGTCAGAGACAGTACCATTTTCAAAATCTACTGCAGTCCACTAACACATAAACCCCACCTCCTTTTCAACAGATACTCCCATCTTCTTTCATTTCAGTATTCAGGCAAATCATCCATTTCAGGGAAAAACTGCTCCATTTCTGTAAAGAAATACTGAACTATGTAATTACATGTACAACTAGCTAAGCTTAGCTGTTGGAACCTAACTTGCCCTAAGTTCAAAACACCGGTATTTTTAACATCCTCTCTCATAAAAGATCTTTGTTTGACTTACTGATTTGATGAGTAAATGCTTTCTATACATAGCCATTCCCTTCGCTAGCCGTGTTGTAACCACCCTGCTGTTATCACCTCCAACTAATTCTGAAAGGCTCTGATAAGACCACGCGATAACAGATCGGGATTACTCTTCTGTGGAAAGGAACCAGAGATCCTGCTGGAATGTATTACCACAACATTTACATTCACTTCTGCAGTTCTTCAGCCTGAAATGCCAAGAATAATAGCAAGATGCAGCTAAAGCGCTCGCCGCTCTCCTTACCTAGGTTCCTCTCCATCTGCCCTCCCTCCTCCTCCACACCCTTTCAGAGCCAGCCTCAAAACCAAGAGGTAGAAGTCATCTTCAGCTCTGCCCCAGTACTAAATATTTTACTGAACCTATTAAAGATCAAGGAAACTTTATTAAAATGAGATAATGCTTATCTGCTTGCAGGAGTCAGGAAGGCAGGTGGGATACACACCTAGTACAATAGTGCTCCTGTATGGCCGTTATCTTATCTACATTTTGAGTTTTATTACCTTTGTAAAGGTAAATATATTTAAGCACAGCTTTTATGTGTAGTATCAGGATTCTAAGACGACAAGTATTACAAAAAATAAACTGCTCTTCAAAGGCTCCTACGACACTTGAGGAAATACACAGTACTCTCGCACGGTCCTTCAAGAAATGTAAGAACGCTCACTCTGTTTAAGCTGCTTTAATCACTTCCAGTACAATGGGCAGATTAATATAGTTTAGTATTCCTAGTTAATTATGGTGACTAGCCTTTACAGAATTACCATTAAACCACGGTACTATGCCATTTAGATGAAAGTAAATTAATAAAGATGACAGCTAGGAGGTTATGAAATTCAAGATTGGACATTTAAAAAAAAATATTTGTATGACAGCAGATCAGTTAAATTCACACAATGGTTGTTTCTGCTGTCTTGGTTGCATAAATTCCCAAGAACATAATTGTTTAATACTTGAATTCACAGGCAAACAATGAAAAAAAACCTTGATGAACTCTGGCCGATACTGGAATACCCTCAAAGATCCTACTCCCAGGCTTACCGAAGCCTCATCTCGTCTCTGAAAGACAGTAAGCTCAGTTTGCCTCCTGCCACAAAGAAAGGTGAAGTTGCTAAGTTTTCACACATGAAATCCAATGTTAAGGCAGTCTGAAACACCGCGGATTGTTATTAGTGGGGGGGGAAGATAAACTTACTGGCAGTGGCAACCCTGTGCTCTTTACGGAGGGGAGGAGATGGACAGCAGAAGAGTTCCAGTACAGACTGGGGTTTAATGCAAAAGGCCAGTGAAAAGGAGTGACTGAGACAGTGACCTCATTCCCCTGCCTTACGACTGCCCGACAATTACAGGAGAATTAGGCCGAGTCACGGACCCAAACCCCACCTAAATCAAAGCCCACCCCACGAGAGAGCCATGCTAGCTCACCATGGGGAGTAAACCCCTGCCCACAGGTCTAGGGACGTATCTCATTGAGGATTTTAGAGGAGGAAAATCAAACAGTAATTAACGCATCACTGAATGCCGCAGAAAGAAGAGAACGGCTGTACATTTGAGAACAGGATGACACCTCTTTCAGGGCTGCAACAAAACGATGTTAGCTCAGCACCTCGACACCCGGTTCACAGCACCCACAGCAACACGGCGACTGAAAGGCTCCTACCAACCCCTACATGAAATAACAAGTAAAGATGACAGTGAATTCCTCCCAGCCATTGCAACTTAACAAGGAGGAGTCTGACTGCATTGCATATAAATGGACAGAAGGATCTAATGCCCAAAAGGGGAAGAGAAGCTCTGAAGGAAAATGAGTTTATTTGCAGATTCATCACAAGCTACCACCAGGAGCTTGCTGTCCTTCAGGGATAGTTATCACAAAATGAGCTTACTTACGTCCCATAGCCATTCTTGAAAGGATAAAATTCTGTACAGCATCTCCCCAAATGGGACTTCATTCCCAGGGTCACTTTGTCCCTTTTAACAAGAAAAGCTGGTCTCCCACTGACAACCGGCAGTTCTACGCTCTGGTTAAGAATACAGATTAGTGGAAAAACATTTTCCAGGGCATTAAGGAGTTCTTAAGTGCTTTGCATTTCCTTTTTCTCCCTTGCTTTAAAGAGGGGGGGAAAGGAAAAGAAAAAAAAAAAAGAAAAAAAGAAAAAAAAAAGAGAGGGGCTTCAAAATCACATGGATGTCAGAAACAGTCAAAGGTGAGGCGATTCTGGAACAGTCATATGGGGAAAAAATTCAGTAGAAGAGTTCGGAACAGAATCCGGACTGCCCAATAGCATATGGTTAACGCCTTACTGAAAAAGCTAGAAGGGGGAATAAAGATTTTTTTTTTTTTTTTCATACCTGCAAGGGAGGAATTTTAGCAGTTTTAGTGATAATAGCTTTTGCAACCCTTCAAATATTCCCATTACAATTCAATATTAACGCACCCATGCCATTCTATACAACAATGTAAAATTACACCAATACCTAGTATGGGCCTGCTAAATTTAAATTCTGTTCTCTGTATCAGAGAAAGCTTCATAAAAAAAAAAGACATAGTTCTATTTTTCCCCCCTCAGAGACATGCAGACAAATTTTACCTGTAAGAATCCACAGACAGAGATACATTTTCCATTGAAACCATGGATTTGGGATAAAACTGAGCCAGGATCCCTTTGATCTCTAATTCCAGCATGAGTCACTGCATGGACTAAACACATCTCCTGTATTTAAGGGTAAAGAGGATCCGGTCGATTATACAGCATCACTTTCTTCAACATCTCTGTTCTCTATGCTAACGAGCCACTGGAAATTCATAAGTTTTCTTGCTCACATGAAGAGGACTAAGTTCATTCTTCCCTGGAATTCCTCTTTTTAGTACAGGGTCTGTGAACTGTCATGTCTTTCAAGCAACATTGATCTCCGCTTACATCCACAAAATACCCATACCTTTCAAAGCAAACAAAACTGGGTTTGTAATGCAGTGGCACACCTGTATGCTGATAACCGTACAACACGGGACTTTATCTGAAGTTTACCCAGGCTTTGTAGTTTCTGTTCAGATTCGTGAAACCATTTAAGACCGGTAAATCAAAATATTGGCTTGTCCATTACCCCAAGAGATCTGTGAAGTTACATGGAATTGAGGCTCAGGCTCTAACACCAAGTTTTGCTTTCGATTGTATCTCAGTGGAAATTCATAATAAATCCACTGAAACCAGCATCAGATTGAAGATTAAACTTGGAGCCCCATTACTAAAAGGAGCAATGCAAGCCATCCATTTGTTCACACACAGCTAAAATCCTTCTCTAAAGCAATGCACGTTGGTGGCTTCCAGACAGAAAAAGCCAAAAAAGGGAGAACTGAACATTTCTCCAGTGAGAACAAGCTCCAAAATGCAGCAGTGGCTTATTTTTGAAGGCATGACACAGAAAGCAGACGTGACTAGGTTCAGTCCCAAAATCTACTTGGAAGGGAATTCAAATTAAAAATCTTTTGGGGAAGCGGGATACACGGAGTCCAGCAGAATGCTTCCAAATTGAGTCCAGTAACCATCAAGTCACGTGTAGATGAGTTGGAGTGTGGAAATGCTTGAACAAAAGGCTGAAGAAACGCATCATCTGTGATTCACTTTCACACAGCCACTAGTCCATGTTCTGTGTCATTAACAAGCAGGATGCATCATTAATGGGCACAGAGCACCATTCTCTCCGAGCCCTCTTGATGCTCTCGTTATTGAAGTCGACCCAGGGGCAGAGTTGATGTCATTTCTGTACATGGATCAACACCACTCGCGGCAAAGAAAACCGAAGAGAAAGATTCCCACACGTTTTAAGGGTTTTTTTTAAACAAACGCTAATAAATTTCATTTTTAAAATGCTTTTGAAAGTAAGCACCTTGTTAATCCAATCATGGTAAAATTATATGCCTCCCAGATGCCACTTTCTGCAACAGAAACTGGAAAGAGTCACCGAATCGTTCTGACACTTTCACAAATGTCTAGCACGACCTCTGCAATCCAGGTAACACCCTAGCAGGCGCTGTCCTATCACCTGAGCTTTCTTCAAGCCTACTTTGAAGCAGAAAGATCTGCTAAGAACTGTTACTAGACTAGGCGACAGCCAGGGATTATGAAACACCGTACATATTACTTATTTCTTTGGCATCAAAACCAAATCCCACCCTCCTAAATGACTCCTTAATCAGCAGGCACGGGCATCTCTAGGTCATTAACCGTGGTCATTCACCTCTAACCCCAAACTAAGGCATTTTAACAATATATTTGAAATTCAGTGTGTCCAAGATATCGCCATACTACAATCATCTTATTTTTCCCCCCTCTATTTTAAACATATAATAAAGTGGAGATGTGTTACTTCACTTTAGATGCGAGGGTAGGAGGTACATGCATAGAAACTTGAGAAAAACGTGCCCAGGATAACACCAGCACGTGAAGGCAGCCAGAGAGCAGTCACACACAACGAAACTGGACACAGTAAAATGTAGAAAATATCCTACAGAAGCCAGGCGTATGGTGGGGTAGAGCAGGACGGAGTCTGAAAAGCGGTTTAAAAGCACTGCTGTGCACTATACGATTTCCCCGTGCTCTGTTTACTAAGCAAAATCAGTCTTGTCCCATTTATTACCTTTTATTACCATTTATTAGTTATCAGTTCAGGGTTCTGGGAACAAGATAATCTTTGAGTTCAGACTGGTCACAAGGCTGCAGGAGAGCTGCATACAGATACACCGTTAAGTTTTTAACTACTTTTAAAGACCAAGTTGGAAGAAATCTCTCCCCTTCTTGTCCAAACAAAAAGGCTGGTCTTAAACATTAAGATGGAGACTTAAACCGTAAAGAAAAACATCCTGTGAGTATTTCTAGCAAACTAAAAAAAAAAAAAAATAAATTTAGTCACAGAAAAGAATCCGCAGGAAGCCAGCGTAAGACCTGGCAGAGCATCACCACAAAACTTTAACCACAAAAAAGCTGCTGTTGAGCTGTACGGGGGTTCAGTGCTTTCTTTAGCTGCAAGCCCAGCACGCAAACTGCATTACTGCAACGAAAGCCTATGATTACAGATGATGAAGAGCTAGAAATAACTTGTTTCTGTGTTTGTTTTCACCCCAGCCCCAAATTGCAAAGATCTTCAGAGATTATTTGGGTTTAAGATCAGAGGTATTTGGGGGGGGTTTGCTCCCAGACCTACTCAACGTTTAAGCTGTGCTTTGAAAGTCTGTTTTTTTGCCTTCAGAAAGTCCGAAACTTCCCACCATGAGTCACGGGAGGAATCAAAAGGTAAATTCAAAATACACACAGAAAGTCCTGCGGTTCTCTTGCAACAGAGGAAGCTGTTCTTTGAAGAATACGGTACAGATCCTGGCCCAAGTTTCTCCGAAACTCTAACCACAACACGAGGTGGTGATTTTTCTCTCCGCCACATCCAATCTAGTTCATCTGCAAATTCATTATTTTAATTAGAATTCAGAGTTAATAGCTAGCCAAAGATAAGGTCCTGAATAAATAGCTAACTCGCACAGCTAAGACAGCTATTTCACATCAGTCATAACATACCTCAGCCCTCCCTGGCTGCTCCCATTACAAGCCAGTCTAAGTAAAGCGTGCACACACAGAGATATATCCACTCAAATATTTAACAAAGTACAGCCCCAATCCCACTGTGGAGCACTGTTAAAGAGCAGGATCAAAGGCAAATGTCCCCTCTCCTTCCCAACCTTCTCCTACATTACTACAACCCAGAAGTCCCAGTTTCTAGCTATACCAGGGAAAAAAAATAAATAAATCTGAGATTTGTTAGAGTGCTCCAGATATTCATGTATACTGTAAACATGTGTCTTTGCAGCAGCATTTTAGAAGCAAAGAGGGCATCATTTGCAGAAAAACGTCTGACACCCAAACAAACTTTACAGTGCTTAATTTGCACAGCTCCAAGCAGTGCAACTTTCCAACCAACAATTACAAGGCATGTATATTTTTGTTATACAGCCAAGTTTTCTCACATTAGACCATTTTATCCATTCTTCACAGGGAAAACTCACGTGCTCCCAGTGCAAGTAAAAAAGTCTTTTCTAGACTCAGTATCAGGTTTCACCAGAGCGAGCATTTAACATCAAACTTCACATCTTATAAGGGGTATCCAAAAATCTCCAATACCAGGCTGCGTGGCTGCTTTGGAAGCAGTAAGGAGCAGTAAGTTTCAGTGAAAAGCCACAGTGATACATACCTACCCCTTTAAAACATAAAAATAAAAGCAGAAACACCAGAATTAAATATATGTATGGCTTTACTCAGAGACTGCATTATTACCAGCTCTGTAACCAATTGAAACATGGACAGAGGTCTAGCGTGCCAGTTACATTCTTCTGTAGGGATAAAAAAATTATTTGTTTTTTATTGGGTCTATGCGTAACATTTGCATCTTGTTACCACTGATATTTTAGTTTTAAAAGTTTTCAGACATTCCTCCAGGGCTTATCTTAAGCACATTTTTATTAAGTTCCCTTCTTTAAAAAAAACGAGATCCAGTTAGTTTTGACGCGCATGGCCTTTGACAATGATAATCTTTGTCCTTTCCAGCTGCAGCAAATTTAAGATAATCTCTTTTTCAAGTGGACTTTATTAATCTTCCAAATGAAATACCATCCTGAGGTAAAACAATTATTTCCAGTTCAGCCCTTAGTAACAGTTAAGTCTCTGCTGGAAAAGACGACTAACATCTGGCAGACTCAATATCTGCACCAATTAAGAACAATTTTGAAACCATAATATACAAATCTATTCAAGTGTTCAGACTAAAGCTCTCCACAGACAGATCAGCAGCCTTCTTGCAGCTAGAAGAAAAAAAAAAAAAAGAAAGGGAAGACAGGGAATGACTGCAGAAGGTTTTCACCAAGTCAGCAGACTCTCGCCGGCCACACGCAGCAGCCTTTTGCTTGTCAGAACACAGAGCGACGCGCTGAGCTCTTCAAGGGAGATCTCCATGCAAGGCTGGAGGCTGGAAGGTGAGACACCTCGTCCGAAGGAGCCGCCTCTCGCCAGGTCTGCGCGCTGTCCTCAGCATCACCGCCCGACGGATTCCCTACGCACGCCTTCGCCAGGAGACACACCGCCAGCGCTTCAGCCTCCGTTGGCAATGGAACTTCACTAATGGGGCGGAGGGGGCAGGCAGAAAACACATTTGTTTTCCCCTTCCCATAACCGAGCAGATGTAAACATCTTACCAACGCTAACACAGGGCATCATCCTTCATTCGAGGTGCTGAGGCCCCACTCAGCTCGGCTGAGCCCAAAGCGCGCACATAACCAGGGACAGGCAGTTACACAAGGACGGACGGTGCTGGTCTCACATCCCCAGGCGCTCTTCAGGAAGCAGATTTTTCTTCTAAATAACCTAAAGAGCTCACAGTAACCTGAAGTCCCTCGCAGGGCAGCGGCACAGCCACATGCCTGAAATTAAACCTGCTTATCCCCCTCGGTGAAGCTGGTCACCCATGGACAGAGGGATGGACAGATCCAAGATTCAAACACCGGTCATTTAAAAACCCACAACTGTTTAATCTCACCTCAAAGGAGGTAAAGCAGTACAGTTGATTATTTTATTTCTTTTTCTGTCTAGAAATAACCACTTCACCTACGTGTTACAGCTCACAAAATCCAACACTTACTTCTATTTTCAGGTAAGTGGCCCTGAAAGTATTTTTTTTATTGAGCTAGTTTGACTGCAAAGAAAGTGGACAATTTTACCTTTTCCTGTTAAAAGTGTAGTAGCAGATAAAAACTTACAAAGATCTGGAAACAGATCTACAGCCAAAAGTGCTTCCAAATGCTAGAACAGTTTGGAAAAAAAAAAAAACCCAAACCAAAACACAACACTAAGGAAAATGAATTTTAAGTTCGTTTGTCCTATAAAACTCCCCCAATTATTAACTCCCACAGCTGAAGTCATAATCCACAGCGTAAAATCGTGATCATTACTAAAAAAATATTGTAAGATTAAGACAACATGTTAAGTAGAAAGAGATTCACATTTATATACCAGTTCTGTAAAATATCATCTGGGAGAAAAAAAAAAAAAGCCATTTTGGTCTGAAATATCTGCTGAGCTCTTTAGGGGGAACATTTCCTCAGTCGTACTTCAGATACAAACAAAAGCCTGGGTAAAACATGATCTAGGTGCTCTACTGACTATGCACTTCAATATTTTCTAGATCTCAGAACTCCAGTTTCTTGTGTTAGGATGTCCAAGAAAAATTATTTTGGGGGATGGAACAAAGGAGTTGAACATATTTGCCTAAAAAGAAGCCACTGGTAACGCCAAAAATTGCACAGGCAGAATTTCATTGGGAAGAGCACCTTAGATCATCTTCCACTACTATTTTTAAGAGTAGCAGTAAAGCTACCTTTAAAAGCAAGGAAACAAAAGGGATTGTTTCACCTCTGAATTCCACCATTGCATTTTTCAAGTCACAAGTATGACATCAGTGAGTTTGGGTCTTCAACAACAGACACATCACGTACGAGCCATGCCTTTGAAACCAAGGATTCACTTGAGCAGCATTCACTGACTTAGCAATATAATCATCTGCCCAGTGTTTTCCTGGTAGCCAAATGTTTCAGACAAGAAACATTTGCTAGCTGTGACCTCCTTAATCAAGTGGTCATCCTGGAAAGGAAAAAAGCCTCCATTGTTTTAGGAAATAAACTGATGTATCGCTACCTGCTTAAGCATCCTTGCACATTGAGTTGGTGGCTTAGTGGTCGGGTTACAAAGCCCCATTGCTTCAAAAAGGCTCCCGCGTTCTGCTGGTTCTCGAGCTAAGCAAAATGGTTATTTTCTTGGTGTGAAACAACAACCGTGTACAAAACCACCCTCAAATACCTCTGGCAAACAGGGTGTTTCCAACACAAAGCTAGCTGCACTTTGGAGCAGTGCCATTTCACAGGAGCACCCGCCTGCTAGGCGAAGGGGCTGCCCATCGGTGCGTCTTCGCAAGATCCCAAGTCTGTGTTAGGAACTCGTGCACGCGTCTAACTTTCTGCAAGCCATAACAACACCGTCAGGAGATGGGCACAGGGCTTATTTTCCACTGGGAGCTTATTTCCCTAAATAAAACTCCATCATCAAAGCGTTCACAACAAGATAAGGTAAACCTAAAGTGCGTATTTATATACATGTACATACACACAAACATGCCGGGACAGAGAATCCCTCCCCTGCAAAAACAAACAAGAAAATACTGGTACCAACCTTTACAGGATTGCTGACAAACACTGCAACACCCCATTAGCTCATGGTAATGAAACTGAATTGACTAATCTACTCTGACTGCGAGAATTAAATTTAAAACAGCACAGTATTACTCCGTAAGCGTGCAAAAGTGTGCTCAAGGCCACAAATGAAAAAGCCAATCTACTCCAAAAGAGCTTAATGTGCAACGTCCATCTGATCAGCAAAGGTCACAGAAGAGTGGAATAATCATTCCAATTACATAGTAATAAACATAGCATAAAAGACACACACACTGCAGATATAGTACTAGTGTGATACATGTTGATATGCATTAATCAAATTTTTTCTTCAAGCGTCAGGAGAAAAACCTGTTTCAAGAGCAGGAAGAATGGTGAGAATACGATTTGCGATTGCCTACAATTTATTTGGTTTAGGCAATCCCCATGAGTGTGCAAGCACTCACACCTGAATATAGACTCTGGGGTGAAAATTTGCTGTAGACAAGCGAGCTAAAGCAGAATAGACAGAATCAACTATGTACTAGTAGAAAGGCTGAACTTAAAAGGCTGACAAGTCTCCTCTTCCCTAAGAAAAAGAATAAATAAATCACGTATCCATTAAAAAGAAGAAGTATCCCCCAGCTTTTGGTGACACAACCCACACCCAACACATATCTTCCTTAACCAAGCCACCATCAAGCACAACTTCCTCTGAAGCACCACTAACTTCCATCTCCTTGGTACCAACCATAAAAACAAAAACAACCCCGTGCTATGGTGGCATCTACTATTCTAGACCGAAAAAAAGAGGCCAACTTCTTTTTTCCTGCCCAGATTCAGTAGGTGCTGCAGCCACAAAGTACAGAGCAATCAAGGCACACAAGCTTTAAGAAGATGCACTGGAAGTAGACAGTACTTTAGTTAACAAATAGGCCAGAAATTACTACTTCATCAGCACATGCCTGCCTGTAAAACCTCTCTAAACCGAGTTAATTCACAAGAAGAAGTCTGTTATAAAAACTGGTGGCTAGAGGGATGCAAAGAGCACACTGCAGTCCTGTTACCCTGGACAGAAGAAATTCAGCTACGCTTCACAGGCCACGGAGCCGAGAAACGCCAGCTGCCTCCAAAAAAAAAAATAAGAAAGGATTAAATTTGTTCTGCAGCAAAAAAACCCAAACCAACAAACAAACAAGGCTAGGAAAGGAAGAAATGCATTTTAAGCCTAAAGATGCCAAAACTCCAAACGGGAGGGCCCACGCCAGCCCCAAAGGACAGGCAGCTCGTCAGACAATGCAGGAATCTCCCTGCAGAATCCCAACTAGCTTTTTTTTTTTTTTTCCTCTTCCTTCTGGCCTCCATCTCTGCCACAGCTAGGTTGGGCAGGCGAATACAGCAAACCAAAGGGAATGCTATCCATCAGCGGGGGGAGAACACCACCAGTTAAAAACCCAGGGCTTCCCAACAGGCTAAGAGAAACCTCCGGATTACCAGGGCTGTCGTTTGGGCTTCTGTTTTGACTAATTCGGAGGAACATGTTGGAGTGCAAACCTTCCCCTGCAGTATTTGCAACCCAAATATTGCAGCACTGAGCTCATTTCAGAGAGCTGGCACACAAAATCGACTACTGGAGCGATCAGTCCAGAAAATGAAGACAAGCTAAATTTAGGAATAACCATGCAATGCAATATTAATAACAGATTATTTTCCCCTCTCCAAAAAGGATTTTTAAAATTTTTTTTTTTTTAAGTCAAGCTGACAATGCTCCTTTTAAGATCAAGGCTCCCCAGTCTCCCAGAGAAGGATTTTACAATTTTCCAGACGCCAAGCTGAGGTGCAACCCTCCCCCCCCCCC